>OZ026514.1:0-355000 GCA_964019695.1 Loripinus fragilis
TGACTGAGTCGTGTTTATGTAAACATTTCACTATTTGAAGAATGACTCAGAATATCGTCAAAAACATCATTGGTAATGTGGCATCGAGCTATCAAGTCAATCTAGCGATAGAAAATGCTAATATTACCAAAAACTACATAAATTTGCACATTTTCACTTGTCGACATTGGGTATCTGCAATGCTTATTTAAATATACTTAAGACCAAAAGTAACTTTACACTGTTATTATATATACCTTTTCTGGGTATTGGTGAGTTTGCACATTTTCACTTGTCGACATTAGGTATCTGCAATGCTTATTTTTATACGTCACGTTGTTGGGAAGTTTTTTTGATTGGCCAGATATTTTCTATTCGGGAGGGCTCGTAGCAAATCGGAATGTGTCGGGAAAACTCGGTATGAAATTAGCTATAGCTGATTTCATAGGCCTTCTGTACTTTTCCGGATTTCCATCGGGACTCAAGTCACATGTACTTATATCACATGACTTTCTCAGCCAATCGAAATTTGTTCAAACAGCACCCAAGTTCGTTCACAGGCTGATGACGTCAGTATTTAGTACGTCACAGCACCGGTGTTACTGACTGAGACGGTGTTTATGTAAACATTTCACCATTTGAAGAATGACTCAAAATATCGTCAAAAACATCACTGGTAATGTGGCATTGAGCTGTCAAGTCAATCTAGCGATAGAAATTCCTAATATAACCGAAAACTGCATAAATTCGCACGTTTTCACTTGTCGACATTGGGTATCTGCAATGCTTATTTAAATATACTTAAGACCAAAAGTAACTTTACACTGTTATTATATATACCTTTTCTGGGTATTGGTGAGTGGTATTTTAAATGTGTTTAGTTCATATTAAAGTTCAATCAATTATTCATATAACCTTTTAAAGGGCTAGGTTCACGAAGGGGTGAAATCGGCCCTGCCATAGAAATGCAAACTGACTTAAAATATGTTTATATGGTTTATTTCATTGAGAAAAATCGAAATTATATCTGCCTAGTGCTTAAATTGTGAAAACTATGGGTTTCTAAAGACAAGGACCCTCTGTAATTTTTGCGCAAAAAGTAACGTCATTTACATTGCAATGTAACGCCAAAGACGTCGCTAAGTTTGGTTAACAAATTTATGTTAAAAAGTGTGTGTCGCACCCAAATTTGTGCCCAAATGTATTATCAACCTCGATAAACAGTCTATCATGGTGATACGCCCGCCAACCCTCTGAAATATCCATGTTTGTTTGAGGCTTTATGTCCATGTATTTTTCATCAATTTTAGTCATATCACGGTAGCGGTCAATGTATCCTATACCGCTGCTTTACAAACGGTGTATCAGTATCAAGTACTTACTAAATACTCTCATCAGAATCAGTAGAAGAGAGAAAATAATTTCAACAAAACTGTACAAGGGTTCAAACTCATGACTCATGAACCCCCCCCCCACCCCCCCGCCACCCTCAAGAGTAGTCCACAGAAGTCAGACTATAAATAGAACTCTGCCGACCACGCTTCGCGGGTCCGAGAAAAAGCGTATTAAAACTGTATGCACACAATCTTACTGATGCGATGGATAACAAAATCGTAACGCATTTTATGCAATTGAATGCAGAGTGGTCATTTTACGGTAGTCTCGTCATTTTCAGACATGAGCTGATCTTAAATACCCGTGCTTATATATATATATATAGTTGGGTTTCCTGGGCGTAGTAACTTATTGTAGAGTGATGCTGTAATATTTAACCCTTAAAGCGCCAAGAAAAAAAATGCATCTGAAAATGTCGTCTGCTGAAGTCATCTGCTGCAAATAATTCCATAGCATTACTGACGAATTTAGTACATGTATAGAAGCAAACAGTGTGGACCCAGAACAGAGTGCTCCTATAGGAGCAGTCTTATCTGGGTCCACACTGTTTTCCACAGAGGATTCTTAAACATTTCAGCAGACGAGAAAACATACGACTTTTGTTGCGATTGGCGCATTAAGGGTTAAGTCAGCTCAGAAGATATTTATGTTTTCTTATCATTGGCGACCAGCGCAGGTGCAGGCTATATTGAGCATTCGAACAGACTAGCCAGAACCTTCCCTGATACTGCCCGCTCAAATTAAAGACAGCATAGAAGTTTCATGTGCATGTTTTGTGAAATCATTCGTTTTTGCTACCACTATCGGCCAACGGCGAAAGGTAATTGCACATGCTGGGCCGATGGTAAGCTGCTATTTTTGATTCCCCCCGCCTCGCTAAAGTGGGACAGGCTTGTCAAAATATGATAATGGGACTTACACCATGTATACTAAGCATTTACACAAAACGAACATTTTTGATGGACGGAATTGAATAGTGATAACAGTAAAACCTTGTTTGCCATGAGTCACATCAACACTCTTTCAATTAAGTAGGGACGGGTCTTACTGGGTAAAACCATCACTAGGACACAACGCTGTAGCGCCGGTGAGGCTTGAACCCACGGACACTCGGTCTCGAGTCAAGCACTCTACCACGACAGTCAATCTCAATTTCTCAATCCTGAAAATAAGTTATTATACGAAATAAAAAAACAAATCCAGCTGCTACTCTTTCGCAATAACGTTTTTATCTTCAATTTTAGCAAAATGTGTTAACGATAAAGCTGTAGAGAAGACTTTCCGCCAACTTCTCCAAAAGGTCTGGTCTTTGTTGCACGTATAGATTTTGTGTACAGTAAAACCTCAAAAATTCGAACTCCGATTTTTCGAAATACTGGCTTATTCGAAATAATTTTGGGACACACTGAATTCAGAGTATAGGACCTATTCATGATCTATTTTAATAACTTTCTATAATAATTCATGTTTTGGGTGCGCAAAAGAAACGTCTCCCTGAGACGTTTATTTTATGCACACAAAACATATATTTGATAAGAAAAAAATATTTTTTATACTTTCTGGGGGATATATATCTTTTATTTCTACCTCACTATAATTCGAACTTTCGATAATTCGAAATAAAACCTCTAGTCCCTAGGACTTCGAATTGAAGAGATTCAACTGTATTTAGATGAAATTTTTGCAATTAATTGAACTCGTTTAACATTTCAAAGTTTGTTTTATTGACGAGTAAAATTCGTATGGGCGTGTCAGAAAGAGGAATTATCAAAAAAAAAAAAATCGTAAACGATGAAAATCCTGTTATCAAAAGGTTGTGTATAACATGAAAGTGATACAACTGCAATTTGGATGCTCAGAATTTTCGGTGCACGCACAGAATCAACGTCAGACAGGCTCATTTGTACGAACAAAGTTTGGTTTTTTGCACAACGTGCCATTTTCCTTAGCACGTGTTCTAAAATTTACGGTTCCGAGAAGATCCCACTAGCTTAGCGCACGTGCGAATCCCCACTAGCTTAACGCACGTGCGAATCAGGTATTTGAACAAGCCATAGATCGCTTTAACAAGTGAATTGTGGCGGTACAATGTAATATTTTGATTGACACCTTTTTACTTGTTACATTTGTATATTTGTGCTTTGCTGAAAATGCTCAGAGTGCATCTATGCACAGATGTAACTTCATCATCTTGGATGTTGGAACCGTTTTGAGAAGTTGGCAGGGATGTTTCTGAATACTTTTCATCGGGATAAGGATTTCGAAAAATTGAAGTAGTAAAAATCATCGCAAAACAGGTCTAAAACATTTCAGGTGGAGTTTAATTGTTAGTATTATAATTCAAACTTCTAAGTTTTACATGGATCTTAATTTTCAAAACGATGTGCCTGACTCCTGAAATCATGATAAATCCTAAAGCATATCACCTTTCTTTAGTCTCCCCATGCAAATACAAGTGTGACAAAGTATAAAAAAAAATCCGTTCACCCCACAGATTGCTCGTACTGATGTTTCAAAGATGCAGAATAATCAGACTATACCACATTGTATTTTTTCCATTGAAATGGGTAAATAACGGTCAATGAATTACTGCAGTTTGAGGCAGTTACATGTACCTCTTGCCGAACGTATGTGAAACATGCGTCATTACCGATTATTGACCAAACATCCCCAGTTCTTAACATTACATGCAGCTTACACATGGGGTACACGGGGACAATGAGGGACATAAATATAGTAGACCTATCGCCTTATCCGAACAGCCGTACATCGCGAATGCCCAATGCGATTTTTCTTTCGAAACGGTCTCCAACTGTGTCACATTTCTAAAGATACGCATGCATATTGGCGATCGAATACGTTATTTTTGCAATAGGAAAATCAGTGCAATTCAGACTAAACTTAACTCATGATTAAGACACGATCATTTTGTGAGGGATCAGTCATGCAAGGACCCAGAGAGGAGGTGGGGGGTAACAGGCGGCCCGGATTCACCTTGAAAATCACAAGTTCTATAGGGAATAAGCAATTGAGTTCGACCCCCACCCCTGGAAAATGTTGGACCCCCTTTGGAACCAAAACTTACATTTTAGTGAGCTTATGGAATACAATGAAGGCATATCAAATAAGCATGGCGTAAGTATATACTGGACAGTGGAAGATTTCTGAAACAAAACGACAAGTACATGTGGTAAATTAGTTTCAGCTATCAGATAAGCCTCAAAGCTTGCAATAATAAAATAAACTAGCACTTTGAGAAGGTATTAAAGAAAAACGAGAAAAAAAGGAAAGAAAAAAAGTTGACGTCGCTGGGGAGTGAACCCAGGACCCCTTGCAAAACATACAATGAGTCATGTACTTAACCTCACGGCCACGTAGATATTTTTATTCTGGTGTATTGCACTTAAATCTATATATTTTTAAATACGAACAAAACAACAATAGGCTTTTAGAAATATACAAAAATAAACAAGCTGACACCCATTAATTGTAAAAATATGACCCCGTGTATTTTTCTAATAGTGCTTTATGAATAAATTCTCATCCCTTTAACCAAAAATGGTAGTATATACCTGCGAAAGCAGACAGAAACTAACGGCAGCACGACGTGCGTCTCTTACTGAATGTAAATTTCGGATGTAACATTATTTCGGCATCGGCATTGTTTGCACTGAAAAATGTGAGAAAGTAGGCGTATTTTCGGCTTCTAAAATAGTCCAGCCCTGCTTTCATGAGATAATGTAGTCATATCTGTAAATTGTAAGCCTTAGAACATGTATAAATGGCCTGAAAAGACCAAACACAGACAAAAAATCCAAACGTGATCGTTTAGGTTACGTAATATTACATTATGAAGCCATAATTTCGACACCAAAATATCTTTGGTCATGGGTTCTCAATGTTAATTTGCACAGCTAAGCCAAAAATTGTGGTGTCGAAATAATGGCCTCATGTTTTGTTATGAATATATTTACACTAAATCCCCACAATATCAGCCATTTTGGGGAAACTTGGGGTCATAATATGGATTTTTGCGATTTATGGGAAGCATCCAAGAAATTGTTTGGTATGTATTTGAAGAGAGGGAAGATCGTCGTCTTCAGAAATAATGTCATTTATATTATATTCATACATTTCTAAAATAGGATTTTACAGGGCCGATTTTACCCCTTCGTGAACTTAGCCCTTTCATGTTTTTTCTGTCATAAATGCAACCACAATGCCCTAATGAAAGAAGCAAAGGGGCAAAATAAACTTTTCCAAAACGCATCTTTTTTGATGTGTTGCTGTAGCTTTGCAATTGGACACTTTTTAATTTTAAAGAACCAGTCTAAAAGACCGGCTATTCATTGTTGTTTAAAGTTCAAATCAGCCTGGATCACCCTTCGAGTAACACAAATTAGAGTTGTGCTTTTACGTACATACCCGTTTTTGTGAACTTTACAATGGTTTCAATGGAATTTCCCATAAGATATTGTTTGCCGTTTTTCTCCAAACCGATGGGAATTTTTATCAGATTATCTCGTCACATACTTAGGGCAGACGTCCCAACAAATCGCTGATAAAAAAAATCAAATCCCATCTGAGATACAGCTTTTAACAGGGGCTAAAATTTACTATTGTTTTAATTCAAAGGGAGATAATTTTAAAGTGCACAAACTTTAAGATGCTGCCCAAAACAAGCTATACGCCAGAGACAAAATGTCTTGCAGTATTTTTAAAGTGCAATCAATGGCCCTTAAAATAGCGTGAACAAATCCTAGGTTTACTTTGGACTTTGTTAGGAATGCTGATTTTGTGATTTTATTGAAAGCACAGATAACTCGAAAGAAGATCAATTTACCTAAGTTGTTTTTCGTGAATTAGGTTAGGGCGGGTACCAGCAATCCATTGCAATATTTAATTTGGTTAAACTCAAAAACTGTAAAGATATATTCGGTAGTTCAAAGTGTAAAATTTCTTTTGGCTTTAAGTATATACGTCACGTTGTTGGGAAGTTTTTTTGATTGGCCAGATATTTTTCTAATCGGGAGAGCTCGGAGCTAATCAGAACATGTCGGGGAAACTCGGTATGAAATTAGCTATGTTGATTCAAGCGTATAAAGGTACCCTACCTATTGTGTCGCTCTCATGATATTTTTTTCTTTGATATTTTTTTTTCTCCCTATCATTTTAGATGATCCTAGAGTCATTTGTGTTGCCATATTTTCACTTCATATATGCATGTATGTACTAGCTCCTCATGTTGTTATATTTTTGAATAACCTGATTATATTAAATAAACTTGGAACTTGATGTAGCCCGTATGGATAAGTGAAATGCAGTCAGTTATTACTGCATTAAATAGCGAAAAAGCTCAATAGCTGGTCTGACCAGCGGTGGAATAGTGTCTATTTATCTAAAAAAAAGTCTTCGTTGTTTTAAAATATGTCGCTGAATTGCAATTGGCTTTAAATCTGTGTCACCAAATGGCTCTTTTGTCGAGTAGTCTTTTTCCCCTTCTAGGTATATAGTCCTTTAATGTATTTGTAAGGACCATACAAACTCGGCCCGGACCTTTGTTGCAGACAGGTAGTGCTTTATCAAGCACTGTCCCGTCACCTTTTGTGCAGCATATTTTAGCTTAAGCTACAACTACATGTATGTGCAGATCTAAAGCATGATGTGCAAATGCTCTGTCAATATAAGTATCCTACATTTCTGCAACTATCATTTAAATGTGTCAGCTTTATTAAGATAGAATTTGATTACTTGATTACAATTTAAACCAATATATACATGTATGTAATTCATATTTGGCATGCATGGATCCACAGGAATTTTTGCCAGGGGGTCCAGGCCCGACTGCCAGAAAACAGCTCTGAAAACGTTTTTTGTTGTTGTCTTTTTATGCCCCCAAAGGAACTTTGGGAGGCATAGCTAATTTCATACCGAGTTTTCCCCGACACGTTCCGATTTGCTCCGAGCCCTCCCGATTAGAAAAATATCTAGCCAATCAAAAAAACTTCCCAACAACGTGACGTATATTTAAATAAACATTGCAGATACCTAATGTCGACAAGTGAAAATGTGCGAATTTATGTAGTTTTCGGTCATATTAGGTTTTTCTATCGCTAGATTGACTTGATAGCTCGATGCCACATTACCAATGATGTTTTTGACGATATTTTGAGTCATTCTTCAAATAGTGAAATGTTTACACTAACACCAAATCAGTCAGTGACACCGGTGCTATGACGTACTCAATACTGACGTCAGAGGGGTAAACAAACATCGGGTGCTGTTTGAAACACATAAAATTGGTTTTTGAGGTAACAATAAACATACAAAGCGGCGCTAAGTGGGCCCTTACAACTAATCCTCACTTCGTATGCAATATAAACAAGCCTGTTTGCTCACAAAACAGAATTTCTTTTGGTGTTTTGATGCTGGCCTCGAGCACATGGCTACACGGTCTCGTGGTAATGGAACAAATTTCGGTTGGCTGAAAGAGTCATGTGATATAAGTACATGTGACCTGAGTCCCGATGGAAATCTGGAAAAGTACGGAAGGCCTATGAAATCAGCTATATAGTATTTGCGCTGTCCATCTGTCCCACTTTGTGTCCGGTGCATATCTCCTGTATTCTTTGAGGTAGGAATTCCAAATTTGATGTGTGCTTGCATCTTGTGATGGCGGAGTGTCGCATGTCATTTTCGGGTCACTATGACCGTGACCTCTAACGTAGTTTTTAAAGTAATCACAATGTCTGTCCATCCCGCTTCGTGTCCGGTGCATATCTCCTATATTCTTTGAGGTAGGAATTCTAAATTTGATGTGTAAATGCATCTTGGGATGGCGGAGTGTCACATACCATTTTTGGGTCAGTGTCACCTTGACCTTGACCTCTGACCTAGTTTTTAGAATAATCGTGTCCAGAGCATATCTCTTATATTATTTGAGGTAGGAATTTCAAATTTGATGTGTGGATGCATCTTGAGATTAGGAAGTGTCGCATACCATAATTGGGTCACTGTGACCTTGAACTTGACCTCTGACCTAGTTTCTAGAAACTATTGAGTCTGGTGCATATCTCCTATATTCTTTGAGATAGGAATTCTAAATGTTGTGTGTAAATGCATCTTGGAATGGCGTAGTGTCACAAACCATTTTGGGGTCACTGTGACCTTGACCTCTGACCTAGTTTTTAGAATAATCATGTCCGCAGCATATCTCTAATATTATTTAAACTAGGAGTCTCAGATTTTGTGTGATGATGCATCTTGGGATGAGGAAGTGTAGCAAACCATAATTGGGTCACTGTGACCTTGAACTTAACCTATGACCTAGTTTTTAGAATAATCGTGTCCGGAGCACATCTCTTCTATTATTAGAGGAAGGAATATCAAATTTGGTGTGTGAATGCATCTTGAGATGACGAAGTGTCGCTTACCACAATTGGCTCACTATGACCTTGGCCTTGACCTCTGACCTAGTTTCTAGAAACTGCATTGAGTCTGGTGCATATCTCCTATTTTCTTTGAGATTGGAATTCCAAATTTGGTGTTTAAATCTATCTTGAGATGACGGATTGTCGCATACCATTTTGGGTCACTGTGACCTTGACCTCTGACCTACTTTTAAGAATTATTGTGTTCAGAGCATATCTCTTATATTCTTTGAGGTAGGAATTCCAAACGTGGTGTGTATGTGCATCTTGGGATGGGGCAGTGTCACCTACCATTTTCGGGTCACTGTGACCTTGACCTCTGACCTAGTTTTAATAATAATTGTGTCAGGAGCATATCTCTTATATTATTTGAGAAAGGAATCCCAATTTTGGTGTGTGAATGCATCTTGGGATGGTGGAGTGTCTTGTACCATTTATTGGTCACTGTGAACTTGACCTGACCTTGTTTTTAGAAAAATCGTGTCCGTGGCATATTTATATTATTAAAGGACACAGGACACAGGATTGTTGCCTATGGCCCAAATCAGTAAATCTTGGAAATAGAAACCCGCGGGAAGGTGTTGGTGGGATGTGAATGATTATATTCTATGTATCTACTTGTTCTTGTTTTGTTGTTTTTAGCTCGCGTGAGCCGAATGCTCGAGGTGAGCTATTGTGATCAGTCTTTGTCCGTCCGTGCGTAAACTTTTTCTTTAAACAACATCTCCTCCTGAACTACTAAACCAAATTTAAAAATATTTCACACGATTGTTCCCTTAATGCCCGCTACCAAAATTGCACAAATGGTTCCGCTCCGCCAAACAAGAGGGTCGCCAGAGCTCCAGATAAGAAATACTTTAAACAACATCTGAACTACTGGTCCAAATTCAAAATAATTTCACAGAATTGTACCTCATGATGCCCTCTACCAAAATTGCACAAATGGTTCCCCTCCGCCGATCAAAGGGGCCGCCAGAGCTCTAGATAAGAAATATTTTTAAACGGCATTTTCTCCTGAACCACTGGTCCAAATTCATAATGCGTAAACTTTTTCTTTAAACAACATCTCCTCCTGAACTACTAAACCAAATTTAAAAATATTTCACACGATTTTTCCCTTAATGCCCGCTACCAAAATTGCACAAATGGTTCCGCTCCGCCAAACAAGAGGGTCGCCAGAGCTCCAGATAAGAAATACTTTAAACAACATCTGAACTACTGGTCCAAATTCAAAATAATTTTACAGAATTGTACCTCATGATGCCCTCTACCAAAATTGCACAAATGGTTCCCCTCTGCCGATCAAAGGGGCCGCCAGAGCTCTAGATAAGAAATATTTTTAAACGGCATTTTCTCCTGAACCACTGGTCCAAATAATTTCACAGAGATGTTCCTCATGATGCACTCTACCAAACATTGCGTAAATTGTTCCACTCAGCTTAACAAAAGGTTTGTCAGAATTCTAGATAAGAAATATCTTTAAACAACATCTACTGAACCATCTGTCCAAATTCAAGATAATTTCACAGAAGTGTTCCTCATGTTGCCCTCTACCAAAATTGCAAAAACAGGTCCACTCCGCCGATCAAATGGGCCACCAGAGCTCTAGATAATAAATATATTTTAATGTCATTTTCTTCTCAACCACTGGTCGAAATTTAAAATAATTTCACAGAAATGTTCCTCATGATGCCCTTTACCAAAATGGCACGAATGGTTTCACTCCCGTTAATTGCCTAATGGCTATTTGTTTTTCGACTGAGGTATCGCCCTGCCGAGCTACATTGTTGAGTACTGTCAGAATTTTCTTGTCAATTTGTCTTTCCACTGGTAGGAATGCAGAGATCACATAAACTGCTACTGCAAAAGAATTTGTTTAAGCATTTTCTTTTGATAGGTTTCCAGTTTGTTTATCAATGTCTTACTGGGCATTACCAACTCAAGCCCATACGCAGGGAGTACATAAGTTTTCATTAAGTGTAGATTTGTTTCTGGGTCTTTACCATTGTATCCATGCGTGCCACTAGCCATGAGGCTATATACCACTCTTCTAGCCCTTTTCAGATTTTCTTCTACATTCAATTTACTAGTTTTAGAGATTGTGGTTGTCCGATGAATACCAAGGTGCATTGTCCATTCAACTGTTTCATTTCCTTTCCATTCATCATTATGGGTTCTGTAAAGTTTGAGGCATTTTACTGTCCTTAGGATTGACTGTCACCATTACACTTTTATCTACTTTTAAGAGGTACCGTTCCAAGCTGGCATGATCAGTTGAAGAATTGACCAGGTCTTAGTTCTTCTCTGTGAGAGTTAACATTGATGGCTAGATCGTCTGCACATCCACTGATGTTACACGTGACATTTCCTACCCTTTATCCCAGGCCAGAATGCTGTAGACTATTCAATAGTGGGTTTTGTAAGATTTTGTAGATATCAGTACTGACAATACCTCCTTGGCACACTCCTTGGTGTATCTTAAAGGATGTTGACTGCTCCCAAAACCACTTGACAACACTCGATGCGTCTCTGTGCAGACTACTAATCAGGGTCCAATGTTTATCTTGTACGCCAATGTGGAAAAGTCGTCTGAGCATATGGTCATGGTTCACCACGTCAAATGTTGATTTTGCATCTAGCAGAATGAGATGTGCTGTCAAGTTGCTGTCTTTACTCTCCCTGAGGAACTCTTTTACAATCAATTCAGCATTCATAGGTGAAGCTTTCGAGTATAGTAAGACCGACGGCAAAGATCAGGTAACGATACAATCAAGTACCACACCTGACCCAGGGTACCATATGGGAAAGTAACAAAAATACAATAAACATCACCAACAAGAGCCAAGAGGTCAGCCCTTTCCCAGCAGGTGACCATAAGGCAGCAATGAACAGACGCAAAAGCATGAGAAACACAAGGCACAAAAACACAAATGATCCACAAAAGAAGTACCGCCTTGGAAGGGTCAGTAATTTTTTTTAACTAAACTGGAGGACCCAAACCAGTTTCACGACGCCTACCTCACCCTTTGTTCAGATGTGGATCAAGACACATAGATGTTAGGTTTGCATGAAAGGTCCCTAGCTTATCAATGCATAATCACCAAAAACATATAAATCAAGATATAAAAATGAGATAAAGCAAAGACAAGGACTCAACAGTACACAAAACTGAAAACCAGAAAAAGAAATTACCTACCATCTCATCAATATATGTCTTTAAGTCGGAACCGTCATAGAGTCTGAAGTAAGACCCACCGGCGTGCAATTAGCAATTAAAGAGGAAAGCAAAGTTGCCAACCGTGATTTGGTTGACCACCAAGCACGCAGTCTGTTGCAATGCATTAATGTTATAGCCAATCTTTTTATAATTGGAATTTATTTTAATGAAGTATGCTGAAAAATTATTAGAGCCAACAATCTTCTTCAACATATACACCAAGTCACCAAGCAATATCTATTGAATTAATAAAGCCTCGTTGGTGTGGGGTTTGCGCTCTATTTTAGGTGTATATGTCTTAAAGTACATGCTATGAACTTTGTTTCTAAAGTGTATATGTTGCTACATGTATATACACATGTTTGCCTGCCACATACAGTATGTGACATAGGTCCAGATGTAAAATGTATGTAAAATTGAGAATATCTTCCTAAATCTATCAATTTTAGCATTTGTCTTGGTGCTCAAATTTCACCCCAAAAGAACCGTCTCAGTGCGACGGTATTTTTGAGTATGTACAATATATGTGTATGTATCGATAGTGAACTGAGAAAATTATGCTCAAATGTGATTTGCTTCCATGTTACGTGTCCATTAGTTTAATGAATAGTGTTTGGAACTCAGGGTAGCTATTTCACTGAGACAGTTCTTTTAAGTACCCAAATCATATACGTTTGGATTGAGAAATGAAAAAAAAAGTGATAATTGTGAACATTGTCTCTAAGCCTAAGGTCTGTGTTTGTTTTAGGTACATTTGGCCAGATAAGCAAATATTTGATGCATAAAAATGATTAATTTCCTTTCCACTAGTTTGATCATGTGTTTTGGGTGATCAGTAGAGCCATCTCACCGAGAGAGTCTTTCGAGTAACCACAGCATATATTTGGATTGAGAAAGGAAAAACAATGACTTAAAATTCCACACATGTGCATTGTGTCAGGTAAGCAAATATTTTCTGCTTATGAATGTTTATTTTCCAATCTTAAAGTTTGATAATGTGTTTTGGGTGTTCGGGAGAGCGGTCTCACTGAGATAGGTCTTTTGAGTACCCACAACATATATTTTGATTGAGAAATGAGAAAATTGCAAAAAATGTGGTTATTTTCCTATCTAATAGTTTGATCATTGTTTTGAGTGCCACAATATAATTTGGTTGAGAAATGAAATAAATGATGAGGTAGTTTTGCTATATTATTATCCCCATGCTTTTTAAATAAAGCGACGGGGATATTGCAATCGCTTCAATCCGTCCGACAGTCGCGCTATCTTCTCCTAAACAATTGTACGAAATTCAACCAAATTTGGTGTGTGAGCTGCTCACATGGATGGGATGGGCAACAGCACATTTTATGGCCCCACCCACTGGGGCTATGGGGAGGGGCCAAAAGGTCTGTCCGTCCGTCACGCTATCTCCTCCTAAACCATTGGACGAAATCCAACCACAGTTTGTGTGTGAGTTGCTCACATAAATGGGGCGTGCAACGGCACAAATTTTTGCCCCCATGGGGTCCTGGGGAGTGGCTTAAAGGTCAAATATTGAATTTCAATTACAGAGTCAATTTCAATTATTTTTAAACCAAACTTTGTCTGTCTTCTCACAAATGAAAGGTATAAAACATATCAGACAGGATTTTCATTCGGTTGCCTGGGTCATGCCCAAGGGGTGGGACTTGGAGGTACAGTGGGGAGGACCTTTCTTTAAGGCAAACCCAGTGAGAAGGGAGAAAGATACAAGCTGTGATTCATTTCAAACCTTGCAATCTTTTATTTAAAAGCTCAGATTTCGACAAGTTGGTATAGTTCAATTGGCAGAAAAGCCTCAGGTTATGATATGTAAGCACCTGGAGGTATGTCTGGGTTCGAATCCTAGTGCTAGCAGTCTGATCTGATGCTCTGTTTTTATTCAAAAATATGAAAAACATAAAAATGATCAAAAATTCAGTCGAAATAGTGAAAAAAGTTGTCTCCCTTGTAAGTTAAGTTTTAGAATTAAAAGTCAAAATCTGAGGAACAAAACTCAAGAGTTAAAATAATTGATAACCTTTGATTTGATCAAAATGCAAGAGGTTTTTATACATGTACCCCTACAAAAACAGTAAGATTCTGAGTGGCTTTAAAAGTCTTCCCAGAAAAATGTCTGATCTGCTGTTTGAATATCAAAATACGAGGGTCATCCAATAAATAGAGGGAATTTCCTTATAATACAAGAGTTCGTACCAGTAAAACATCGCAAATGTAATCATTAGGTGGCAAAACTTGTTGGGCATGCAGCAGCATATCCAAAACTTTGTTGGAAAGTGAGGTCGTTTGTTGCTTAGCAACGAAATAGTGATAATAAAGCTAACCTGGCCAGATTTTCCTTATACAATAACGTCATGTTAAAGAAACACAGTCTGGCATGTAATTATTATCATGTCACCTTAACATAGTTTGTCCTTTAATCTGTTATAGTTTAATTGTTGTCAATGTGACATATAAGATATGGTCATTACCATGTACAAGTTAGTCATGGTTGCCTAGCAACTAGGCATTTGTGGAAGAATGGACTGGTTGTTAAGTCTATATTTTACAGTTGCTAGGCAACAAGGGACACATTTGATACATGTTTTTTTAAAGATACTGTTTAAGAAATATAGAATGTATTTAATACTTTCAGGGTGATTTAAAACTTTTATACCAACCAACAAAAATCTAAGGGCTAATTTATGACCCATACCCCTATTTTTGATTCAACAATTTTTCATTTTTGTCGCTTTTTTACGCTAAATGCCCTTGCCAATTTGACATTTTTCAAAAGAAGTCAATTTATTTTACAGAATAATTACCTTATGTTGTGGTTTATAGAATAGATTCCTTTTAGAACTGATCTGCACATGCCAGTAACCATGGCAAACATTTTAAGACATCCGGCCAGGTCAGCTTTAAGTACCTGTTTACGTTGCTAAGCAACAAGCGACATCACATTCCGTCAAACTTTTGGATATGTTGTTGAATGCGCAACAAGTTATGCCACCTTATGGTTATATTTGTTATGTATAAATGGTACAAACTCTTACATTATAAGGAAATTCCCCCTATTTATTGGATGACCCTCGTATGATAATTTTTCTTCAAAATAATTTCAAGCAGAACAATTTTATCTCAAAAAGCCATACATTTTGTACATTAGCTTTAATTATACCTACGGCAGCACTGAGGGGACATGTGAAAAAAATTATTATCTCGTTCCCACGACATAATTATCTCGTGCCCACGACATAAGATCTCGTGCCCACGACATAAGATCTCGTGCCCACGACATACGATCTCGTTCCCACAACATAATTATCTCGTTCCCACGACATAATATCTCGTTCCCACGACATAATTATCTCGTTCCCACGACTTAATATCTCGTTCCCACGACATAACCCGCCAATCAGGTAAGCTTATACTTTTAATGGCTTTATGATGGACGCCATGCATTCCGAGACTGTGGCTTATTGGAAATCTAAATACATTAATAAAGGATTATGCTTCAGAGATATATAATATGTATTGAAACACGAACATTCGATTTGTTTAAGATTAAGACATTTTCAACTTCAAAGAAGAAACTACCACTGCGTACACGCAGCTGTTAATTTCATACAATGACAGCTTTCTGGAGTAGGACAACTTCATGGCATCGCATGATGTGGTCACGTTGTAATGAATATATGGAATCAACATCAAAATGAAAGATGCTAGATTGATACTACACTATTTGATTCCAGCCAGGATAGTTTCGAGATTTGTGAGGCAAAATAATGAGGAGATGTGTTCACCATGCATGCAGACCAAAGTTCATATGGCATATAGACGGGTTGTGTATCAATGGGTGCATATGTGGATTTACTCGCAAAATTATATGGTTAAGTGTTTATCCGACCAACAATGACCCAAAAACCATTGGTGGCTACTTTTTAGATGTTAAAGGTAATGGTGGGTGCCCTCTAAAAATAAGGACAGACTACAGAACAGAAAACGGACATGACAGTTCGAAGGTGGTACTTCTTTTGTGGATCTTTGTCTTACAAGTGTGTGTTATGCTTTCGTGCGCGTCTGTTTTTATGGCTTGTGGTCACCTGCTGGGAAACGGCTGACCTCTTGGCTCTCGCTTGTGATGTCTAATAGTGAGTTTGTTACTTTCCCATTGATATCCTGGGTCTGTTGTGGTGCTTGATTGTATCGATTCCTGATCTTTGTCCTCTTCCTTACTTTTATGTACATGTAGCAGTATTTCAAACATTTCTAAGGCGCATCGATCCTGATGATGACAGACCATACATATATGGTATAAGTACAAGTAGCCAAATACTGAGAGCTGGTGGGGATATTTACGAAAGGAATGCATGCAATTTTTTACTGAATTGTTTAAGCACCTACTGTACTAGACATCGGGAGTTTCACTGAAGACATTTTGGACAGGAATCTTGTATTGTTCTGTTTAAAATCATTAATTTAGGTAAGGTTCACAAATCACAAATATATAGAGTTTATTTACTGTTTAAGAGGAATGCTAAATATATTTCGTCAAGTGCGGTGAAAAATCAATATTATCATGAGTGCGTAGCACGAGTGTATCTGCTGATATTTTCACCGCACGTTTGGTATTTACCGAAAAATCTCTTAATTTTATGCATTTTATACTCAGGAGAATTAAAAAAAAGCCGTTTCTTGTCCGATTTGGCAGTTTCGAATAACATAGGGTTTTCACCATTGTTTATACCTAGAAAACATTTTAACGAATGAAACTAAAGACGTCAGCCTTTTAAGAAAGTCTTTCAAGTGCGCAGGGCCAAGGATTGGCGTAATGTGCAAACTAACAATAGCTCAGCCAAAAGATGACATCATTTGCTTTGAAATTAACGTCATAACGCCGGTAGTGTTATGTCTGAAAAATACTTTTCATTAAGAACCGTTTTGAAAAAGTTCCAGTCCCAGAATTAATTAAAACAAATTGTTTGGCTACAGTGAAAAGATATGTAGATGATATTTTTTTGTATACAATTTTAAAGCTTAAAGTATTTTTTGCACTTATGACGTCATACATTATCATACATGATGTCATATTTATGATGACGTTTCATAATGTGCCTGTCTTCCAAAAGTGAAACTACAGGAGTTAAGTCTCTAAATATCCATCGCAGACTGCACATCTGTGTGTTGCAGCCACCTGTGAAGTTTCATGACGTATTCCAAACGGTAAACCTGAGACCAAGGGAGATATTTGAAAAACTGAGGCATCTTTCTTGTTAGAGATACCTTGCCTTTATATGACGCACAGGCCTATGAAGTTGCATGCTATAATTACAAATGTACTTGAGATATGTTTCGGAAAAGGCTCACAGACCAAGGAGATGAACCGCTAGTATGAAAGACCGGTGGTGACTTCATACTTCACACTTTTAAACAAAAACTTAATTTAATTAATGGAAGACCACGGAAAGTGACAATTCACAGCTCATACTCCATGGTTCATACTTAACGCTTCTCACTTCATACTTCAAAGTTTACCATTAAAACATTACTCTCCAGACGTCATACTTCTCACTTCATAGTTCGGACATCATACTTCACATTTCATTGTTCATACTTCATAGTTCAGGCTCTACACTCCACGCTTCACACCTTATAGTCTCCAATATTTAAACACGTGACTGTGACGTATTACTGATTAACATGTCTTTGCTATGGTACGTTTGATAAAGTGTGAAGTATGAAGTCTGACATGTGAAGCCAGAACTATGAAGTGTGAAGTATAAAATGTGAATTTTGAACAGTGAAGTGTAAACTATAAAGTATGAACTGTGACACACACACACACACACACACACACACACACACACACACGCACGCACGCACTCACGCACACACACACGCACACACAATAACGTTTAAGAAAACTATGAAATGGTAAGTATCACGTCTGAACTGTCAAGTATGAACTCATCACTGGTCTTTAGTAGTTTCCATATTAAATGCTCCAGTTGATTCCATTTTTTTATTTCAGTCAGTACCATATGTGCGCCCAACGCAATGCACACTGTAACCAGTCTATGGAACAGTGAAGATCACCATTTTGTCAAGCTTCATCAGATGACATACAATTATGTGCAGAAGAAGCAGAATTCCGCCCTATCATTCCATGTGACGAAGATATCTACTCTGCATGCATATCCATCATGAAAGATAAAAACTAGTTGCCAGCATCTGATGCCCAAGAAGCAACAGACATATTATCAGCTTAAACAATTAAGGAAACACATTAGGATTTCAACTGCATAAAAATATAGAAAAACAAATCTTCCAGTATTTTTTTTGAAGAAATATCAAATATTTGAAGAGAATAGTGGCCAGTGGTTTGAGTCGTCTTTTTTCCAACGCTTACTGAAAAGGATAGGTTTAAAACCGAATCACGAACGTAAAGAATGATGACAGAAAGCCTTGGCTGTTTGCTACTTATATTAAGTAAATTGATTTACTTTGGAGGTCATTTAATGGTCTTAAATGTTCAGATCATTATGACGAATGTTCTAGGATGGTCATGCTTAATACACGATTCTCAATACATTCTGAAAAAGAACCATGCATACAAGCTAAAGGAAACAACATTCTGTGATTTACAGTAGAAATACCGACCTCTTGTGACTGGGGCTTGGGACTATGGACGGTAGTACTGATAAAAGTGACAATCATCTATTGATGAGATGGTAGGGGCCTGATGCTTTGGCTGTTGTCAGGCCCACCGGTGTTTACCTGTTGGATTTCCTTTACTCTGGTATTCAGTTTTATTTACTGTCGAGTATTTATCTTCACTTTATCTCCTTTTTATATCTTTATTCATATGTTCTAGGGGACGATGCATTGATCAGTTAGGGGTCTTTCATGCAAACTAAACATCTACGTGTCTTGATCCACATCTGAACTAAGGGTGAGTTTGGCGCACCATGAAACCGGTTTAAGCCCTCTTGTAAAATATAGTTACTGGCCGTTCCAATGCGGTGCTTCATTTGTGGATCATTTATGTTATTTCTGTCTAGTTTTTTGTTCTGCTTTCGCGGGCGTCTGTTTATTGATGTCTTGTGGTCAGCTGATGGGAAAGGGCTGACCTCTTGGCTCTGGTTTGTGATATCTAATTGTGAAGTTGTCACTTTCCCATTGGTATCCTGGGTCAGGTGTGGTACTTGATTGTATCGATTCCTGATCTTCGCCCTCTTTCTAACTTGGAGTAGTAGTACAGATCTCCAGTGACAGGTACTGGAACTCAGGATAGTATAAATGATCTCTAGTATAAAAAACATGTACTGGGATTCATAGCATTTCACCGACCTCTAGTTACAGGTACTGGAGCTCAGGGTAGTTTACTGACCTCTAGTGGCAAGTACTGGAACTAAGTTTAATAGTACTGTCCTCTACTTGCAGATACTACGACTAATAGTATAAGTACTGACATATTGTGACATTAACTGTAATTTAGTGTAAAAGTACTGGCCTATAGTGACATGTACTGGGACTCTGGGTAGCAGTATTGACCTCTAGGTAGTAGAACTTACCTCTAGTGACAGGGACGGGGGAGCTCAGTACAATAGTACTGACATCTCATAACAGTTACTGTGACTCTAGAAAAAGTGACAATTAATGACAGGTACTAGGATTCAGGGTATTATACTGACCTCTAGTGTCAGATTTTGGGACTCTAGTACTGACTTCTAGTTAGAAGCATTGGAAATAAGCGTAGTACTAGTAGTTTCAACCTCTAGTGACAGGTACTTTGATTCAGAGTACCAGTGCAGGCCTCTTGTGACAGTTACAGAACTCTGAGCAGTAGTTCTGAGCCTAAAGACAGGCATTGCTACTAGATCTATTAGCACTGTCATCTTGTGACAAGTTATAGTACTCTGGGTAGTTTACTTACCTTTTGTGGCAGTTACATGTACCAGAACTCTGGGAGGTATTTTTTAACTCTGAGGAAAGTACTGGTACTTAGTTTGTTAGAACTGACCAATTGTGACAGGTACTGGGGTTCAGGGTAGTGTATTGACCTCTAGTGACAGTAACTGGAACTCTGGACAGCAATATTGACTGCTAGTTGCTGGTATAGGTACGCAGGCTACAAGTATTGACCACATGTGACATGTACTGATATCTTGGATAGTGTAATGACATCTAGTGACATGTACTGAGTCTCAGCGTAGTGTAAATTAAATATCTGATTTTTTGCACTCTAAAAGTGGCGCCACTCACTAGGGGCAATGGCACGCAGATCAAAGGCAAATCTTAAGGAGGTGATTATGAAATGAGATCCCATGAAGGGTTTATGTTGTTTGCCTCTTCCTCATGGTGCCGTGGGTTGGTCTGTAGTGTGTGATTGTGGCATTTCCTGGTCTAGTGACAGGTACTGAGATCCAGGGCAGTGTATTTATATCTAGTGACAGGTACTGCGACTCAGACTCTAATGGTAGCTACTGAAAGTCTGGACAGTAGTGCTGACCACTTGTGACAGGTACTAGGGCTCTGAAAAGTGTTATCACATCTAGTGACAGGCACTGAGTTACGGGATAGTGTACTGACAACTAAGTACCTGAGATCTAGACAGTAGTTGTGACCTCTAATGGCAACAAGGGTATTAGTACCGGCCATTACAGTGTCTCAGGGTAGTATACTGACATCTAGTGACAGGTAGCGGGACTTATAGTAGTAGTATGAACCACCTAGTGACAACGAAAGGAACTCTGAGCAGTAGTACTGACCGCTAGTGTTATGTGCTGGTACTCAGGGTATCAGTGCTGACATAGACTAGCTTCTAGTCTGATTAAAATAGTTTGATTTTTTCTGTAAAGTTAGAAACTGTTTGGCCCTTTTTGATAGCGTGTCTACGTTTTACACACATTGGCTTAAATTTATGTTAAAATTTAGACAAAAGAGTAGACTTGCCATGTGGTGTACGTCTTTAGATTTATAAATTTTCCCCTTTTGTAGATATTTTCATTATAACGCCTAAAGGCCAGGCTAGTGCTGACCACTTGTGACAGGTACTGAGACTGATGGAGAGTACTAATATCTAGTGACATGTACTGGAAATATAGTGACCTCAAGTGAAAGGTTCTTTGACTCAGATGACAGTAACTGGAACTCTTGGCAAATGTATGTACCACTTATGAAAGGTACTGGTACTCCAGTCATAAATTTTCTGCTGAAATGACAATAACTAGAACTCTTTGCTGACATCTAGTCACAAATGCCAGCACTCATACTGTTAGTACTGACCTGGCCTGTAGTATGTGATTGTGACATTTCCCGGTCAAACTCACTTACTTTTTGAGCAGACACGTCAATCGCTAATGACAGATACTGGTACTCAGGATGTTAATACTCGCCACTTGTGACAGGTACTGAGATACAGCTGTAAAACATCTAGTGACAGATACTGAGGCTCTGAGTAGACCTTAAGTGACAACTACAGTGTACTGTAACTCAGGATGATATAAGTACTATCCTCTTGTGACAGGAACTGTGACTCAGGGTAGAATACTGACCTCTTATGAAAGACAATTGCACTACTAGATTTGTAACCATAATTTCAATACCTGCCACCAGATGTCACTATTACTGCTCAGAGCCCTAGTAATTGCCACCTGTGGGCAATACTACAACACGGGTCCCCCGTAACTACCACTAGAGGTCGTTAGTACTGACCAGTGCCCAAGTCCTTGTCTTCATCATAAAAATGAAATATATAAATAAGAGTTTCAAGCAGTATTGCAAGACCCTTGGGTCTGCTCTTTAATCATTATGTGAGTCTGTCTGTCCATCCATCCGACCAACATTATCTAACCATTGGCATGTGTAACAGCCATTATTGATTGACGAGGTTTGCTGAGCATCATATTGGCTGGTTGTGGTCAGTTAGTGAAAATGCTCACAATTCCTGAACTGCATGGTATATTTGATTACTTATACATTTTTTTGAAATTTGCAGGGAAAATGACAAAGAAAAGAAAATATACAAAGAAAAAATATTGGTCATGCCAGGATTTGAACCACTGTGCGCCAGGCTGTTGGATTACAAGAAGGCCTCCTAGACCACCACATATGAAATACAGACTAAAGCAATTTACCTATATACCCTTTACCTGTACTCCTCAGATTAAAATTGCATGACCCTTAAATCTGCACTATGTTGCATGAACCTTGGTTAACTCGTCAGATTAAAAAAGCATGACCCATGGGTCTGCACTATATTGCACGACCCTTGGGTCTGCACTATAGTCACTATGTGAGTCTTACAGGACCCTGGGTCTGCACTATAATCTTGCACGATCCTTATGATATACACCTTAGAGCAATTTACCTACGAGACCTGTTTCATGTTTATTTGAACAAATTTGCATTTCAATTTTTTGCGGTTGCATATAAATAAAACAAACACATTTTGCATTTTCATGCATAACTGATGTGTCCGTGGTATTTCCAAGTAGACAAGATGGCAATCTAAAGCATAGCCATAACAAGACAACTCTAAATGCATCCCCACCCCCCTTTTACTGATTTTAAGTGCTAAAACCGGTGTATCTTCTAAGAAAATACGTATTTAAGTGTGAGATTTTATTTTAAGTTTAAAGGAACACTCAGTCTATTTTTCAAATGAGAAACAGCCTATAAGTGCCTGTTTTTGAATGGAAGCTGGGCTTAATAAGTTCTTCCATGCAAGTGCAAAAATGGGTATCTCATGTATAAAATGTGTCTTGGAAGAATTTTGAAAAACAAATTCTCAAAACTCTCAACCGACTCAATTTCTTAGATAATTTAAGTATCTATCCCCGATAAAACTGATCACCGAATATTGCAATTGTGTATTTTGTATACAATTTAGTGATGCAATGGAAACTGTAAACCCTAAAATTTGATGGTCAAGTTACTTCCAAAAAGTAATTATCCAACTGGAATGCTTTATTTTCTAACAGAACATACTTTAATTATTTATGTACAATATAAAAAAGGTTCCAAGAGAAAAACTTTATATCTTTTAGAGAAATTGTTCGAGAAAGATTTAGTACATTTCGTTTTAGACAGCATTTTTAAACGCATAAAATCTGACTACTCATCTTCAGAGACTGTTTCAAACCAGAAAATAAAAATTAAGAACTGGTTTTTCGATAACTGCGTATTCCTGGAGATCAGACTAACCCATGGAAATCAATTATTACCAAATATAACGAGAAATAAATGAGTAACGGCATTTTCAAATTTGTTCAAATAAACATGAAACACCTCTTGTATATACCCTTTACCTGTACTCGTCAGATTAAAATTGCACGACCATTGGTTTGCTCATCAGATTTAAATTGCAGTGGAAGTCTAAATTAACTGTAAAAATGCAATTTCAGATATAAACCAGTAAACTATGACTTTAATCATATATACTCTTATTCAGACTTTAAACATTGATGAAAGAGAAGTTAATGCTTCTCTTATTGCGTGTTCTAAAGATGAAGGAACTAGTTGTGAGCATAAATAGCAAGAGGGTTTGACACAATGGAATAGAATGGCACTAAAATGTAGTTATTTTTCCATAGCATGAATTTAATATAAATTATTTGTATTGTTTTCTGCCAAATTCAACATATTTGCAATAAAGCATATATATATATACATGTTAAATGACTACTTGGAAGAAAACAAATCTAATCTTATTGTAAAAGTTCATTCCAGATAAGGCTTGTTTAGAATGGCCTACTATGCCTCTTGTCGAAAAATGTTCAGTGTAATTGATAAGACTTTAACACTGTGCTCGTTTGGATGCAGAAAATCACTTAGTTAGTCAGGTTTTTTTTATCTAAACATAGAAATGTTATTACTTTGAAAAAAGTTTCAATTAGTTCAAATACCATGATAGTTTTAAAAATCACCCTAAACAACAATTGTATTTGTAAGTAAGCTGAAGACAGGAACAGTTAATATATTGGCATAACCGTTGTATTCATTCACTGGGTTCGGATGATGAAATTTAAGCCTTGGACTCTGGTCAAACCCAAGAGAGGGTAGGGTATCTAATCCTTTCACAAATCCTTATAAAGTCTGCAATCCATCTGATTCATCTGAAAGAAGAAAACAAGGCAATTAGACTTAAATAGGGAAAATTGATATACGAGGGTCATCCAATAAATAGCGGGAATTTCCTTATATTGTAAGAGTTTGTACCATTTAAACATCACAAATATAACCAATAGGTGGCATAACTTGTTGTGCATGCAACGATATATCCAAAAGTTTGATGGAAAGTGATGTCGCTTAGTGCTTAGCAACGAAAACATGGTATAAAAGCTAACCTGGCCAGATTTCTTAAAATGGTTGCCATGGTTACTGGCACGTGCAGATCAGTTCCATAGATAATCTATTTTATCAACTGCACCATAAATTAACTATTCTATAAAACTCATTGACTTTTATTGAAAAATGTCAAATTGGCAGGTACGTTTAGCGTGAAAAAAAAACGACAAAAAATGCAAAATTGTGGCATCAGAAATGGGGGTAGGGGTCATGAATTGGCCCTTAAATTATTGTTTGATGGTATAGAAATTTTGAATTACCCTTAAATTATTAAATAGATTCTATATTATCAAACAATATCTTTAAAAAAAGTACATATCAAATGTGACCCTTGTTAGCTAGCGACAGAAGAATATAGAATATACAAATAGTCCAATTGCGTGGTTGCTTGGCAACCATGACTAACTGGTACATGTAAATGGCCATATTTTATATTTAATATTGAGAACCATTAAACTAGAATGAAGTAAATGACAAACTGTGTACAGATACATGATACAAGCTAAATGGCAGACTGCGTTTTTTAGCATGAGATTTTTGTATGGGGAAAATCCGGCCAGGTTAGCTTTAATATCATTTTTTCGTTGCTAAGCAACAAGTGACCTCACTTTCCGTCAACTATTTGGATATGTTGTTGCATGCGCAACAAGTTATGCCATATAATGGTTACATTTGTGATGTTTAAATGGTAAGAACTTTTTCATTATAAGGAAATTCCCGCTATTTATTGGAAGATCCTCGTACAAGGGATGTTCCGAAAGTTATGATCCTGGAGTGATATCTGTGTTACCAGCAATGCAGCTTGACTAAAAATTGTACCAAATAATAATATATTCTTTGTCCATCACCGGTTGACAATTATTATGTAACTTGAAGGAGCGACCGGAAATCTACTCCAAAACAGTCGTACCTTCAATGCACTGACCTATCAAGCAGACTGTGCATATTAGAGACCTCATAATTCAGACAATAGCTGTCTCAACAATTCGTTTTTATGGCTGCTCAATATTCATTCTTAATCCAACATGCCCTGTTTATATGACGAACTTTCTATATGATCTGGGTTTCCTAGGCCCTTTAATGTATGGCTCTGCAACTGTCAGCTATAATCAATTTTTGACCGCTAGAAGTTTTGACTGGCCCAAACTGCCTTAACAACAGCTGTATTAAAGGTAAAAAAAGTTGGGGCAAACTCAGATGAACTTACTTGTGTCTGAAGTAATTATGAATAGTCAGTATTGCCGGAGACTGATAGTAACCCACATAAGAAATTTCAAACAAGACCACAAATTAGGTCAATATTCAGATGAACAAAAATTTGCATGTGTTTACTAAAAATAAAACCCAATCAATTGTCCAAAGGTGTACTACATCGTAAAATGATGCAATATGAGATTTGATTGAGCACAAAGCATCCATCTGAAACCAATAACAATTTTGAAAATTCTTATTTAAAATCAATCATTTTTTTAGTAAAAAATGAAACTTTTTACAATAAGATATTTTGTAATCAAAATAATATTGGTCTTAAATGTTTTGCCAATATTAGTTTCGGCATGTTTTAGTCCAACTTGATAGACAAAAATATAAAATTCTCAGAAATAAAAATTCTGCAATGTATTAAAAACGACGTGGTTGTCAATTTCAATGACGTCATAAGAATTGCGCATTGTGCTATAAATATTGATTTGACACGACCTGTCGCCATTCTAACATTTGAATTGACATTATAAGTAACAAAAAGTAAACTACAATACAGGTTTATTTTGTGGTTGTAAAGATGCCAGGCTTGAAATATTCAGATTCAAATATTATTATAATTCTATAACATGAAAACGAGTTGGCGATATATAATATGCTGTAATTATAAGACGAAACAGTACAGTGAGAAAATATTAGCATCATTATAAAGGTAAAAGGACAGTTCTTTTGAATGGTGCATAGTATGCCTCTCAAAAATGTCTCTGGACAAAGCTTAAAAGTAAAGATCGGAGCATTTGGAACGTCCCTCGTAAAATAAATATAATGTCATGAATACTCGTATTGGGTTCTAGCAGATAGCAGAAATCAATTTAAACTGATACAAGGGGACTTGAATTGAGAGTTGACGCCTTATCTACTAATAATTACAAACAGATACTATGAAAACGAGTATGTCATGTACGAAGAGCTACGTACATTAAGGGGCTATTTTAGTCCCCCTATGAGGCTAAAATGGAAATGGTTTTCACCAATTTCTTCCCATTAGCCCAAGTGTAAAAGTCTGGTACTCATTCGACTTTTATCGTAAAGGACTATAGTAACAAGAGGGCCCATGGGCCCAAGACCGCTCACCTGAATCCTTGTCAGGAGAAGATGATGTTTACCACAAAATATAAATCCCATTCTCCAACACTTAAGTCTATCTTGGATATCACTCAGACCATAACCAAAGCCTTTCAAGTTCAATCAAATTATACTTATCTGCACTGTTTCAATGTCTGGCATTTTTACCCAGCCCAAAAAGCCAGGGGTGTGCATAATGTCAAACATTTTAATGCCATAATGTGATGTTCACCATAACCTTCTTCAGAAAAAAAATGTTTTTACATTTTATCCCCATACAGGAGCAAATGGTGTGTAAAAGGGCTGAACATTTGCATGCATGGTGTCATATGCTTCATTCTAATTGATTTGATATTGCAGCATGACTACTTTCAGAAAAGAAAACAAATCATGCCTTTTGAGTGTAAGTGTAAGAGCAAAACATTTGCTAATATGCTATTGTAAGCTGCTTTAATTTGATATGCAACATGACCATATCCTGAAAAAAAAATAATTTTATTTTTATATGGGGGGACTTTTGCCCCAGGGGCAGAATTTGAAAGAAACCTTATATGGAGCTCTGGTGGCCCTTTTGTTCCTCAGAGACCAACCATTTGTGCAATTTTGATTAAGGGCATTATCAGAAACAATTCTGTGAAATCATTTTGAATTTGGACCAGGGGCTCAAGAGAAAATGTCATTAAAAGACATTATTTATCTAAAGCTCTGGCAGCTCTATTGTTTGGTGGAGCAAAACCATTTGTGAATTTTCGGTAGAAGGCATCATGAGGAACAATTCAGTGAAATTATTTTGAATTTGGACCAGTGGTTCAGGAGGAGATGTCGTTTAAAGGTATTTCTTATTTGGAGCTCTGGTGGCCCTTTTGTTCAGCCGAGTTATACCATTTGTGCAGTTTTGATAGAAGGCATCATGAAGAACAATTCTGAGAAATCATTTTGAATTTAGACCAGTGGTTCAGGAAGAGATGTCATTTAAAGTTATTTCTTATCTGGCGCTCTGGTGGCCCCTTTTACAGCGGAGTGGAACCATTTGTGCAATTTTGGTAGAGGGTATCATGCAAGAGGAACAATTCTGTGAAATAATTTAGATTTTGGACCAGTGGTTCAGGAGGATATGTCATTTAAAATATTTCTTATCTGGAGCTCTGGCGTCCCTCGTGTCTGTTGGAGCAGGGTTATTTATGCAATTTTGGTAGATGGCATTATTGGAAACCTTCATGCGAAGTAATTTCAAATTTGGACTAGTGGTTCAGGAAGAGATGTTGTATAAAGAAAAAAATAACCGACGAAGGGACACACGACGCATGAAGACCAATCAGAATAGCTCACCTTGAGCTTCGGCTCAGGTGAGCTAACAAAAATGGCCACCAAAATAGGCTAAAGATAGGAAAGTGACCATTTTGGAGCAAATTTGAGACATTTGACAGAGAAATCAATATAGAGCACTGACAAGCAAATACCAAAAAGATATTTAAACTGATGATGATTATTATAACAAAACACAATATATTACGAGGGGTGATCAGAAAGTTCGCGGAAAATAGTTGCCATTTCTGCATCGTTTGATCAATGGAGCTGGAATTACAGCACATAATACTGCAACACATATGCAGTTGATCATTTACAACATGCTTGATGTTAGTCGACTACTGCGTTACAGCTGTCCTCAAGGCAATGCTATATAGCGCTAACCGGCCCATTTTACGTTGCATTTTGACGTTTTACTACACTACCAATTAAACTTCAACGTTTTGTAAAATTGTGTAATGCTGTGATAGCCCATAGTGCGTTCCATGCATTTTAACGACATATATACTCCTCTTCTATGCAAACTTTCAAAGATTTATATCTAACAGATGGTGTACTAAATCGAAACGAATAAAAGTACTGTCAAAAGGCAAAGCACTCAACTTCCATGAACCAATTGCCTGTTTTTGGTATGTCAATTCTTTAAAATACACTATTTACTAAATTCAAAAAACACCTTTTTCCAGGACAGTAGATCTAATACGGATAGTTTAGTCCGATATTATAAGTATTTTGATGAACACTGACAAGAAAAAAAGTTTTTTTTATTTAAAATTTACAAAAACTCGAAAAATTTACGCATTTTAGGCCTGGCCTTTGGACTGAAACCTATTAATTTACATGCATAGCGCAGCGTAATAACATAAGAACCTCATATTATGTTTAAAGAATGATGGAACATTACTTCCTTTAAAAATACCAATCAATTCAAACACAACTACGAGTTTTAGCACCGAGAAGCAACCCAGGGGTACATATGGGCCCATTCCAGCGAAGTGACGTCACAGCAGCGCCTCATTCTCATACGTCTGACGTCACATTTTCTAAATTGCAATTTCAGTCAACTTGCTATGATTGGTAGTTTATATCTATGGATTTCCATTGCAATCTATAAGAGCAATGCGATTTTATAGCACTTTTCCGCGAACTTTCTGATCGCCCCTCGTAAAAGCGTTTTTTGTATTTATCTGCTAATTTCCAATTCTTTTAACATCCCTCTCCCAAAGCCATAAATTTGAGCCCAAATGGCAATTTCTCTATTTCAAGCCTATTTCGTCAGCCATTTTGTTACCATAGCAACGGTAAAAGTTAAATAAATGCCAGAATTTTACACTTGGGTTATTTGGCTGTTGTCAGGCCCACCAAGGTGTACCTGTTGGATTTCTTTTGCTCTGGTTTTCAGTTTTATTTAAGAAATAGATCAGCTCCAGCAGTGAATTGTTGAGTAATAATTCACTGTTTGGAGGTCAGTTGTAAAGAAGATCAAATCACGAGCGTGCAGCGCGAGTGATTTATCTTCGTACAAATGACCGACAAACAGTGAATTATCATTCAACAATTCACGCACTGGAGCTGATCTATTTCGATTCTAACACACAATAAACGACGAAAACACATTCGAAGTCTTCAGCTTCTTCCAACTTTCCGCCATTGCAATGAAGAACTCCCGCCATTACTTAGACTACGTCGCATACGTTTACATGTTATTGTAACGTCTTTTAAGCGTAAAAATGACGTTACACCGTCTAACGCCACGAATTACGTCATTTTCCAGTGACGTCAGCTATCACACACTTTAGCAGTGAGTCATTGTCCGATATATCACAGTTTGTTACCGTTGGCTCTACAGGCCAGCTGTGTTAGAATTCCTGTTGAGTCCTTATCTTTGCTTTATCTCCTTTTTATACCTTGATTTATATATTCTAGGTGATGATGCATCGATAAGCTAGGAGTCTTTCATGCAAACCAAACATCTATGTGTCTTGATCCACATCTGAACTAAGGGTGAGATTGGCACGCCATGAAACTGGTTTAAGCCCTCCAGTATAATAATTTTACTTACAATTCCAATGCGGTGCTTCTTTTGTGGATCATTTATGTTATTTCTGTCTTGTTTTTGTTATGCTTTGTGTGCGTCTGTTTATTGATGCCTTGTGGTCACCTGCTAGGAAAGGGCTGACCTCTTGACTCTCGTTTGTGATGTCTTATTGTGAAGTTGTCACTTTGCCATTGGTATCCTGGGTCAGGTGTGGTGCTTGATTGTATCGATTCCTGATCGTTGCCCTCCTTCTTACTTTTATTCTTCTAATAAACCAATCAGACTAATTTGGTGAAAAGCAACTGTCTTTTTTTGCTCCAGAGGGGGTCAAATTAGCCCCTTAATGCACGTAGCTCTTTTGTAGGTTCTCTCTATTTCTAAAGTGTCCATTTTTTCTAGATTATTCGTTGTGTTATTTCGCGTTGGTAAAATTTAACTTCTTCTTGTAGTAGTGACATTCTTTCATATTATGGCCGTAAAAACGTTGGGCTAGGCAGAAAGCAGAATAAGTCAGTGCTAAGGGATGTGATGGTTGTGATATAGTTCACGTTTAGAGGTCAGTGCCATGAGGGAGTAACTTTAAAATAATTTTAAAAAGGCCACTTAAAAAATATCGCACATCTAAGATATGGATGCCAGGCCAGGCTATTAAAGAAAATATTACGACCAGTGTGTTGTTGTTTTCATTTTGACAGACAGACAGAGGAAAGAGCGAAAGCCTGATACTAAAAATTCAGGACAATTGACCAAATTCAAATATCAGAAAATGTTATATATTTATATGCATCTCTTCCGGTGATAAATTCGATTGAGGCCAAAGGAGATAACAAACCCTTAGAATAGAAAAAGTAGGCCCATATTTACTTTTATAATTTTACAGATACACACCTACTTTTCTAAAAAAAGTTTGTGATTAGTTCCTGTTATTGAGGTTTATTCCAGCTTGGCGACGCAGTGTCTCTAATAAGACATACACGAACCTGACCATGCAAACTTTGCACAATGTGTAGCCTATATTGAGTTGAAATAACTCAGGACACCATTTAATTTCAAGCGCTTTCTTGTTTTTCTTAAACTTTGGAAATGTTATCAGGATATTATGTCTTCCATGGCTTTGATATCTGTAATTATACATGTTTTAGGTTAGCAGGTTAATATGTTTAAACTTATATTGACGTCTTTTCGCCTGGCGTTATTTTCTCAAGTTTTGTTTAGCGTTATTTCATTTTTTAGCAGGTGTTATTTCGTCTTTTCAACTTGCGTCTTTTCACGTGGCGTCTTTTCGTTTTATCGCCTGGCATTATTTGGTATATATACATATACCGTAAAAATAAGTGTAACCACCATTGTTTGTGTCTGTGACCTTTCAATTGATTCAAAAACTATATTCTGTGCTATTGTATTGATCCTGATAATGACTCCAACAATAACGGGTAAAAATATTTACCATTTATCACTGGAGATATGTTGGTTTCAAGTTTTTTTATTTAATGTATTATTTATACGAAAAGGGATTGGAGTGTAGCTACCATCTCTTTTGATCTAAACTCACACGTATCGTGCACAGTGTAAGTTTAGAGAACACAAAATAAAGAGAACCTACAACATTTGGGTCGATTTGGAGGGGACACCCGTCATTTTTCTCAATATAACTACAAATGTTTGGAGAACATAAACTAAAAAGAACCTACAAAAGTTGGGTCAATTTGGAAGGAACCACCAGTCTTATTTCTCAATATAACTACACATGTCAAAACCCTATTCTTGGAAAAGATAGCTAATGAGCCATACCATGACATTTTGGTACTGATTGACGAGCCAACCTACCCTGTTCATATACACATACAACGTATGAAAGTAGATGAGTGAGACACAGACCAAAAGCTGAGCATCTAGCCACTTCGTGACTTAACACATCAGGTGTGATAAATAAGTTTTACTTTCTCATGTGCTGCTTAAACATGTTAACAAAATGCATAAAGAGGCAACCTAAATTAAGCAGGAACAACAAAGCCAGGTAAAGACACATTTCTAAAAATGTCAAAAATAAAGTGGGGACAAAAACTAAGCCAAGCTATTCAATATGAGGAATCACCATAAAAATATAAAAGATAAATAATAATTAAAACAAAAACATTAAGGAGATAACTGTATTCAAAATTCTCATTTGGGGTGGTTATCGTTAGACATTTGGAAGGAAAATTTAGTTTTTTGGTGACACGTTAGCAAAGCCAGAAACGTGACCTCTGAACGCATATCCGACGATATACCTCCCCAAATGATAATTTTGAGTATGATTATCCCCATTCTAATGCACAATAACAGCCTGTAGCTGCCAGCTGCATAAAACCACTTGCCAGCTGCATAAAACCACTTGTCAGACATTGAAACGAGACGTTGAAAATAATGCCCTTTCATAATGCCATCGCATGATATACTGTCGCAATAAGTAAATGAGTATGATCAGGAAATAGCACAATTACTCACTGCATACCAACCCACGGCATTGGGAAGAAGAACCACAGAATACCAACAGTCACAAGACATCAGGAAGACAATTAAAGTAAAGCAACCAGCTCTCTCTTCCTCAAGATGATTGTAAACTAGAAATGACACTTAAGTAATGCAAAACAAAACATGGACCAAACACAGAGCCCCCACAATCCAATGGGAAGAACATTAAACAATGAGTCGTGTACGTGAAAAAATCCCTTCTCACAGACAGAATAGTAAATAAAGTTGTAAACAAAAAGGTTGTTAACAAGTTAAGAGTTGATACTGTCCTCTTCAGTAAAGCTGGGAAATGTTAAAAAGATTAAAAATGTGGCCAGCCTTTCGCCCCAAATTTGCGTTTTTTTCTTTTCTTCAATAGAAATACGACGTTCAAAATTGCATAATCTTTGGTACGAGGGCTGTTCAAATATGAATGCAAGTAGCTTCATAACTTTCGTCACATATATGCTACGACTAAATGACATACGTTTCTATAAAGGAGTATATGTCATCTTTAAGCTGGCACCAGACCTAAAGAAAAATACAGTACACTTATTGAGTTATAGCCCATTGAATGATGGTCACTTTTGTATACTAACAAACGCAATGCTTTAGACATACCAGTGATATAGACGAGCGTATAATTCTTCGATAAATCGGTGAAATTTCTTGAATTTTTTAAGGAAGTATCCCCATATACTTATATATTGATTCTGTGAAAGTTGCGAAAATCCGACATGTTTTTGTTAAATTACATCAAATCGTTTTCACTTAAGTCTCCTTATGTTTGCAAATAAATGGTAAACAAAACACCACCTTTCAGTTTTCAGTCAAACTTTTCTCTAACAAAATGCACGAAGCAACTTTTAGACTAGTTTTAATTCAAAGACAATACATGTTGATCGCTCATACTGAGTTGTTGCTACAAATCATTGAAGGATAGTGGAATATTTTAAACACTGAAAAGCATTTTTTTAGGTCAAACCTGCCTTAAGAGAAGGGGTTATAGACTTTATAATTTTTTGGGTCCATAACATTGCGGTTTTAATCTAAATCTGAACGTTAACTTTAAGTTTTAACAAAATAGGCATTATTTACAATAAAATTACTCACCTGGCCTTGAGGAAAAGACAGATTGAACATATTCTAACTAATGTAAACAGGTCATTTAGAAGCAGAAAAAAACAACTTGAAAATGATTAAAATGTGATAACTCTGTAAATAGAGGACGGAGCGTTTTGAAAACTTCCTTATGAAATATTAAGCATGTTTTAAGCAAAAAGCAAAGAAAAAGACACAGTGATGTTCATCATTGCATCACCAGTAGATAACTCAAAATGACGATTATCATGAAATTAATGATGTCACAAACATGCCTGTTAATTCGATATTGAATCAGGATTATATAAAGTTTTTCCTGTAAGCAGCTGTGTCAATGTACCTTAAACTTGCATCTAAAATATGGTGCCATTTTGTCTCAAACTTACAAAGATATGACACTCTATCTGCACATGTACCAAAACGTGAATGGCAATTTGCTTCAGAAAAATGTCAGTATACAGGAATGGCCTTTATATAAGCGTCTGTAACTCGAAAAATATAGTGAGTGTTTCTTTATGTTTGGTGTCATTTTAAAGGCCACAAAAAGTTCTTTCCAGAGTGGAATGCCATTTTGTCGTAGCATATATGTGAAGAAAGTTATGAAGTTACTTGCATTCATATTTGAACAGCCCTCGTATCCGTTATGTATGTCGCTACCAAAGCACAGTGGAAGCCCAGATGCACTTTAACAGTTTCAAAAATAAGCTGACACAACATGTTGAAACATAATATTATTCAATTGATGATATCTCTACTTTGCTGTTTCACTCTTTGGAATAGTACAAAATCTTTTTTAAGTTTGCACAGATTTCAATTTTGTACAAATGTGAAATCTGTGCAATTTTGAACAGATTTTTAAAAATTCAGTCGAGTGTACACTGACGGATTGCATGACATGTAGTGGGTGTCCCAAAACACATGAAACGTTTTGAAAGTATTTTAAGATTTGACTCCACAGAGATAAATTGTTTATTAATTAACGTACTATACATAGAATTATATAATGCCATATTCCGACTTGATTTAATTTTATGACAATGCAAGGTTGAGCTTTTAAAAATGGGTTCTGTTTTTCTGATTTACACAGGTTTTACTTCTTTGGCTATGTATCTATTACTTCTTGTTGCTGCAATATATTGATATTCATTTCTTGATGCTTGCTCATGTAAATGTATATTTTATCTACACTTTTTTGTTATAGCTTTTGTCTTTCTTAGTGTTCCTCAAGTTTTATAAAAAAGACAAATTATTAACCACCTTGTTCAGAATGAGTATATTTAAAGACCTTTAAGTTTTACAAAATCAAGTCTGTTCCCATGGTAACCAACACGCTGTAATTTTAATGTCATGTAAAATACTGAAGAGACTGCTCTTGTATATGGCCCAATTCATTTGGATGATACAGTTGCTTTAACTAAATGTATTGGCAATATCATTAGGTGTGCACTTTATTGTTACCCCACCCACTTTTCTCTATAAAAGCCACTGAAACCTGGTATTTAGTTTGGACTTTCATATGACAGTTAAGTGTGCATGTAATAAAACAAAACCAATCGACGTGTTTGTATGACACTATTGTATTGTTTTATGCCTTAACATAAAAACTAGGGGTTATGCCGTGAAACCAGCTTAAGCACTCCAGTGAATATTTCACTGACCGTTCCAAGGTGGTGTTTCTTTTGCGGATCGTTTTTGTAAGTTATGCTTCATGTTGATGTGTGTTGTGCTGTCGTGACTGTTCCGTGTAGCCTTGTGGTCACCTGCTGGGAAAGAGCTGACCTCTTGGCTGTTGTGTTTTGTAACTTTCCCAAATGTGTCCTAGTCTACATCAGACTTAAGGGGAGGTTGGCGCCGTGAAACTGGTTATAGCCCTCTAGTAAAATATTGTACTGACCGTTCCAAGACGGTTTTCCTTTTGTGGATCTTTATGTTTTTCTGTCTTGTGTTTGTTATGCCTTTGTGTGCGTCTGTTTATTTGTGCCTTGTGGACACCTGCTGGGAAAGGGCTGACCTCTTGGCTCTCATTTGTGGTGTCTTACTGTGAGTTTGTCACTTTCCCATTGGTATCCTAGGTCAGGTGTGGTACCTCATTGTATCGATTCTTGATCTTTGCACTCTTTCTTACTTTAAATAGTGAACAATTTCATAACAAGTAACGCATTTTACCTAAAATATTAAGTTATGCCTATTTCAGTTCAAAAATCATTTAAATTGACTTATTTGGTGACACCATATTTGACGTTACCAGAAACATATTGTTTACAGAGGATAATGCGAGCAATGCCTTGAAATAAATTTTTGACATATATTATTTTATATTTAGGGTATTAAGGTATGCCAAGCTTAAAGGTTGGACTTTTATTCAAGTTTAGAAACGTTTCATACCTTTTGGGACACCCTGTATATAGCCATAATTTAAAACCATTTTTTTTCAAAAAAAATACTAGACAACAAAAATGACACAGACACTCCAATAGTCGCATGGCTTGCTAAAATCTGCAAATTTGACAGAGCATTCATTAGATTTTGCTTGTACAAGTATATGATGCCGTACATGACAGAACGAATACAGTGAAATATGCGCCCAGCGAATATTCAGAACAACTTTTGCATGAACCCAGATAAATCTGAGTGTACACTGAATGGGTACAGGTAGTAACAATTGTAAGGAATTTGTGTTTTCCATGCACTCAGAAAAAGTATTCGCTGGTTGGACAGGTCATTTTGGCATGCACTGTCTGTTGCAGAAGGCAATGTGTACAGTCTAGTTTTAACCCCATTTCCCAGAATTAACGTGTCGTCTGTTTTCTCATCTGTTGATGTGCTTTAGTTGCATTTATTGCTAAAAATATGGACCCATATCAGACTGCTCCTAAGGTTCATGGTGTTCATATTGTTTGCTTCCATGTTCAAAGTGGTTTTAGAGTCGTTTAAATATATGCAGCAGACAGAATAAGCAGATGACATTTTCAGGACAAAACATATTATGAAATCAGAAAGGGAAATCAATTGAATAGATCGACCAGAAGATCAGTTTGATGGGACCCCAATTAATATTGAGTTGCGTTACTCTTTTAAATTCAGATCAGCTTTTGTATGGTCGTATTCACAATGTGGATCGTTTGATCCAGCATATGATAGAACAGTTCTTAAATAAATCAACAGCTTGTTTAACATGGCAAAACGAACTTACCTTTTATGTATCTAGCATTGTTATCTAACACATTGTAGGCCTAACAAAAATGGCGAAGGTCAGTAATGGCTCATTTTCATTGGATAAATATGTCGTGGGAACGAGATAATTATGTCGTGAGAACGAGATTATATGTCGTGGGAACGAGATATTATGTCGTGGGAACGAGATATTATGTCGTGGGAACGAGATAATCATGTCGTGGGAACGAGATCTTATGTCGTGGGAACGAGATCTTATCTCGTGGGAACGAGATAATTATGTTGTGGGGACGAGATCCTATGTCGTGGGAACGAGATAAATATTTTTTTTCACATGTCCCCTCAGTGCTGCCATATATACCCGCCTTTTTCTTTAGAAAAAAGAAAAAAGGGTATATTAATTTCGTACCAAAGTCGGTCCGTCTGTCACGTTTCTTGAAAGTGCATCTCCTAAAACATTAGACATGGCAACTTCAAACTTTGTAGCTGCATAGGCCACATGGTGTAGAGGGTACTAGGCAACATTTTGTGTGACCTTGACCCCAATGTCAAGGTCAAAGGTCAAATAATGTATTTTCTTGTAAATGCATCTCCTCCTAAACCGTTAGACATAGCAACTTCAAAGTTTGCAGCTGCATAGGTCACATGATGTAGAAGGTACTGGGCTAACATAAATGGGGCGTGCTACCTAAGGTCAAGGTCAAAGGTCAAATAATGTATTTTCTTGTAAATGCACCTCCTCCCAAACCGTTGGACATAGCAACTTCTAACTGTGCATGTGCATAGGTCACATGATGTAGAAGGTACTGGGATACACTTCATCTGACCTTGACCCCAAGGTCAAGCCCAAATAATGTATTTTCTTGTAAATGCATCTTCAAACCGGTAGACATAGCAATTTCAAACTTTGCATTTATAGGTCACATGATGTAGAAGGTCTTGGGCCAATGTCTGGGACAACTGAAACGGTCTTTTCACTCATTCTATCCCGCGAAACCCTTCAGGTGTCGCCTTTGTTGTCACATAAATTCTTCCCGTCTCGGCACACCTCCAATTGGAGTAGTTCTCAGGTCTAAAATGGTTTAACTTCCACCACTCTATTTACAACTTATGAATGTCTCTATTTACAGGTTAAAGACTCTCTAAAATACTTATGTACAACCAAATCGCTTTTGTGTAGAGCTGACTGCCTCGATATAACTTTTTACGTTTCTTTTTCCTCTGGCGTTTCGGCACAAGAGACAACAGTTTGTATCTTTCACAGTGAAGTATGTGACACAGTCTTCTGCAGTGGAATTCTATACTTTGTAATTGTTCATTATCACTAGCTTTTATGTTGTCAGTTAGTGCACTATGATCTAATACTAGCTGTAGGAAGCTTATAGGACTGTTAGTAGGCGAATACACACCGGCACCCACCGAAACGATAGTGTCTATAATAGGGTTTTTAAGACTAGCCAGAGCGGGACAACGTAGTAAAAAATGTTTTATGGTCTCATTCTCTTGATGACACAGAATACACACAGGATCTACACAGTTCTGGTTAAACGTCGCTCGGTTTGTTTGCAGGATATATGTCCCAGTTACGAGCTTGAGTTTTGTACTGATACGTGGAACTTCTCTGATGTTGCCCAGTGTCCTGAGGAGAGGGTGTCTTTTGCCACATGCAAATCCGCTGACGTTCAGGAATCTAAGACTTGAGTATAGTACAGCGTTTACTTTGATACTGCTTTCCCAGTGACTGTTAACATGCTTGTTCACAATTCTCCTCCAATGGAATTTCGTTGGGGGGGGGGGGGGGGGGGGGGGTCTCTTAGCAGGTCATAGGGATCTGGAAGATTGTACTTCATGAAGATTTCTTTCACGGCAATGAACCAACTGTGACTAGTAAACGACTTCACACTAAGTTATCTGAATGCTAGGCGATGCTCTATTGTTGTTTCAGGTAACCGACAAATATTTCCAAAGAAATCAATGCTCGCTTATGTATGGTTGCTTCTTCAGGTATGGTACCACTGAGAACGTATACTGCAGGGTCAGCTGTGTTAACAGGTAACGAAAGGATCATCTTGAGGAATTTCTTGTAGAATTTGTCAAGCATATCGATGTATTTGCGTTTTGGTAGGACTACTTCCATTCCATATATCAGGACTGGAAGTACATACGTCTGCATAAGATGAATAGCTGTCTCGGGGTCTAGACCATTTTCTCCGTGGAGGTCAGATGACATCAAACTATATAAAGGTCTTCTTGCTTTCTAATTAATTTCCTATGTTGCGGACCGTTCTGTGTCTGCAGAACGCATTATTCCCATATGCATAGTCTGTGTGACGTTTGGCATCTCTTTGCCTTTTAGGATCCAATGGTGTCCGTCTTCCAACTTGTCTCTCTTCCTAGGAGGGGGTATAGTCAGCACAACACTTTTTAGTAGTTGGAGAAGGTACTGCTCTAAGCCGCTGTAATCGTCTGCTATGCTGAGTAGAGTCTACAGGGGTCCACGCTCCTCTGTCACGACAGTTGTGTCATCGACACACGTAGGGCCATTGCAGTTGATACCGCCTATCCTGATACCTAGCATGGCTGATTCAAGACGATCCAGTAGTTTATTGTCATAAACCTTATACATGTCAGTACTCAATATACCTCCTTGCCTCACTCCTTGTTTGATTTCAAATTTATCTGAAAATTGTCCTCCCCACTTAACCATTGTTTCTGAATTAGTATGAAGACTGTCAATAAGATTCCAGACTTGTCCTTCTATTCCCATATGAAAGAGCTTGCGCAGAAGACTCGAATGATTAACCACGTCGAAGGCAGATTTTGCATCCAAAAATGCCACATAGGTAAAAAGGTTCTTATCTCTGTTCTCACGAATACTCTCCTCAAGTATTAAGGAACAGTTCATAGGAGACGATCCCTCAGTAAATCCTCGCTGAAGATTATTCTGATGTTTTGCTATATTTGGCTTTATTCTTTCCCTTAAGACAGTTTCTAACACTTTTGACAATATAGGTGTGACTGTTATACCAGGATAATTTTTTGCTTCTAAATTTGAACCTTTGCGTTTAAACACTGTGGTAAGGACCCCTAATTTTAGAGAATCTGGTACAGTGCCAAAGTGCCACATCTTGTTAAGGAGTTCTGTCAGTATAGGTACAATATTGTCAGTTCCATGTGATAAGTGCTCTGCACAGATATTATAGACGTCTGGTGATTTCCCTTTGTTCAATGATTTAATAGCGGATAACACTTCGTTCTGTGATATATTTGAGTGAGACTCAGGGCCATTCATTTTCTGGCATAACATCCTTATTTCACAAATTTCCATTTCAGTAAGTTTTTATAGTCTGTATCAAAATCTGTCTCTTGGGTCGGTGTAGCCAATTGGTTAAAATGCTGATGCCAGCCTGTCAGAATATCTTTATTACCCCTTAATACATCCTCTCCAACGTGTAGTTCGTTAATAAATGATGAGAGCTTACCACACTGTTTGTTCGCAAGTTTATGAAATAAAGCCATGTTATTACTGCGCGAATCCATAATTACTTGTCGCTCCTCAAGGGTTTTATGACTGATTTCGCGTCTACACAGTTGTCTTAAGAGAATTGTTGTATTTTTCTTGTTGATTACAGCATGATGTTCTTTATCATCCGGCCTCCCAGCTGCTTTCCAATCAAAGAATGCCTTTTTCTTTGCACCTACTGCGGACTGTATTTCAGGCGTCCATGTTCTGAGCTTGGCTTTACGTGGGCGTCTCTCTTTCCTGGGCGCTGCTGCTTTAGCACAGGTATCTAAGACATCATTTAATTTCATTACTGAGTTGTTAAGTGTCCCCACTGTATCAACACTGGTATCCACCTATTGTAGGGCAGACGAAAGTAAGGAGTTATATAGTTCTTTGTCTAGTTTCTTCCAACGTATATTTGGTGGAGGTTTTAAGTTAGCGCTGCTGGCCGTATTAGTGACCTTATCGAGGTCATAGCATATTTGACAGAATACCGGAATATGATCTGACACACAAGTCTGTAGGTTCTCAAGACCCTTATGTTGCACAACCTTCTCGGTCAAGTCTTTGGAATAAAAGATATAGTCCAATGTAGAAATTAAAACTCCATCAGGGTTCAGTATGTTTGACATGTATTGACAGTTTCTTATAAGTTATCTTTCATGAAGCTCTTCAGGAGCTGAGCTCTAATTGTTTGATCACGTAAAATCATGTCCTCGTTCATATCACCTCCCAACAGAATGGTATGTGAACAACTAAATTTTAAAAGTATTTCTCTAAGCTGGTCCAGACAGTCATTATAATCTTCTACAATGTCCGAAAGTCCCCTACACGGCATGTACACAGATATCAACAACAGTGGATTTTCTCCCCTGAGTTCCGTGCATTGTATACGGTTACCACCGTCTTGTAGTACATGTATGAGATGATCAATTTCATGTTTCCACATTATAGCTGTGCCCCCATATCCTCTTGGCATTTGGACGGGTAGAATAGGTTCTCCTGTGTCGACAGCTTTATCACATCCCGTATATGAACTACTTATTTCTTTTATTTTGTGCAGGTTACAATCAAATAACCAGTGTTCTTGGATTAAAACTATGTCAGCAAATTTACTAAGTTCATTAAAAACAGGTTCATCTAGGTCAGTTTTGTTATATGCTCTTTCCTCTGGTCTGTTGTAGCAGGCTCTGAATGCTGTGAAACCGTTCTTGGAGTATCTGCATACTGTGTATGGTTGTTACTACCTGGTGCCCACATCATTGGTTTCTAGTATTTCGTCTAATAGTCGACCCACAGACGCGCATGCGCACTGGCAAGCGGTAATTCCAAAATGGACTCCGAAGAAAAACAAAGCGGAAAAGAACCTGAAAATCTACGAATCGAGTGCAAAAGCAAACGATCTATTAGCTTATTGTTTGAAAAATTAAAAGAAAAAACTTTGAACTACGAGACAAACAGCGCTACAAACAACAGTTCTGATCCATTGCTTCGAAATTTGTTCCAGGTATGGTCGATGTACCAGTTTTCGTGGTAGCCCCAGAAATCGGCTCAGTGGTTACATGTTTTTACATTACTGATCCAGTGTTCACGAATACTTTCCAGACATTACCAGACATTAGGTCTGGTGTAGTCATGAATTTCACCAGACCAAATAATATTTTACAGGACCAAAAAGAAAACGAACAAGTTGAATGATTAAATATTAGAATTTATCAATACTTATCCAGGAATCTCATAACTCCGTTCGCCTTAATGTTTAATTGGCTAACAGCTGTGAATCACACATCTGCACTTAACGAAACAAGAACAGTTAAAAGATTGATGTATGAGTAACAAAATCAGAAAATGTTCAGCTTCATGATTTTGATTTGTTTACATACTGGCCTGTTAAACATAGGTCATCAGTTGGTGCAACTGAGGTCATCAATATCCCATAACTCCATTCACTTGCAAGTCGAGGGATTCCAAAGTCTGCTACGGTCACATGCCACATTGGGCATCAATTGTAGATCTGCACACCGGTCGGGTCTGAAAGCCCCTGCTGAGCCGAGCTTGCCGACCCACATAATTTATCAAAATCATCATCTGTGGAGATTTTTCAAAAATAAATATTATCTAAAATCATCACATAGACTAAAAGCAATAAGTGGAACATTATTAATAATAGTTAAAAGTTATAATTTGATTTTAATTGCCATTTCATTAAGGTTAATCAAAATGTCTATAAATAGACCCGGATGTGGCCTTTAGGAAAATGACGACTTTCGTGAAATTAACGCATTTTTAAGCAAGATTCCTTTAAACTTTTTCTTCAATTATCTTTTATTTTCAGAATGTTTGCCTAACTCGCTTGTGGACCTCTCAAATTTCCAATAAAAATCAACTGAAACCTTGATTCACTCGGCTGTGAATTTCAGACCCCCTGCGAGCAATAAAATGGCAATAAAATCTAAATTATTATTATTAACTATTATTATTGTTGTTCCACTTATCAATTTTAGTCTATGTGATGAAATTAAATAAAAATTATTTATGAAAAATCTTCACTGAGGATGAATTTGAAAAAATAAACTATGTAGGTCGGTACTCGGCAGCTCGGCTCGGCAGGGGCTTTCAGACCCGACCCTGCACACCTCTTTCCTGGTCACTTGACTTTGTTGACAGGACCAGACGCCAACAATTTGATATCTTTTTTTGTAAATATTCAGAGCTGGTATGGTAAAAAATACAATTTTGCATTTTAATTGGTGAAAAACTGATATTTTATATGATTTATAAGGTAATTTTCATTCAAAACCCTGTTTTCCACATATTTCTGTCTTCAAAACTAAAGCAGAATGTTAACTTCCGGAATCCTTGATCAATGACATCAAGCATGTGAATGAAAGGAAGTGAACGGAGTTATGAGACTGAACGGAGTTATGAGTAAGGGGGATATGTTTAATTTGATGGCTAAAAGTGATTACATGCTTTTTGTTAACATAGCAGTCCTTTGGCCTTTACTTTGGCCATTAGGATAATATGCCTATGCAGCACAGTTCATTGATTTAAGAGTCCCATGCGAAAATGCAACGTGAGTGGCATTTAAATAGCTGTCACAAATATAAGAATGTCTACTACCCCTATAGCGATTGTATGCTTTTGAAAGCACAAATGCGGGAACTTGCGTTCTCGCAAATTAACACTGGAAAACAGTGTTGGAACATAGTATTACATTACATGGGACAGCTGACAATATATATAAAGTCGATTCTAAATACATTAGGTTTAGCTTATTTATCTAATTTTCAAATAAATCCCAAACTTTCAACTGAGTTAACACCATTAAACTGTAATCAATAACCCTCTTTTGATATATAATCCACAAGAACAATGCTGCCTTACTCAATCAAGTTGACATCAAAGTGAATCATTCAAAGTGAATCTTAAATAATTGAAATAAAGGGAGCTCACTCACCTAAAACATTTGGACAACGTATAAGTGTCTATAATTGTCATCTTTTTTTTTCTGACAGAACGGACTTTAGTGAGCCGTTACATTTAAAAGGTACCTTGCAGCTATTATGTAGGTGTGTGAGAAGGATAAATTAACACATCTCTGTTAGAAAATATTGGGGAATTTGCCTTTTCTAATGGATTTGTGTGAGGTTGCCTGCTGTAGGATGGCTAGAATAGAAAGAAGGTTCCAAAAATAGATTTCACGGTAAACAAATTGCGAAATCGAAAGTAAAAATCCGCGAATTTTATACAGGAATTACTCTTAAAACGTAACCATTTATTCTTACTATACTTCTTCACAAATTATTGCGAGTCCCAAAGGATGCACAAGATCGTTTTTTGCGGGTCCCAAGCTCAAATTTCAACCCAAAAAACGGGATTCGCTCTGAAATTTTTATCGGACATTCGGTCTGCCGCTGGAGAACAATTTATTGGACCGCACTAATCATTACCGGAAAAGTCCGACGGCCATTGGGGAACACTGCTGATCACCTGTAGGCTGGGAACCAGCAATAAATGTAGATATGGTGAATTTCTACTGGCACGATAGCATGCGATCATTACTCCAGGGAGTGCGAATTTGTTATTTTGAAGACACTTTAAAGGTTATGACAAGCTGATGTTGAACCGATATATTTTAACAATGCATTAAACATTTACATGACATTGTCATCTGCTGATAACCCTTTGCAAACAATTTTGACCCAGATCAGGCCGATATTCTGTCAAGGCCTTATCGGGGTCCAGACTGTTGACACTGTAAAGGTTATGACAAGCTGAAGTAGAACCGATATATTTTAACAATGCGTTAAACATTTATATGACATTGTCATCTGCTGATAACTCTTTGCAAACAGTTTGTACCCAGATCATGACAGATATTCTGTCCAGGCCTTATCGGGGTCCAGACTGTTTGACCCTTTAAAGGTTATGACAAGTTAAACAGATATATTTTGACTTTGTGTTAAACCTTTACCTGACTTTGTCATCTGCTGATAACCCTTTGCAAACAATTTAGACCCAGATCAGGCTCGACATTCTGTCAAGGACTTATCAGGGTCCAGACTGTTTGACACTTTAAAGGTTATGACAAGCTGAAGTTGAACCGATATATTTTAACAATGCGTTAAGCATTTACATGACATTGTCATCTGCTGATATTGCAAACAATTTGGACTCAGATCAGGACGATATTCTGTCAGGGCCTTATCAGGGTCCACACTGTTTGACACTTTATAAGTTATGACAAGCTGAAGTTGAACAGATATAGAGGATATTCAAATTTTTGGAATGAATATGCCATTTATTTCATCGAGTGAAGCGAAAAATACATATTTCATGAGTGGCGAAGCCACGAATGAAATATACATTTTCTCGCTTCACGAGATAAAATAAATGGCATATTCATTCCAAAAATTTGAATTTTCTTTTTATTATATACAATTTTAAGCGTTACAGATTTTTGTGCAGTAAATGATGTCATACACGTTCGCACATTGTATCATATCAATGATGACGTTGCATAATATACAATGACGGCCAAAACTGAAACCATAAAAGCAGGAGTAGAAAAAGTAAAAATTTCAGCAAATCGTGACAATTTAATTACCAAACTTTTCCTTGCGATCTAACTAAGAAAATGAATACCCACACTTCGTGTTTTTGTCCACTAATAAGAAAGTTACAGGCGTTTGAAATTCTGAAGTGGGCTCAAGGAAGTAAATGGAGAAAGCAGAGGACATCCAATTTCACCCGTGAAATACAACTTATATTTTCACTGCAGTGAAAATACAGCTTTTTATATTTTCACAGCTGTGAAATACAGCTTTTTTAAAATATGCATTATATTTAATCAATATTTTTCTGTATTTCATTACTTTGTATATAATAAATATTTTTACTTTGCGTTAAACTTTTACATGACATTGTCATCTGCTGATAACTCTTTGCAAACAGTTTGGACCAAGATCAGGACCGACATTCTGTCCAAGCCTTATCGGGGTCCAGACTGTTTGACACTTTAAAGGTTATGACAAGTTGAACGGATATATTTTGACTTTGCGTTAAATCTTTACTTGACATTGTCATCTGCTGATAACCTTTACAAAACATTTGGACCCAGATCAGTCCTGACATTCTGACATCAAAAGTCCATACCCATAATGTACTCACTTTGCACTGAAAGTTCAGGTCAGGTCCTTTCAGTAACCAATATTCTCTTCTATATATCTGTCTGTCTGTCTATCCATCCATCCATCCATCCACCCACCCACCCACCCACCCACCCACCCACCCACCCACACACCCACACACCCACACACACACACACACACACACACACACACACACACACACACACACACACACACACACACACACACACACACACACACACACACACACACACACACACACACACACACACACACACACACACACACACACACACACACACACACACACACACACACACACACACACACACACACACACACACACACACACACACACACACACACACACACACACACACACACACACACACACACACACACACACACACACACACACACACACACACACACACACACACACACACACACACACACACACACACACACACACACACACACACACACACACACACACACACACACACACACACACACACACACACACACACACACACACACACACACACACACACACACACACACACACACACACACACACACACACACACACACACACACACACACACACACACACACACACACACACACACACACACACACACACACACACACACACACACACACACACACACACACACACACACACACACACACACACACACACACACACACACACACACACACACACACACACACACACACACACACACACACACACACACACACACACACACACACACACACACACACACACACACACACACACACACACACACACACACACACACACACACACACACACACACACACACACACACACACACACACACACACACACACACACACACACACACACACACACACACACACACACACACACACACACACACACACACACACACACACACACACACACACACACACACACACACACACACACACACACACACACACACACACACACACACACACACACACACACACACACACACACACACACACACACACACACACACACACACACACACACACACACACACACACACACACACACACACACACACACACACACACACACACACACACACACACACACACACACACACACACACACACACACACACACACACACACCCACCCACCCACCCACCCACCCACCCACCCACCCACCCACCCACCCACCCACCCACCCACCCACCCACCCACCCACCCACCCACCCACCCACCCACCCACCCACCCACCCACCCACCCACCCACCCACCCACCCACCCACCCACACACACACACACACACACACACACACACACATTGACTGAGTGTTTTTAGTTATTATTATTATTCAGATTAATTGTCTATGCTTTCTATGCCTGATTCACATATCAATACTTAAATGCTCTTTTGTTGTCTAACAGTCTTGTTGCTTAACTGTTGACATAATAGTGCCAGTGGATTCCCGTAAGTTACTAACGTGACTGCAAAGACCGATATTTCTAAGTGTTTGTCAATGTTATTTGGGAAGCTAAAACTCTGTATTTTCTTGTCTTTCATCGTGTTATGCTTGTTGCAACCTACTGCAAACTACGATTTGGCCATTATTGAAGATTATCTTGCGGGAAACGCAAAAATCAAAATATCGATAAAAAAACAAAATGGCGTCGTTGTCATATTCGGCGAGCCTTGGCAACTGTTGCTAACCGGAAGTGCGGTCCCGAGAATAAATTTAGTATGTTGCAATGCTGAGTGTTACCTGATAAGACCCTGTCTATCATGCCCCAGGGGTCCAAATTGGCCACCATGGGGGTCATTTACTCCCCATAGACTTGTAATAAAAAAAAAACTTTAAAAATCTCTTAAACCATGAAGCTAACGGGTCAGTCTGAACGCAGGATATCGCAGGATCCCTTGATATGGGCGTTTTCAATGGAATTTACAATATTATTACATGGAATAGGCATTTTATGATAAATAACAGTAAATATCTTCACTTGTTTTTGTTGGTACAGGTAAAAATAGCCATGCAATAAACCAACTGATTAAAAAGACACCCTGTCACATTAACCTAAGGGTAAAAAAAATTGTGTTATTATTTCAAATACTAAATTTCGACAGATTATATGATTATTTCCTATTTTTATATTTGATATATTTTTCATAACTATAAATCATGATTTAAGGTTTTCCTAGATTAAAATGTTATTTGAAATAAAATTTTTGACGAATCCTGCGGTATCCTGTCGTTCAATATCACATGTATGACGATATAAAATAGGTTCCCCCATTATATCTTTAGTTAAGAGTTATTATTTTGGAAAAATATTTAAAAAATATGTCTTGAATGATGTATCCAGCTTTTCATTGAAGAAAATTAACTATATATAATACTATCACTTTGAGGGATCCTGCGGTAGCCTACCTGTGCTGCATAATGCTGGTTTGAACTCATTAAAACTTTTTCTTACATACTATTTTCAAGCAGTTTTTATACCCCACGCAAACTTTGTTTGTGGTGGGTATACTGTTTTCACGTTGTCCGTGCGTCTTATACCCCCCGCAAACTTTGTGGTGGATATACTGTTTTCACGCTGTCCGTGCGTCCGTCCGTCCGTAACGTTTTGTTTTTTTAATATCTTGAAGAGTCATTGCTGGATTTTCATCAAACCTTGCAAACATGTTCATATATGCAAGACAAATACTTTAGACAAAAAAATAAGGGCTAGGGGCCAATTCTATTAGAGTTATTTCCCTTTGTAGTTCTAAATGGCTTTTAATATAGGGTTTTATGCTTATGCTATTATAGGCCATACACGGGCCGATCAACTCCTACCACAGCTTTTGATGGGACACTTTGATACTTTGCCTATACAATGTAGACACATTGAACATATGCATGAAGGAGTTTACTTCAGAAAAAATATTTTTTGACAAAATGACAGCTGTGAGAACTTAGACAATTTTTCCCTAATAGGGCTTTTGTATATGCATAGATGGTTCCTTCATGGGCCGATCAACTTCTACCACAGCTTTTGATACTTTGCCTATACAATGTAGACACATTGAACATATGCATAAAGGAATTTGGTTCAGAAAAAATAATTTTTGACAAAATGACAGCTGTGAGAGCTTAGACAATTTTACCCTAATAGGGCTTTTGTATATGCATAGATGGTGCCTTCATGGGCCGATCAACTCCTACCACAGCTTTCGATGGAGCAATTTGATACTTTGCCTATACAATGTAGACACATTGAACATATGCATGAAGGAGTTTGGTTCAGAAAAAATAATTTTTGACAGGTAGGAGTCTGGTTGAAAAAAAAAAATTGACAAAATGACAGCTATTAGAACTTAGACAATTATTACCTTATATGACTTTTTTATATGCATGGATAGTGCCTTTATGGGCCGCTCAACTCCTACCACAGCTTTTGATGGAGCAATTTAATACTTTGCGGATACAATGTAGACACATTGAACATATGCATGAAGGAGTTTATAATTTTTGTTGGCACAGATTCTGCTGAAATCTTCTCTTCAAAACTTAGGTCTGCTGGTTTGAACTATAACTTGCCAATTTTTTTCACTGAATCTTACTGTGCGGGGGGTATCTAATAAGCATTGCTTATTGACTTTTTTCATTAGTATTGATTGCTAAAATTCAAAATAAGATGTCACCAAATCAAATATATTGGGCTTTTTATAGAGTAAAATGATATAAATTATAGCATTTTAGGGATCCTGTGGTATCCTGCAGTATCCTGCGGTAATCAGACTGACCGTGAAGCTAACTATTCAGGGGAGCATCATAGGCTCTTTGAGCCTCTTGTTTATGCGTTACACTGTTATAAGAAGTCAATAATCTTTTATATTCTGATATAACTCCAATATTTTTGACATTCCTTTTGTATATTTTTAAGTCAAAAATATATATTTTGCACCAAAATGAAATATGCAGCCGTATGACTGAAAAATTGTTGAAAGATATAAGCAGAAACACAACAACACAGAGAGATTACTACAGCCAACAGAATGATCTTTGTTTTTCAGACATACAAGCGAGCTTTTCTTAGCAACATCTTGGTGGATGGTCAGACTGTTGACAACACTGAAGATGGGGACACTACATCAGGTCAGTAGAAGTCAGATTAGCAAGTTTTACTTTTAGTGTAAAATTATTTTTTTTTTGCTTTTTCAATCTGTTTAAAAAAATGTTTTGGGTGATCAAAAAACCTATTTCATTGAGATGGTTCTTTTCTCAGGGAGAACAGTGACTCAGTGGTAGAGTGCTTGACTGAAGACTGAGGGGCCACAGGTTTGAGCCTCACCAGCGTCACTGCATTGTGTTCTTGAGCAAGAACATTAATCCTAGCTTAGTACTGGTTCAACCCAGGAAGACCCGTCCCTTTATAACTGAAAGATTGTTGATGGTATGTAAAGAATCAAATAAAAAAACAAGTCATTGGCACCTCATTGAGATGGTTCTTTTTAGATCATTAGCATCTCATCACCGGCTCCTTAGCACAGTCAGAAGTGACTGCAGATCCAGGGGTCGCGAGTTTGATCCTGGCCTGGACCCATACTTTCCTGGAGATTGATCATGAAATAATTTCTACGGTCATTCTCCTCCTTCGGTGTGTTGTCAGTTACAAATGAAAGTATGTGCATGAAGTACTGGTTAACCGCTTAGTCAAGCTTGCTCAGGAAAAAAGTGGTTAGGTGAACTGACAATCTCGACATGACCATAGCTGTTGACTGGGATGTAAAACCTCAAACCAAACAAACAAAATTGGCACCTTCATTGAGCACTCTCGACAAATAGGGTAGGTCGCGATGATTTCAATTTTTATTCCATAATTAGCGATCTATGGAAAAATTCGGCAATGCTATCACGTGTAGAATGTAGATATGATTTAACTTTTTTCACCGGTTAACATTCGCCGTGCAAAGATGCAGGGCTTGAATATAATTTTGCCACAGCTTTGAAACACCCAAATGAAATGCCCTCAATTTCTGTCAATAGAGATTTGGGTACCCGCTTTTTTCCATTTTCCGTCCAATCTATAGCCCTCAAGGACCAACCCTGATAATATCAAGCATGAAAAAAGATAAATAAGCAAAACATGCAGGTAGAGAGATCTTAGCAGGAGAATATTGACAAAATTACTGTCTGTGCTAGTGTGTTTGACAGGGAGATGGTGCGTTTCACAAGGAGCTAGTATGCTTGTTCATTCCATAGGGCCAGTTAAGCAAAATTTTTTAGTGTTAAATGGCGATTATTGTCTTATCCATCAGATTAAACATGTGTTTTGGGTGCTCAAAAGAACTGTCTCGATGAGACGGTTCTTTTGAGTACCCACAACATATGTTTTGGTTGAGAAATAAAAATAATAATTTTCAGTTATCTGGAGGCCCGGCATATTTTAAATCTCATGATAAATCATTTATTAAGGATATTTGAGCTTTAATCAACCCTTGTTTATGGTTTTAGTTCTCTCTGTCTCCTGATGCCTTTGGTTGGTTTCCTCTGTTGATGCCAGACCCAGCAGTGGCACAGTTGAATGCACAGGTAGCTGGGGTACGAGTTTCATATAAACAACCTCTTGTTTCTTTTCAGAATTTGAGCCTTTAGATACAGAAAAAGAAAAGTATATTCAGCATGAACTGATGAACAAATTTGATGAACAAATAGTTACTACTACACAGTTACGGAAGACAGGGCCTCACCTGCTGAGGTCACATATGAAGAAAATGATTCGTCCAGAATTAAAACATTTGGTAAGCATTAGCACAGCCAGGTGAATATTGGAAGAACAGTTGTGAGAACTCCCTGAGAATTCAGTTTGGGTTCAATCAATTTCATGCATAATTTCAAGAATACGTGTACATGAAAATTGAAAAGTGATTCAATCATTTGGCATTGTTGTGTTAACTGATGATATGATATATGCCTTGTTGAGAGAAAACCTCACTTTGTGGCATGTGAACAGCAAAGGCACAGATCAGCCTGTGCATCTCAGCAGTCTGATCAGCACTTTTATTATTCACTATCTTAAAAGTACAGTAGTCTAACCTTCTCTGTGCACAATTTCAGTACTCTAGCTTGTCTCTGTAGCTGAGCAAGCTGGTTTGAGTCTGACTGTGTGTTGTTTTCTGTGTTTTTTCTTTGTTTTGTTATTCAGTACTTGGTGTACTTTCTAGTTTTGCAATCATCTTGATGGGAAGAAAGAGCTGGTTGCTTGACTTCCTGATGTCTTATGACGTGGTTCTGCCTCGTGCGGTGGGTTGGTCTGCTGTGTTTGATCGTGGTATGTCCTGATCATACTCATTTTTTAGGTGTAAAACAGATTTTCTCTTGGAGAGGCCCATATATACCTTCACAATTTTGTGTTGGTTAATGACAGCATAAACTTAAGACAATTGAACACATCTGGAAAATTGGGAGTGGAAATCCTCATTTTATTGCTAATGAGCCAGTGAGTTTACAACCTGTGTTAATTCAATTAAGAAATGAATTTCATTATTTTGATGGTCATGAAAGGATGAACTCCATGAACCACTGGCCCAAATTAAAAATAGTTTCACAGAAATGATCCTCATAATGCCCTCTACATACATTGTAAATAACACAAATAGTTCTGCTCCACTTTTCAACAAAATGTCCACGTCCTTAAAATAGAATAACCCTTTAAACACCATCTTCTCCAGAACCACTGACCCAAATTTATAATACTTTCTCACAAATGTTCCCCATAATGCCCTCTTTCAATTTTTTTACACCCATACGAGCAATTCAGGGCCCTGGGGCCCTCTTGTAGAATTTAATTGTACTTTAGCACTATAAATGCAAATTCAATATTTAATGTTTGATCATATTGACGTTTTTGTTGAATTGTAAAACAGAATAGCAGAAAGCCGGCACAAATTTTGACAACCAATGAAGCAGACAAGAGGCTTGTTTTGTAAACACATGTTAACCAGGTGTGGCTCACCGTCAATCACAGATAGATTGTCACTACTGGTGAACAAATTTGTTGTTTGAAGGGTGTTTCACATAAAAATGAGCTTAGTCAGCCTTCATTCATATTTCTGTCATTCATGAGGCTTCGCATGGTTGGGAAAATCTAAAGATTTATTAAAAGCTTGCTTGAAAAGTTAAACATTGTATTTTAACCTAAATATTGTGCTGTTAACAACTGCAGGAGACAACAAGTTTTACTTCCTTTATTTTCAATACAAATTTAAAGCTTGATATTAGGTGTGAAACTGCTGGTGATATACATTAAATAGTGTCTTACCCATAATTTTTAGCATATCTTTTGGGTGCTCAAAAGAACCGTCTCATTGAGGCGTTTTTTTGAGTACCCACAACATATGATTTGGTTGAGAAATAAGAAAATTATTTTCCTGTTACGCACTCTTAACTAAAGGCCTGAAATGTACTGTCAAAACGCGTCCAGAACTTCGTTGAAAGCCCTTCCATTGAATGCGACTTTCCGTCGAATCTGACATCACATCGAACGCGACCATTTGTCGAATTTTCGTCGAAAGACAACTTGTGGAATGGACATCTGTCGAAATTTCGTTGAAATTTCATGGAAAAATGAGATAATGCGAAAATGAAAGTAACTTACCAAAATAGTGCAATGCACATGCGTCTAGAAATGACAGGCGTGATTGTTTACACCACCAATAAGATGTGCTATGGATCACCGAAAAAAGGAAAAAGATTGAATAGAACAAATTGACTCTTATTACATCAATTTGATGTACTTCACGCAAGCACAGATCTTATTGTTTTTATTGGTCTCAGTAGTTAATGTTGTATGCTATCCCCTTACTATTCAATACTGGAGGGTGCATTCTGACCATGAGCCGCTACCTCTTTCATTCTAGCAAGAGATTTCTTAACCTCTATTTCAGCAACACTTGGGCCATGCAAATTGTGTGGGGTTTCCTTTAGCACCCCTAGTACTATTATAAAATTTCCGGTCGATCTTGCAAACTTTCTGCCATTTTCAGTACAACACTGTTGAGAATGTGAATAAATCTGCGATCCAAAAGTAGATCTAAATAATACCAATAGTGGAAAGTCGAGCTGATCTCACCCCAATTCAAAATATATACCTACCTATTTATCCTATTGTTAATCCTCTTTGAGCAAACAATCAAACCAATCGCTCCATCATACATAACGGTAAAATGTAGGCCAAAACCCTTACCAGACTACCCAGCTGGCCTAACAATCGAGTAAGCCATTCGGATTTTTTGTAACGGCCGATGTCAGTTAAAATATTTTGATACTTGTTTCAAAAATAGCAAAGTCCGACACTTGGTCGATTTTTTTTCGACTAGGTGTTGTACTTAAGATAAAAATAAAATCGACCAAGTGTCGGACTTGGCCGTTTTTTTTTTTACCAGCAGTCGTATTCGACGAGTTGTCATGTTCGACGAAAAAGTTTTCGACTAGAAGTCGTGCATCGTGTCAAAACACCCAGCTTGCCTTTTTCTTGGGCTGGCTAATTGAAGCCAAAATGCTAATCAATTATCGTTTTGCTATGCAACACTTAGTAATGGCTGTTTTATATTCAAAAGACAATAGCTTTCAATTTAAAGTTTGCACCTTTGCTCAAAACAAGTTTTCATCCACTCACTAGATAATTGACTTGCCAATTGGCAGTCGGCAATTAAGCTCACAGTCGGCCATTGTTTTGGCGTCATACAAAAGAAAGTCAAGTATGACACGAACACCTTTGTGTTAAAATGAGAACCGCTGAGTGTAAATCGTCAGGGCAATTGAGATCGTTAAGGCAAGAATTTACCATGAGAAAACCTTGCATACCAGATTGTTTATCTGACGAATATTATATAATTTTGTGCTACTTAAAACCTGAAAATTGCAAGTATAACTTTTTCTAACAGTCAGTTGTCGAGTATAACCTCCAGAGTACAATGTTTTTTATCACTTTATTACAGCAATTTATACTCATCTACTGTTTACGGCAATAGGCTTCCTATCTAAACAAAGACAATTAAACTTTTAATTTTAATTGAAAAAATGAACAGAACATCTGTTTAAAGTATTCGATTTTTGAATTTTCAAATTGATAATCGTTTTTCTTTTGTTTATCAACCAGTTTACCGATATGTTGATTAATTGCGCCAGCCTTACATGTTTCTGTCTTTCAAATATTCAGTAGGTGGAACCACAGAGTTAATGGAACCAGGTGGTATCCAAATACTGAAATGTATCTGTAATTTCTCATAATTAATTTAATTGTTTCAGACATTAGTAAATGTTGTACCAACCAGTAGCAATTACACAGACCAACCAGAGATCACTGTAGTAGAAGAAACAGCAAGAGAAGATATTGAAACCAGGCTTCACAGTACTGCACAGGCTTTAGAATCAACGAAACAGGTAAGAGCTCTAGATAAGAAATGTCTTTTAACGATATCTCCTCCTGAACCACTGATCCAAATTCAAAATAATTTCACTGAAATGTTCCCCATGATGACCTCTACCAAAATTGATCAGAATTTACAACTTGGCTGAAAAACATGGCCACCAGAGCTAAAAATAGAAATATCTTTAAATGATATCTCTTTAGCAACATGCCAATACATAACCTCATGTGCCAGGATTCTTGTGAGCGATCCAGAGCCCTCTTGTTCGTTAAACAGCATCTCCTCCTGAACCACTGGGCCAAATTTAAAATAATTTCACAGAAATGGCCGCTACCAAAATTGCACAAATGGTTACGCTCCGCTGAACATATGGGCCGCCAGAGCTCAGTGGTAGAGTGCTTGACTCGAAATGGAGCGGTTGCGGGTTTGAGCCTCACCGGCGGCACTGCATTGTGTCCTCGAGCAAGGCACATTATTCCCTGCTTAATACTGGTTCAACCCAGGAGGACCCATCCAGACATGACTGAAAAACTGTTGACTGCGTCGGCGGTAAGGCTCAAAACAGCAAACCTTTGATCCACAGTCTTACACTCTACCAAATGTCACCACTAGCATGGAAATAATAAGGGTTCCAGTAAAATGGGTTAAATTTCTATCTTCTGACCTTATTTCTATTGCAGGATTGTGAAGAAATGTTAGTTAAATCAAAGGACTTGCTTCAAGCACTAAAACAATATAAAAGGACAGAACATTCAAATGTGGATCAAGTTTTATTTGAAACTCCACCGTCTACACCAGTATCGACGTCGAGGAGCAAGAATACAAGCATAAAGTGTGAAATTCGTAAAAATTTATTGTTATAAGTGCTTCCTAATGACTAAATTATTATTAAGATGCTATTATTGTTACCCCTTGTCCTGTTGATTTATCCTTTTTTGAAAACACTGTAGATCCAAACATAGGGCCAGTTAAGCAACGTTTTTCAGCGTAAAATTGTGATTACTTTCTTACCTATCAGTTTAAACATGTGTTTTGGGTGCTCAAAAGAACCGTCTCATTGAGACGGTTCTTTTGAGTACCCACAACATATGTTTTGGTTGAGAAATAAGAAAATAATTTTCAGTTACACACTCTTATCTTGGGGCCTGTCCAAATCAGCTGGCTCTGAAGAAGCCATCTGATCAGGATCCACACTGTTTTCCACTCTGATTGAAAACACATGCTTACAACTGGAATGTTGCAGGTTAATAGGGTAAAACTAGGGGAGGAGTGTAGTGGATAAAAATATTCAGCATGACAAAGGTTAAGTTAACTTTTTGTATACTAACGAATTCTTCCATCTGCACTGTAGTCATACTACTAGGGCAATTAGGGTCTCATCACTTATTTCGGTGTTAAGGTGACTTTCTCATCATGGTCAATTTCTTCATTTAATCACAGATAAAAGCCCCAAAAGTTCTTGGGTTCTGATTGAATTTTGTTCTTCAAATTCACTTTAAAATAACATGTATATGAAAGCTTCAACGTTTGATGACTAGGCATGAACTAACTAATTACGGTTTTGTCATCGTGAATAATTAAACAACGACAAAACCGTATAATTATGACTAAACTGTAATTGACATCTTTCTCAATATTACTGTATAAAAAACACATTTAAAATCTGATTTTATCTCTGTTTTTGCAAAACAACACAGAGGTTGTTAACTAGACAATGCAATCTCGAAGCAAACATATCCGAAAGTTCTCATTTTTGTCAGCCTTTATTTGAAGGTAATTTTACTATGACACCTGAGTGGTATGACAACAGTGATCTGGTTATAGACAGAGAGCCTGGGATGTTCCATTGTATAAATTAAGGGATCTTTCTGCTTTGGTTGTACTTCAGTCCCTGAAGATTGTTTTTATCTGAGCAAACAGTTCAGACCCGGAAGAAAAGAGTACTGTAGCTTTTCAGCTGGGTCTTCACTATTTGCTAAAGTACCTTTTGAGGGGTCTAGTGTTAAGAATGGTGTTATTCTTATTTCCCCAAACAAATAGAGAGTACTAGATGCGTGTCTTTTGATATCAAGTTTACCAGACAAGGCTTTGAGAACACTGGTTGATATCGCGAGGCTTGCTGAGGGATTCAACGTGTGTTCTCAAAGCCGAGTCTGGTAAACTTGATATCAAAAGGTGGGAACCTAGTATTCTATTTATCAGTTAACCCATTGTTTCATTATTCAAACTAGCGATTATGACGTAATTTTAGATATTTGTGTTCATTCAGCGTCATAAGCGATGTCATTCAAATAGCGCAACGTCATAATGACCTGATAAAGGCACATGCAGTGAGCTAGACAATGTTTATCAGTCAGCGTGCAACAAGGCAGTTATATGAGAGGTAACTGATAAAATGAATGAAGAAAGTATTTGAGCTAATACACAAGAGCTGATTAGATCACAGGTCCAGATAAGTGAAATTTTTTACTGCAAAAATGTTATCATTTTCTTACCCATTAGTATTTTTAAATGTGTTTTGGGTAATTGAATGAAAATCTCATTGAGATGTTTCTTTTGAGTACCTACAACATATGGTTTGGTAAAAAAATAACAAAATGAAATTTTATTTACACACTTTTATCTGAAGGATGTAGACTCAGAATGGCTTGGACATGAGCCTGGTCTGATCCTTGTGTGTATGAATAAATCATTAGTCCATGGGTGAAAGTTTTCCTGATTATTCCTGAATTCAGGATTGGGAGGCTGACTTTCCACAGAAAGCCAGCTTCAAAATGCTGACAGGGTGATTATGAAAGCTTCTCCGACTTAATTTTAGTCTGTCAAAAGACTATTGGGCATTTAAACTTGAAGTAAAGATAATTAGTGGGTATACTATAAATTTTAAGATTGGAGTTTCTAAAGTTCAGGATTTTGGAAATTTTGAACTTTCACCCATGTTAGTCCTTAGCTCCACAATGAGCACAGAGTGATCTTTGTATTTATCATAGAGGCAACCAGGAAAGGCTCAGGCAAGCATGCACACTCGTTTAGTCATAGGTAGAGATAAACACAAATTTATCAAGTCTGATCGCTGTTGTGAGTTTGATTCTGGCACAGCCTTTTTCTTTCATAGAGTATGAGCACGAAATATTTTCTATTGTCATTCTCCCCCTTTCACCGATTCAAGAAGGCTGAAGTATATGCACTGAGGACTGGTTAAACACTTAGTCTAGGTTTGTCTGTGAAAAAAGTGTTGTTAGTTTAACTCGACATGACCGGCATAGCTGTTGACTGGGATGTTAAACTACAAACCAAACAAAAATGTAAAATTGCAAATATTATCTTATTTGTCTAAGCAACAAAGCTAGAGTGTCTATCTCAAGGACACACCACTGTGCCTCAGGTGGGATTAGAACCTGTGACCTCTTGGTTGCCAGTCTGGCACTTATCAACTGAGGTGTAGCCATAGAATAACCTGGGTCATAGATGAAAATTGGCATCTTTCTTATTTCTCAACCAAAACATATGTTGTGGGTACTCAAAAGAACAGTCTCAATGAGATGCTTCTTTTGAGCACGCAAAACATATGTTTAGACTGATAGGTATGAAAATATTTACAATTTTACTCTCAAAAATCTTGCTTATCTAGAAGAGTGGGCATGAAGAGTGATTCAACAAAGATTTAGGAAAAATGATTATTTTCCTAAATGCTTTTGTTGAAAATTCTAAATTATGGGGCGAAAAAGACCATTACATCTGACCTCCAGAGAAGAGGGGACTATTATAAATGTATTTTCTTTTCTTAATCTAAACATTATGGTGTGGATACTCAAAAGAATGGTCTCAATGTGAGCACCCCAATAGCATCAAAACTGATTGATTAGAAAATAATCATGATTTGGCTCCAAATATTAATTTATCTGGACTTGTTGTACATTCAAATAATGAATTGAACTTTTATGTGAGGCAGCTCATGAGATTTTGATACTTATCATCTATGTAAGCAGTGTAGGCTTAGCCTGTGCAATGTGCTGTTTCACCAGAGCCTTCGCTTCTTGTGTGTTTGTGTGTGAGGGGGTGGTGTTAAGTGTATGTTATGGTCTAACTTCAGGCCTCAAGCCCCACTAGATAACTACACATGCCTGTTTGAAGAGATGTGATAAGTACCGAGATCTAATGGGCTGTTCCCAAATGAGAGAGGAACAGCCTATCCTTTAGTAAAGTTACGCAAACAAGGCCAATTTGACCAGGAAATGCCACAATCAGTATTCATAGCCTTCTCATTGCTGATTTATTATGTATTTTAAAGATCAGGATTAAAACTAGATATTTGTCCCTATTCTAGAGCTATGGTTGCACAAATCCAATTACCATATGCAACCTGATACTTAAATGTCCAGCTTTCAACTTGCTCTTTTGAAAACAAAGTAGATCCAGATCAGCTGACATCACAATAAATCCATATACATATACAGTTAAACCTGTGTAAAACGGCAACTCAAAAATAGACAAAATAAAGATCTTAATGACAAATGCTATCTCAATGAAGGTCAAAAGTATTGCAGAATGCTCCCCTTGGAGCATTCTGCAATACTTTTGACCTGCATTAAGTGATAATTGGTCTCGAAAACCAATTTTGGTCTTTTTGAGAGTGGCCCTTTTACACAGTAGTCCGGTGGAAAACCAGAATGACCTGGAACTTGATTTTAAAGTTTTTTTCTTTGTTGATTCTTGTTGTTTGGGCATTGTACTTGATGAATCCAAGTGATGCCACTCTGGCATCATTGAGCGTTTTGAAATATTCAAGATGGCGTCCAAGATGGCCGTCAGTTAGGCTCCTAAGACCTATACGACCAACGTACTCGATCAAAAGCATTTTAATTTTGACTTTTTATGGATGTTTCAGAGGCTTTATGTTACAACCAATTATAATGGAACATTATTTTGATTCTCAAGGTTGAATTATTAAAGATGCCGTCCAAGATGGCTGTCAGTTAGGCTTCTAAGACCTATATGACCGACATACTCGATAAAAATGCTTTAAATTTGACTTTTTATGGATATTTAGAGGCTGAAAGATACAAACGATCAAAATAGAACATGGTTTTGATTCATAAGGTTGAAATTTTAAAATGGCGTCCAAAATGGCCATCAGTTAGGTTCCTAAGACCTAACACACTAAAACCTCGATTCAAAGCATTTTAATTTTGACTTTTCATCGATGTTAAGAGGCCTAATAATACAAACGATTAACATGAAGCATTCACAGGTTTGATTCACAAGGTTGAAATATATGAAGGTGGTGGCCAAGATGGCCGGCATTTAAAGCAAAATTCAACTTGAAATCAAATTTGCAGTAAGTAACTGTATCTGATGTTTGCGGTTTTATTTGGAGAATTTGGCAGGCATGTTATTGTTGTTTTTCAGTGTTGTAATATATTTAAGATGACGTTCAAGATGGCAGCAATAACAGTGTTGGAAATCACATGGTTTTTGCTTTAATGCATTGCATGAAAAAAAATAACAGACTCTTAATTTTCGTAATGGTAATGTTTTTGTCTTTGTTCGGGGAATCGTATCCATCAATCCATGCACCATGCACTTTCCAGACCACTTTTGGCCTGTTCTGATAATACCATAATATCATATTATTTTCATAAAAATTCCTACTTTGCAAAAAACATTCCTTCAAAAAATGAAGTGATAAATGCCAGGGTTTACTGAATGGACGATATCACCGGAAACTTTGTGACAGAGTGTTTGATCAAAGTACAAAGTAAGTAAGGGTGCAAAGATCAGGAATCGATACAATCAAGTACCACACCTGACCCAGGATACCAATGGGAAAGTGACAAACTCACAGTTAGTCACCACAAACGAGAGCCAAGCCCTTTCCCAGCAGGTGACCACAAAGCACATATAAACAGACGCTTACAAAGACATAGCAAACACAAGACAGAACAAAAACACCAAAGATCCACAAAAGAAGTACCGCTTTGGAATGGTCAGTAAAATATTTTACTGGAGGGCTTAAACCGGTTTAACGGCGCCAACCTCACCCTTAATTCAGATGTGGATCAAGACACATAGATATTTGGTTTGCATGAAAGACCCCTAACTTATCAATGCATCATCTCCAAAAACATATAAATCAAGATATAACAAGGAGATAAAACAAAGATAAGGACTCAACAGTAAATAAAACTGAATACCAGAGCAAAAGAAATCCAACAGGTAAACCCCGGTGGGCCCGACAAACAGCCAAAGCACCAGGCCTCTACCATCTCATCAATAGATAAGTCTTTAAGTCGGAACCATCATAGAGTCTGAAGTCTGACCCACCGACGTGCAATTAAAGAGGAAAGCAAAGTTGCCAACCGTGATTGGGTTGATCACCAAGCATGCAGTCTGTTGCAATACATTAATGTTATAGCCAATCTTTTTATAATGGGAAATTATTATAATGAACTGCGCTGAAAAATAATTAGAGCCAACAATCTTCTTCAATGTATACACCAAGTCACCATACAGACCTTTTTTGAATCAATGTGCAGGAAAAAGTCAGCTGGGTGGATAGATAAAATTTACAAAAAAAAACTTCTGGAGTATAGTGTTTCAACACAAATACGAAACAACCCTTACGTAAGGTATCTGCATACTGCAGATGTTCGTTACCATCTTGATTGCTGGTTGGTACAGGCCTGCTTACCCGGTGCAATTGTAACAACCATTACTACTTTTCTGGTCTGTTGCAAGTGCAGCAGACAGCACAGATGGTTGGATATTGCTATAACAAATATGTTTGCTGGTCCGGTGCTAGTTTATTAGACATGCATGCTTGTAGGCACAACTTTGCATAATGATATGACTGCTGGTTAGATGCAACTGTCAGACATTGGAAATGGGTGGGTGCAGTTGCTACAAACATGGCTGATTCAGTATACATGGATGCTGATAAGATGAAACTGTAACAGACATGCGTGTAACTGTAAAATATATGCATGATGGTCTGGTGCAATTGTGCTTATCAGCCTGTTAGTTGAGTACTAGCATAGGGACATATCTGCGGGTTTGAGGCAAGTTTAACATCTATAACTGTTGGTTCAGCCACACAACTACAGATGTGCTTGCTAGTTAGTTGCAACTGAACCAAACATATCTGCTGGTAGATGCAACTCTAACAGACATGCATGCTGGTCGAGTTTAATTGTAACCAATGTGCTAGGCGGTCGGGTGCAACTGAAACAAACATGCCTGTTGGTTCAAATAAGTCTGCTGACCATGTGGCAATGATGCCTGTGCTGCTGGTCGGGAGAAAGCAGAACAGACTTGCACACTAGCCTTATGTAACTTGAACAGACATGCCCGCTGATCCAGTGCACTAGTACCCAGCATTCCTTTTGGTTGGGTGCAATTTTAACATACATTATTGCTGGTGTGATGTAACTAATGCGCATGACTGCTGGCCCAGAATCTCGTTAAACGGCAAGTGTGCTGGTTCAGTACCACATTATTAAACAGGCATGATGTTAAGGATGTCGGATATGATGAGGTTGTGGTATTACGTGGCCACTGTTCAGTGAAACTTCAACAGATATGTATGCGTACTTGGTACTTTTCAATCAAACATGCTTCCTGGTCTATTGGAAAACAAAAAGAAAAACTTCTTGACCTATGCCCCTCCATCAGACATGCCAACTAACAATATGAAACTTTATCAGCCTAGACTGCTATATTGTCAATACAATATACATGCCATGTAAGGAGTCGCTATGTCGCTGCAACATATATGCCTGCTGGCCTAGTGTAACTGTCACCAACACCGCTGCTGTTCTAAAATGCCTACTGGTTGAGGGCTGCTGCAAGATGGATGCTTGCTGGACTGTGGCCACTCAATCAGCATACCTGCTGACCTTTTGTCACTCGATATTGCATGTCTGCTGGCGTTGTGCTTCTCTATCTGCTATACCTGCTGATATGGTATCTCACTGTCAGCCGTGCCTGCTGGTATGGTATCTCATTATCAGCCGTGCCTACTGGCGTGGTGCTTTATTATAGGTAATCCTTTTTTGTTAGGTACCTTACTATCAGCCATGCATGTTGGCGTGGTGCCTCACTATGGTCCATGTCTTCTGGTGTGGTGCCTCACTGTAGGTCATGTCTTCTGGTGTGGTGCCTCACTATAGGCCATGTCTGTTGGGGTAGTACCTCACTATAGGCATTGCCTGCTGGTCCGTTTTGCACTTCAACTGGCATTTCGACTAGTTGAGCGCAGAGGGAAGTGGGGTGGCTACAAGTCTTGTGCTACTCTTACAGAGGTGCCATTACATAAGACAAGTCTGCTGATCAAGTGCCACTCTCAGACATGCCTGCTTGTACAGTGCAGCTCTATCATACATGCATGCTGGGTTCATTTATTCAGATACACGTGTTTGTAAAGTGTATCTCCATCAGGCAAGACATCTGGTATGTTACAAATCCACCAGACATGCCTACAGGTAAGGTGCGGCTCCCTCCGGTTTGCTACCAGTCTGGACGACATCTTGAATATATCAAATTCTGAGTGATGCATCAGCTGCATCACTGGGATGTTACAAGGATGATGTCTGTAACTCCAGAATCAGTCAAATCAGCATTTTGCATGCAAATCCCTGGAGTTTGTCGGCTTCAGGGAAAATCCTCTTATATTCTTGTAATATACTGCCATTTTGGCGGCCATTTTGTCTGCATTCTTATTTTATTTTTATATTTTTGTTAGAAGCTAAGTTTCTTCAACTAGATTCCAACTTCATAGCTAACAATTTAAGGGAAAAAATGGGTCTGAGACATTTTTCCATACCAAATAATTTTTTTCAATTATAATTTGCCTCCATCTTGGACGCCATCTTGGATATATCGAAATGCTCAATGATGCCAGAGTGGCATCACTCGGATTATTCAAGGACAATATATGCACTACCAGAATCAACAAAGAAAAAAAGTTTAAAATCAAGTTCCAGGTCCTCCTAAAATTCGCCCAAATTCTGCTGGACTACAGGTTTTAATGTAAAATGAAATTGTACCACTGGATTGACTGGAAATCAGAAGTTTATGTATATAGCTACTGTCCTGCCAGCCAAGAGTGACAGTGATGTCATGTTTTGTTTACAAAGTTATAAGGGACTTAGAATCAATAGATCACTTGTGTATTAATCCTATCCACAGATAGGATTAATACACAAGTTATCTATCAATTCACATCTATTTGCATTAGCTCAAGTGGAGTGTACAAGTTAATGTTTTACTTAACAATTGTAAACAAAACACAACGTCACTGTCACTCTTGGCTGGCAGGACAGTAATGGCCAAAATCTTATACGTTAGTGTGCTAATGTGGTAATTATGTGAGAACTTTATACAGGCTTATGTATGTATATTTGGGTCATGACGTGACAAAACCTGTCTTAGGGGTTTCTGTCAAAGTGAGATTCAAGCCAATCTCCTCAGCTACAGAGACTAGCTGGAAAATTGAAAATTGGCTTGCAGCAAGTTTGATACTTTCCAATAATGAATAACAAAGGCACTTATCAGTCTGCTCGGATTGAGGCTCATTTAATTAAAACTGTGACACTAATTCATATTTACCCCTTACAATGCTATAAAACCTGGATATATACAGTTGTGAAAACATTGAAGATCCTGATCAGCTGGCTTCTGTGCATATAAACAGGATGTTGGTTAATCCCCCCAAAACAGTGAATATGAGAAACACTGTATAAATTAAAGATCCAGATTAAAACCAGATACTTGTCCCTATTTTAGAGCTATGGTTGCACATTAAAATATACAAATTTATTCAAATTTTAGCTCCCCTGAGCCAAAGACTAGAGGTAAGCTGTTGTAATCGTTCTTTGTCAATTTTCCGTATTTTTTGTTTTTTAAAAAAGCAAACAACATCTCCTGTACCACTGGTCCAAATATAAAGTAATTTCACTTAAATGTTTCCCATAATATTCTCTACCAAAATTGCACAAAAAGTATGTTTCAATGAAACAAGGCCCAAGGTTATACAACTTTTTTCATACTCAACTCAACTGAGCATGAAATTTCAACTGGTCTCTCAGATGTTGTATTTACCCTGCTAATATGTGAGCAGGAGAAATTTCGTGCTGAGTTTAGAATGAAAAAAAAATGTTTATAACATCGGAGCCAGGACTGAGGTAAGCAATCTAGGGCCTCATGGTTTTCTATGAAAATTGTACATCTGCAAATGAAAAGTCAACCTAATATCGCCCAGTAAAATGAAATGCAGTTAGCTGGTCTGTCGAATGCACTAAAACACCCATAAAGAAAAAAATATGAAAACCAAGCATGTGTTTATGACGAGATGGCATGTATGCTGTCATATCAGTAATGTTCATTCAAACTTGAAAACTTGAGAACCGGACATGAAAACTCAAAATTCCACTTGACTGCTTTGAAATAATTGCAATGTCAGTCATGTCACTAATCGTAAAGACATAATGTTCAGCTCTGAGCTAGCATTTACGGCAATAGTGCATGTTCAAAAAGCATGAGATTTTGACATGTACCCTGAAATTAATTTTTTGGGGGACACATGTCTGACAGATGAAAAATAAATGGGAAACTCTGATAACATGACAGCACTCATGTATTTCTTTGTTCAAAATTATTGCCTCTCAAGAGGTTTTGTTATTGTATAAAATCTTTGTGATATATAGCATTGTTTTAACTTGTATATCTGCATGAAATGTTTTATGTATAACATTAATTCTGCCTTTGTTATATTTTGAAGCCCTTGCTTTAGCGGCTTGCATGTAGGTTTTCAATCTTCCATTTATTCATAGACTGATCAATCAACATCCATGTTCACTTTTACCCCAGAAGTCAACTTTATTACTAAAAATTCATAAGTCATTCTGTTTGTGTGGGATATACAGGGGCGAGAATAGTTGACGCTTGTGGCATTTGTTAATACTGTTGTCTGTCAGGCATCTGTCAGTCTTTCTGTCTGTGACATTTTGATTGTTTCTAATATCTTGAAATCAACTAGTCTGACTATAATATCTTGAAATAAACTAGTCTGTCTAGTTCCACTCTTATTTCCACCTCAATGAGACACCTACAGAGTCTTTGGGAGACTCGGCTTCAAGGTCATTGTAATAGCAGGAGGCTTCAAAGTTCACATGTACTGAATTTGTGTCTGCTCCATATCTCTGTAATCTCTAGACCAATTCTGGAAAAATTCACACGCATGTCTACCTAATTTAAACAATGTGCAGAGTAAAGGTAGAATGTAGGGAGTTCAGTGGCTCAGTGTTAGCTTGACTCGAGACTGAGGGGCCGCGGGTTCGAGCTTTACTGGCGTCAATGCGTTGTGGTCCTTGAGCAAGTCACATTTATCCTAGCTTAGTACTGGATCAACCCAGGAAGACCCGTCCCTGTTTAACTGAAAGATTGTTGATGGGACGTAAAGAATCAAACAAAAGAAATTCACCCAAGGTCAAGGTCATAGCAGGAGATCAAAGGTCACATGTGCAGAAATTGTGTTCACTCCATATCTCCTGAACTTCTGGTTTGATTCTTGAAATATTTCACACACACACACACACACCTCAATAAAACAACTTGCAGAGCGAAGGTTTCAGCTACTCTGCTTCAAGGCAAATGTTATAGCATGATGTCCAAGGCCACATACACAGATTTGTCCGTTTCATATTGAATGAATCCTTGGTCCTATTCTGAAAGTACTTTACACACATTTCTATCTCATTGAGGAGACATACAGCTTGAAGATTATTCGTGCCCCACTGCTAGGTCAAGGTTGTATCAAGAGATCAAAGGTCATGATCTAAATGATACCGAAGGTGAACTTCAGAGATATAGATAACTGGAATTTATGTTTTGTGATTTACATGTTTCTCTCTAATAACCCTTCATCGGGGGATATAAATTTGTCGAATTGGTCTTGTTATTACTGACATGACTGAAATGATGTTGACCAAGACATAAAGCATAAGCTTAAAGTTACCATGGATTATCCATAATAGGTTTCCTAATAATTATTATACCCCCCGCAAACTTTGTTTGTAGGGGTATACTGTTTTCACGTTGTCCGTCCGTGCGTCCGTCCGTCCGTAAAGCTTTGTTTCCTTAATATCTTGAAGAGTCATTGCTGGATTTTCATTAAACCTTGCGAACATGTTCATATATGCAAGACAAATTTTTTAGACAAAAAAGTAAGGGCTAGGGGCCAATTCTATCAGAGTTATTTCCCTTTGTAGTTCTAAATGGCTTTTAATATAGGGTTTTATGCTTATGCTATTATAGGCCATACATGGGCCCATCAACTCCTACCACAGCTTTTGATGGAACAATTTGATACTTTTCCTATACAATGTAAGCACATTGAACATATGCATGAAAGAGTTTGGTTTTGAAAAAATAATTTTTGACAAAATGACAGCTGTGAGAACTTAGACAATATTTCCCTAATAGGGCTTTTGTATATGCATAGATGGTGCCTTTATGGGCCGATCAACTCCTACCACAGCTTTTAATGGAGCAATTTGATACTTTTCCTATACAATGTAGACACATTGAACATATGCATGTAGGAGTTTGGTTTAGAAAAAATAATTTTTGACAAAATGACAGCTGTGAGAACTTAGACAATATTTCCCTTATAGGGCTTTTGTATATGCATAGATGGTGCCTTTATGGGCCGATCAACTACTACCACAGCTTTTGATGGAGCAATTTGATACATTGCTGATACAATGTAAGCACATTGAACATATGCATGAAGGAGTTTGGTTCAGAAAAAATAATTTTTGACAAAATGACACCTGTGAGAACTAAGACAATTTTTCCCTAATATGGCTTTTGTATATGCATAGATGGTGCCTTAATAGGCCATTCAACTTCTACCACAGCTTTTAATGGAGCAATTTGATATTTTGCCAATACAATGTAGACACATTGAACATATGCATGAAGGAGTGTTATAATTTTTGTTTGCACATATTATACTGAAATCTTCTTTTCAAAACTAAAGTCTGCTGGTTTGAACTATAACTTGACAGGTTTTTTCTCTGACTCTTACTGTGCGGGGGGTATCTAATAAGCATTGCTTATTGACTTTTTTCATTGATTTTGGGGTCTGGTACCTTTGTTTGTTTGTTTTGTTGCTTTACGTCCCAAGTCAACAGCTATGGTCATTGCGGGACGGTCAGTTCACCTAACCACACTTTTTCCTGGGCAGGCTTGAACAAGCGGTTAACCAGTAATTCGTGCACAAATTTTCGCTTGTAACTGACAACAACCCTTGAATAAATCAGCAGAAGGGAGGAGAATGACAGTAGAAATTATTTCATGATCAATCTCCACGAAAGTATGGGACTGGACCGGGATCGAACTCACGACCCCTGGATCTGCAGTCAGACATGCATCTGTAGCCAGACACGTTACCGACTGCGCTACACCGCCCGGTATCTGGAACCTTTAATTGTTTAGAACAGAGAAGGCTTTTATGAGATTACGCACATGTTCTTCTGAGCCATGGTTGTGGTCTGTGCAATAAGTTCCAAATGCTAGAGAGCCGGCTGTTTTCTTGTTTTTATTTGAAAAAAATACACCTCTGACATGGATGAAAGGTTCTGGAATATTCCTGAATTCAGTATTTTGAGGCCTACTTTCCAAAATACTGAATGAGGCAGATAATAATAGCTTCTCTGATTTATTGTCAACTTCTCTAGAGGTTAGTATTTTGTTAGATTACAGGAAGTTTTAAGATTCAAATAACTAAATAATCTGGGAAAACAGATCCTTCAGTAATACAGAGAACCAGCAATTATAGAAAACGGCAGACTCACATTCATTGAGTCATTGATGAGAATTGATGGAAAGTACAACAACTCTCAAGGCCCCTAGCATCAGCTTAACCCTTAATGCCCCAATCCCAATGTAAGCCATCTGCTATTCTCGTCTGCTGAAATCTTTAAGAAGCCTCTATGGCAAACAGTGTGGACCCAGATCAGACTGCTCCGATAGGAGCTGTCTGTTCTGGGCCCACGCTGTTTGCTTCTATACTTAATTCTTCAGTAATGTTAGGCAATTATTTGCAGCAAACGACTTCAGCAGACGACATTTTCAGATACATTTTTTTTTCTTTGCGCTTTAAGGGTTAATTGGTATTCTGCTTTCCGTTAGAACCCAATATTCCTTAAGTTCAGGATTTGGCTATTTTTAACTTTCACCTGTGCTTTTAACTAGGGCTTCACTAGTGGTATCTTATTCATTATCAGGTGATGAATAAGGGGGTTGTTTTTATAATTTTTATGATTATTGGTGCCGCTGAATCTACCTCTCTGATAACCCAAAACTCTAACAATCAGAAAAAGGGAGGAAAATGACTACAAAACTTTGAAATTTTGGTTTATTATTTTGATGTAAGGACACGAATTTTAGAATATCTCAACTGCTGCATTCCTCAGTGAGACTTTTGACAAACCCACATAAAAATAAATTGGGATTAACCTTATGATAATGATTATGAAAAGAATATGACAACTTTGGATTCAGTATTAACCTTTTTATCCCAATTGTTTTCCCCAAACATATTGATACAATGAATATTGGACAGTCAATTTTGTGTTGTAAGCGGTCACAGTGCGAAATTGTCCATTTTGTATTTTAATGTATTTCTATGTATAGCATCACTGTTTGACAATGTAAATGTTTCATGGTATCCAGAATGAAGAGTTAAAATCTTGTGTTGAGAACAAATATGTAGTCAGGCCCCCCAAATAAGAGTGTGTAATGGAAAATTATTTTTCTTATTTCTCAACATAAACATATGTTGTGGGTACTTAAAAGAGCCGTCTCGATGAGACGGTTCTTTTGAGCACCCAAAACACATGTTTATACCGATGAATAAGAAAATAATCGCAATTTTACGCTTAATAATTTTGCTTAACTGGCCCTTATTACAGTCACAGCATGTCACTGAACATGTCCACATATTGTCATTAAAAACTCTTTAATAAAGTGACTGAGGAGGCCCATTCCAAAAATTAGACAGCTATCAAATTCCTGACCACTAATATCAAATTTTTGTCAACAGCTATCAAATTCTTGGCTGGCATTTCAGAAAAATCATGCTGAAATTATCTAATCGTTTCATATTTCTGTCTTCCCAAAGCTTTATTGTCTACAATTTCCACTGGGTAAATGAAGCAAACAAGTGTATTCTTCTTGTCATCCACTATAGTCCACTCATTAAGCACTTTTATCTGAAAAAAAAAAGAACACAAGTTTATTGTTATCATGCAATTTAAGGCTTTTTTGTTATATATCTTAACAGAATATGTGATCACATAGAAGATTTCTTGGACACCTAATAAGTAAAATTAAGATTTAATCCTGGTATTAAAATTCTATGCTCATACTTGTCTCATTCAGGATGTGATTTCTGTTATTTGGTTGTATTTGCAGTTAGAGTCATGGTTGTCATGTGACCTCATCATGTCTAATGGACATCCCTTCATAAGGCATCTCTGGGTAATCAGGATCTTCAGGGATTTTTTTACAGAACAAATTAAGGAAATTGAAAGGGATGTAGGAAAACAAAATCTATTATTGGTGCGAATCTTCATTCAAGTCACTGTTAGCAGTGAAGGCTCGGTGAATCTACATATTTGCTTTGATGAGCCTTCTCTGGTCATCTATGGTATAAGTACCAAACTCTTCTCTTGTGCATATGAGATCAAACCAAAGATGATTTTGCAAAAAATGTGGATTATAAAATACACACTGTTAAGCAAGATACTGAAGGAAATTACCTAATCCTGGACTTAAGTATATTCAATAAAAGATTAACTTTAGCAACAATCTATGGGCCAAATAAAGATAACCCAATTTTTTTTAGGGATCTATTTAGCAATATACAAAGTTTAGAAAATGACTCCTACATAATTTGCGGAGATTTTAATCTTGTATTAAACCCAGACTTAGATTATTTTAACTACAAGCATGTAAACAATATTAAAGCCAGGGATAGCATACTCAAAATCATAGATGAAAATAATCTCTTTGATGCTTACAGAGAGTTACACCCCACTACCAAGAGGTTTACATGGAGAAGAAAAAATCCTCTAAAACAAGCAAGACTAGATTTCTTTTTATTAACAGAGAATTTAATTAGTACAGTAAAACAAACACAGATTGAAACAGGCTATAGGTCGGATCATTCTTTTATTACATTAGTGCTTGCTATGGATAATTTTAAACATGGTAAATCCTTATGGAAACACAATAATTCATTACTAAGAGATCCGGAATATCTTCAAACAATACGGTCAAAAATTTTTGATATTAAGACGCAATATGCCTTGCCAATTTATAATCTTGAAAATCTTGAGTACATACCAGATGATGAAATACAATTTTTGATAAATGATCAATTGTTTTTAGAAACCCTTTTGATGGAAATTAGAGGAAAATCAATATCATATTCAAGTTATAAAAAAAAAACAATGAATAGTGCAGAACAAGAGTTAATTAAGAAAATTCAAGAAGAAGAAGATAATTTGGAAGAAGGATCAGTCCCAAAACTAGAACAAATGAAACAGCAATTAAAGGAAATACGTGAAAATAAAATGCAAGGAATTTTAATTAGGTCAAGAGCAAACATAATCGAAAATGGTGAAAAACCAACAAAGTTTTTTTGTAATTTGGAAACAAACAATTATACAAGTAAGACAATTAATGTTCTAGAACAAGAAAATGGGGTTCTCATAACTAATCAAGAAGAAATTTTGAAGGAAACGGCAAAATACTATGAAAACTTGTATGCAAGTAAAGACCATAATCTTTGGGATATTGATTTGGATACACATATGCTTAATACCACTATTCCAAAATTAGAACAACAGGAAGCCAATAATTTAGAGGGAATGTTAACAATAGAAGAAGCAGGTCAAACATTAAAACATATGAAAAATAATAAGAGCCCAGGTACAAGTGGATTTTCAGCTGATTTTTTTAAAGTATTTTGGAAAGATTTGGGACATTTTGTTGTACGGGCAATAAATTATGGGTATAGGCAAGAAGAACTATCTATTACACAAAAGCAGGGTTTAATAATATGCACACCTAAAGAGAACAAAAACAGACATTTTCTTAAAAACTGGCGCCCTATCACCCTTTTAAATACAGTGTATAAAATAGCATCGGGTTCCATCGCAAACAGAGTAAAAAAGGTTATGAATAAATTAATAAGTACTGATCAAACTGGATTTATGGAGGGTAGATATATAGGGGAAAATACAAGACTTCTGTATGATATAATGCAATACACAGAAGAGCAACATATCCCTGGTTTATTGCTGCTAATTGATTTTGAAAAAGCTTTTGATTCCTTATCATGGAGGTTTATAGATAAAGTCCTGGGTTATTTTAACTTTGGCCCATCTATCAGAAAATGGGTTTCAACTTTTTATAAAAACTCATGTTCTGCAGTCACACAGTGTGGATTTTTATCAGCATTTTTCATGCTTGGCCGTGGATGTCGCCAGGGTGATCCAATATCAACATATTTATTTGTACTATGTGCAGAAATTTTAGCTGCAAAAATAAGAAGTAATAAAAATATAAAAGGTATCAAAATCAACAATACAGAAATAAAACTTTCACAATATGCTGATGATACATCAGCATATCTAGATGGTTCACAAACATCACTTGAAGAAACATTAAATGAGCTTGACATTTTTGCCAATATCTCCGGCCTTAAGACAAACTTTGATAAAACTCAAGTAGTTTGGATAGGGTCAAAAAAATATAGCACTCACTCAATTAAAACCAGATGGAAACTATCATGGGGTACATGTCAGTTTAAATTATTAGGGATTACTTTTGATGTGGATTTAACAAAAATAATCGGGATAAATTACGGTAATAAGATACAAACCTTAAAAAATTCTATTAAACTGTGGCAAAGAAGAGCTTTAGTCCATTAGGGAAAATAACAGTCATAAAATCACTTCTTCTGCCAAAAATTTCTCATCTTTTGATAGCTTTACCCAAGCCTGAAATCACACTTCTACAAGAAATCAATACGCTATTTTATGACTTCCTGTGGAAAGGCAGAGCAAAAAATAAAACAGTCTGTGGTGGTTAAACAATATTTTGAAGGAGGATTAAAAATGGTGAATTTATTTGCGTTTGAGCAGGCACTTAAAATAACTTGGATAAGAAGAATGTTACAGGATGATAGCAAATGGCAACTATTTATAAAAAACAAGATATCTATGAACACACTATTTTCCTGCGGCTCAGATTATACAAAAAATATCATAACTAATCTTAAAAATGAATTTTGGAAGGATGTGTTAAAAGCCCTATTAAAACTACAAACTGTGTTAGAGGTAGATAATGGGAAAGGAAAAGCTGACCATATACCTATCTTTTATAATAAATTCCTTCATATTGCAAATGAAGGATTCTTTTACAAATCCTGGTTTAATAATGGTGTGAAATATATCACTGATTTAATGGATAGTAATGGTAACTTGATCAAATATGAGGAATTTGTGGAAGGGACAGGTGTACAATCAAATTTTATACAATTTACAGGTGTTATTGCATGCATAACAAAATTCATGAAAGAAAATAGGGTAAAAATTGAAAAGAAACAAGGACCAATATTCCCTTCACTAATTGAGGTAATACAAAAACAGAAAAAAGGATCACAAAATATCTACTTAATTTTGAATAAAAACGATGATATCCCTACAGGTAAAATTAAATGGAATCAAATATATGAAATACCAGATCATTCATGGATATATATCTATAAATCACCATATCAGCTAACAAAGTGCACCAAACTTAGATGGTTCCAAACATCAATTAATCATAGGATACTGCCGACCAACCACTTATTAAATAAGATGAATATTTCAGATGATCCCAAATGTACTTTTTGCGGAGAGGAAAATGAAACCATTTCACATCTGCTCTGGAACTGTTCACACACAAAAGCATTCATTACAGAGTTAACAAATCAGTTCCAATATAAATCAATTATATTAGACCTAAATGAAAAAAGTTTTATCTTAAGTCTTTATCCAAACATTATGCTGGAAATAATACAGCTCTTAATGTTAATAGTCAAATACTATATATACATGTGCAGAAATAATAAATGTGCAATGAATTTTAAAGTTTATAAATTATATGTTAAGACATTCTATCAGACTCAAAGAGAGATTGCTTTAAGTAATAATGATATTGACAACTTTCAAAAAAAATGGTACCGATACCAATGGTTAATAGTGTAATCCTGTTGAGCAAGAATTTTATACATAATTATCGGTATCAAATAATAAAAAAACTGAGAATAACAGTCCACCCCACATAATGATTATTTATAGCGCAAGCCAATCAAAAACTAACTATGAAGGCAACGAAAGCAACCCTGCAAGACTGATCACAATAAATATATATATGATTTTTTTTTTTTTTTTTTTTTTTTTTTTTCAGTTTCTGTAAGTATACCATAATTACCATTGTATAATTATCATCAGTATATATATATATTTCATGTCATTGTATGAAAGGAAGAATGAATGAGCTAGTTGCATGATCAAAAATCTTGGTATGCTACCCTGGGCTACCAAGGTCTGATTGTTACAGGGCAGTACTGAATAAATTAACAGACCGAAAAAAAAAAAAAAAAAAAAAAAAAAAAAAAAAAAAAAAAAGATGATTTTGATAGGTTGGTGGAAAATTGACTCAAGAGAGGAAGAAATTATGTATATCACAGGTCAGATGTTTTGAATTGACTTTGTTTATTTAATATTAACAGTAATTTGAAAAATGCAATTCTTTTGCGCATGTATCTCATAAGAGTTTCAGAAACTGGAAAAGCAATTGTTGAAATAATCTTGTTTTCAGAGCACTACCTGACTCGAGTAAATTTATAAATATGAAAAGACTATATAAAACTAGGAAAAGAGAGGCATACAGTGTCATATAACAAAACAGTTGGTGCATTCTTTTTCGGTTAACATCAAGATTAGTCAACCCTCAAAAGAGATTTTCTTTGCCTCCGTGAACATCACTATTCTCAGGTTGACAAATCATGATGTTAACCAAAAAAAATGCCTAATTGTATAATGGTACTTATAGCTAAGGCTTAAAGGCAGGAATCATGTACCCCTGGCAGTGGAGTGGCTTCAATATGAGACAATAAGTAGGTGGAGCTTAACTACTATCTGATTAAATTGGACCAATGGCTTGCTTAGGCGGTCACTTAGCTGATAAGACCTGTCAACTATAATCCAGATACTTGCCAGAAGCTGATCAAATTAGAGATAAGCTCGTGTAGATGTTAGCTTGACTGCAATGAAGAAAGTGATGAAACAGGTTATTCTTCCTTTTATACCCTACTCCTGCCTTCAAAGCCCCACTAGATAGCTGTACTTGCAGGTATAAAATGTGGATTTATACAGATGTAATAGATACCAATACCTGTTTGGCTGGTCCATTTATTTAAAATATTGTCAGCATTATACCCCTTGTATAACGATTTTTGAAATAAAACGAAGAGATACTTACATTAGGATATTCTTTTTTGACTGGAAAGATTCTTGAGTATTTGTATATTTCACCTTGTTTCACAGGGCATGTTGGACTGCAGTCAGGACAGGCATCAGGATTGTCCATAGGAAAGGGAAATTTTTCACCAGCAAGTATACCATACACCTCTGTCGTTATCTTTGAAGCGTCAACATCTGAGAATTATAAATTATAGTTATTGTAGGACAGTTTTTGGGTTCCCTACCAGTACTAAGCAATGCAGATAAAGTGCCTTACTCAATTTTATGTAAATTCAGGGATTTAGTACCACTATCAAATTGAACCAGAAAAAAGAATCTGTAAATTGTATTATATACTGTCCACAAAAAGTAGGGGATATTGGGACATAAAAATTCTAAAAATTAAAATCCTTATTTGTCGCATAAATAATTTTGTATTTTCATAGAGCAATATGTAAGCCAGTTTTCCTGCTTAATTTGAGGGCTGAAAATCGGGTAATGTGACCTTAAGTACGTGCCAAAGAAACTAGGGGTCAACACCCGAATTTCACAAAAAAGTATCCAATTTTTGGACATGCTTACGATATTGCATGCTAAAGATGCATTATGGATATCATTGTTTTTTAAAAATTTTTTCGCGTACCATAATTTTTATTTCTAGGAGATAGGGCATTGACAAAACTGTAAAAAATGACACAATTCACTAAAAAATGACAGATTTTAGCCTCACATTCCTGAAATGTAGGGCAAAGAGATCAAAACAATTTCTGAACATAAAGATTATTGAATAACGGATATTTTCTTTAAAAAAAGCATGGCCATTGCATAATCCGTCACCGTGATATTCACGTGTGAAAATTGAAAGGCTACCCCTGGTCTAATTATGGTTGTCTCAGAAACATGGGACCAGATTAATCCTTGAAAATTTTATTCATATTGACTGTGAAATGACTGCTAATTAATACTAGCTGTTTCAGGTTTATGACATTCGTTTGGTAAATGTTATAATTTTTAATATTCGAATATCCCCTACTTTTTGTGAACAGTATATAATAATGAAGTAGAGGATGAAGTTATTTTTCTACTCAAACATTCTAAACTTTAAGAAAAAAGATTTGTCATTTTATATGTATAAGAACATACCTCTCTTGAATACAACTCAAAAATCATTCAGTCACCATTGTATTAAATTTCATTGTGTCGATTTTAAAGCTCTTGACAGGCGCCTTGATTTAAAAATAAACAATTTGTATTTGATAGTATTCCTGAAGTATTTTTTGGGCAAAGATGACTGAATAAAAATATCAGAGGAATACAACAAAAAAAATAACTCAGCATGCAAATATTTAATTAAATATACATTGTATAACTATCATATTTTTGCAGCAAGTATCATCAAGCCAGTGGTGCAGTTAATCATGTTTGACAAACATGCCACACCTGACTTAGAAAAAACCCTCACAGTGTTTTGGAGAACAAATGAACATTCCAATTTATTTCAGGGGAACAAATGCCAACTTTTTAGGGGAACAAATGTGCTTTTGGGGACTTTATTTTAATCTTTATTTTTGGGGGCACTGGGAACAAGCCAATTTATTTCAGGGGAACAAGGGAGCATTGTTCTTCATTAATCCTCCACCTCTACACACACACACTTCCACTATTATCTCACCCTCCGCCAAAGGAATGTTTCCTCCTGTGTTTAGCTATACCCTAATCAGCACTTTTGTTTATCAATTTGAAAGAATAATAGAACTAGAATTGTTTTTCTACAAATAAAAAAACAAACAAACAGATGTCCCCCACCCCACCCACAACCCCCTTTGGTGCCAGAAAGAAACTAATGTCCATAAATGCAATTTCAAATCTGATTTAATGGTGATTTTGGAGGATAAAATATCAATTTCATATTCAGCAATGCAGTAAACTATCGCACAACCGATCCATCGTTTGGGAAAAAGTTGATAATCACATAGTATATTATTTACATCAAAATATAAAAAAAATCCATGAAACATCCAATCAAATTCACATTTTAAGACCAAGATAAAAACTGCAGAGCTGCAAAGTTTAAAAAAGATAAAGGTAAAATAGTAGTAGGATTTGCGTTCACAAGATACCAAGTGTCTAAATACTTTAAGCCCAAACATGAATAAAATCAAACTGGTAAAAATGACAATCAATGAATCTGACGATTACATCCATCCATAGATCTTAACAAAAACACCTGCAAAGCTTAAAAAATATCCCGCTATTATGTTCACAAGATACCTAGTGTCTAAATGCTTTAAGCCCAAACATGACTATGTCTGAACTGCAACAAATAAATGTGAGGATTACAGCAAAATATCAGACACATCTTCAGACCTTCACAAACACATCTGCAAAGTTTCAAAACGGTCTGGCTAAAACTGTAGAAGCAGCTAAGTTCACAAGATTTTGTGACAGACAGTCAGATGGACAGACAGACAGAAGGATGCAGGGGGAAACAAGATGTCCCCAAACCCTATCGGGGAGGAGATATAATAAATTAGCTGCATTCAAAAGTCCCATCTAGTCTCTAATTGAGCTGACTGGGTTGAGCATTACCAGTTTGCATATTTGGAAGACAGAGTTTCTTACAACTGGGCCCTTAACTGAGTTGTGTATGCTGAACTGAAGGGGGATGCTGATCTTAACGCAAAACACAATTGACACAAACTGTATGTTGACAGTGTAACCGCAATTATCTACATGGTGTAATTGTACATATGATTTTATACCTGATTTTCATGAGGCAAAGCCAGTCTGACTGAACATCAGCATTAACAGACCTGACAGTTATTATAACAAGGGTCTGAATATGCGCGGAGCGAGCATGGTAGGCGTGAGCATCCAGATTTGGAAGAAAATATTGATAGGAGAGAATGTCTGGATTTGGGTGAGTGCCTGGATAGGGGATAGCATCTCAATAGGGGGTGTTTGAAAAGGTTTGATATATGGATGAACATCTTTATCAGTCGAGCAGCTGGGTGAGGTTAAATGTCTGAATAGGGATGAATGTCTGGATATGGATGAGCATCAGGATAGGGGTAAATGTCTGTATAGGAGAAAGCGTCACAATATGGGTGTGCATCTTGATATGATGAATATCTAGGCAGGGTTTAGCATCCAGACAAGAGTGAGCCCCTGAATATAGAAGATTGCCTGATAGAATTGCATGTCTGAACAGTAATGAAAGTCTGGAAATGGGTGAATGTCTGGATAGGGATAAATGTATAGGGTGAGATTCTGATAGGGAGCATCTTCATAAAGATAAGCCTCAAGACAGGGTTGAGCATCTGTAAAGGAGGAAATTGAGCAGACTGGATTTGAGTTAGTACCTTCATAAGTATGGAAGAGCGTCTGGATAGGAGAGCATCTGGATATTGAAGATAAGCATGAGCAGGGCGTCTGGATAGTGGTCATAGTCTGGATAGAGGAGAGCGTTCGGATATTGGATAGCCTCTGAATAGGGATGAGGTATGGATATGAGTAAATGTCTAGATAGGGATGAAATTCTGGATAGGGGAGAGCATCTCTATAGCACTGAATGTCTGGATAGGGTGGGCATTTGGATAGGTGTAACTGTCCTGAAAGGGGAGAATGAATGTCTGGAAAGGGGTGAGCGTCTGTATTGAATTGGATGTCTGAATAGGCATGAGTACCTGGGTAGGGTTGAGCATCGTGATAGGGGTGAGCATCAATATAGGAATAAATGCCTGGATAGGTGTGGACATCAAGATAGGGTGAATATCTGGGTACAGGGAGCATCTGGATAGGAGTGAATGCCAGGATAGTAATGGAAATCTGGATAGGCGTATATCTGTATAGTGATGGATATCTGGAGAGGATCGAATGCCTGGTTGGTGATGGACTTCTGGATAGGAGTGAATGCCTGGATAGTGACTGACATCTGGAAAGGAGAGAGCATCTTGATTATAGTTAATGTCTGTATATTGTGGGTGAATGTCATGATAGGGGTGAGTGTCTGGATAGTCAGCAATGTCTGTAAAAGGTCTTGATATGAGTGAATGTCTGGATAGGTGTTAGTGTCTGGATAGTGACTGACATCTGGATAGGAGAGAGCATCTTGATTATAGTGAATGTCTGTATATGGTGGGTGTATGTCATGATAGGGTGGAGTGTCTGGATAGTGACCAATGTCTGTAAAAGGTCTTGATATGAGTGAATGTCTGGATAGGGGTGAGCGTCTAGATAGGAATGAATGTCTGGACAGGGGTGAGCGTCTCGATAAGAGTGTATGGCTAGGAGTGAATGGCTGGATAGGGGTGCGGGTCTGGATAAGAGTGAATGCCTGGGTATGGGTGAGCATCCGAATAAGAGTGAATGGAAAGAAGTGAATGTCTGGATAGGGGTGAGCATCTGGATAAGAGTGTCTGGATATGAGTGAATATCTGGATAGGGATGAGCGTCTGGATAAGAGTGAATGGATAGGAGTGAATGTCTGGATAGGGGTGAGCATCTGGATAAGAGTGGATGGATAGAGTGAATGTCTGAATAGGGGTGAGCGTCTGGATAATAGTGCATGGATATGTGTGGATGTCTGAATAGGAGTGATCGTCTAGATAGGAGTGAATGACTGGATAGCAGTGAATGTCTGGATAGGTGTGGATATCTGGATAGAAATGAACGTCTGGATAGGGATGAAAGTCTTGGTACGGGTTAAGCATCTGGATAGGAGTAAATTGATATGAATAATGTCTGGATAGGGGCAGACATCTGGAAAGGGATGAATTTCTGGATAGGAATGAATGTATGAATATGGGGTGAGCGACCGTATATGAGTGAATGCCTAGATAGGTGTGAACATCTGGATAGGGATGAATGTCTGGATATCTAGGGAATGTATTGATGGGAGTAAATGTTGGGATAGGGGTGGACATCTGGACAGGACTGAATGTCTTGATAGGGACGAATTTCTAAAAAAGGGTGAATGTCTGGATATGAGTGAATGTCTTGATATGGTCAGGACGTCTTGATAGGGATGACTGTCTGAGAAGGAAATAAGCGTCTTGATATGAATGAATGGATAGGAGTAAATGCCTGAATATGAGTGGACATCTGGATAAGGATGAGTGTCTAGATTGGAGTGAGCGTCTGGAAAGGGGATAGCATCTGGACAGGAGTGAATGTTTGGATAAGGGATAGCATCTTGATATGTGATAGTATCTTGATAAGAGTGAATGTCTGGATAGGGGTGAATGGCATGGTATGGGAGAGTGTCTGGAGAGATGTATGTCTGGGAAGGGGTGAGCGTAGGGATACGAGTGAATGTCTGGTTGGGATGGACATCTGGATAGGGGTGAACATATGGATAGGGATTAATGTCAGGCAAGGGGTGAGCGTCTGGATATGGAAAGAGTGCCTGGATAGGGATGAATGCCTGTAAATGTGATGAGTGTCTTGAAAGGGCTGAATGGCTTGATATGGGGTGAACGTCAGGATAGGAGTGCATGTCTGGATAGTGATGAACGTCTGAATAAGGCTGGCTTTAAACCCAATCACAGTTTATAGTTATGGTTTCCTCTTGAATTGCACGATGGTGGGTCAGGCCTCAGACTCTATGACGGCTCTGATGTAAAGCTTTAATCGTTAGGTTGGTGCCTGATGCTTAACTGTAGCTGGACCCACTGTGGCTCAACTTGAGGTTTTCTTAAGCTCTGACTATCTGTGAGTCATGAGGCCTTTTCTTTGTTTCATCATGGTAAGTTAATTTGATTAGAGTGTTTCTCCATGATGATACATTGCATTAGTTAGAAGGCTTCCGTGCGAGCTGAAAATTTCTTGTACTTAAACAACAACAGAATCTAGGGCGAAGATTTATACCTGTAAAATGCATTTAAGCCCCCACCCAGTGGCTTAGGCTGCTGCCCCTTCTAAGGCGGTGGTTCTGTTGTTGTTGACTTCTTGTTTATTGTTACTCCCATTGTGGGGAGTCTGTAATTGTTCTATGTTTTGTTATACGTTACGTTATTTCATTCTAGTATTGCAATCATGTTTATGGGGAAGAGAGAGCTGGTGGCTTTGCTTAATATGTCTTCCTGGTGTCTCTTGATGGTTGAGGGGCTCTTCCTCCCGGTGCCATGGGGTTGTCTGCGGTTCGTGATTGTGGTATTTCCTAGTCATACTCACTATTTCCGAATAACTGAATATGGGGTTAGCGTCTGCTTACGGGTGAGCGTCTGGCTAGGGGAGATGGTCTTGATAGGAGTGAATGTTGGAAAGGGGTGGACATCTGGATAGGAGAGGGCATCTTAATATGATATAATATCTGGATAGGTATGGACATCTGGATAGGAGTGAATGCCTGGATAGGGGTGATTATCTTGATAGGGGTGATTGCCTTTATAGTGGTAGACATCTAGATAGGAAAGAAGTATCTGAATATTGGTCAGCGTCCTTATAGGAGTGAATTCCTGGATAGGTGTGGACATCTGCATAGGGGTGAATGTCTTGATAGGGGTGAATGTCTGGATTGGGATGAGCGTCTGGATAGGAGTGAATGCCTGGGTAACCTATAAGAGGTTGGCTTCTGGATAGGGGAACATTTCTTGATAGGAATGAATATTTAGATATTGATGGACATTTCGATAGGGAGGGCGTCTTTATATGTTGCATGTCTGGAAAGACGTGAGCGTCTGGATATGAGTGATTGACTGGACAGGGATTAGCCTCATAATAGGGGATGAGCGTTTGGTAGAAGTGAATGTCTACATTAATGTGAACATGGGGGTAGGGGAGAATATCTTGATAGGAGTGAATATCTAGATATTAATGTCACAGAGTTTCCGTAATTTAAATAGCTTACTACAATGTAGCACAACATAATATAATAATTTGCAACTGTCAGTAAAGGATGTGACGTCAGCAACGTAACGTCGCGACGTTAGTAACGCTAGTAACCAAGGACATAGTAAAATGATGGACTAAGCAGAACTACAGGATAAAACACAGAGACAAGAAACGTTGCAGCGGTCAAGACAGCAGCGGAGTATGGATAACTTGGAACATACAAGTTACAAGATGGACATCAGAAATTCACAGGGACAATAATTATGAATATTATTGCTAAATATAGCATACGAAAAGGGAAGTTGATTTATTAATTTATCTTATTAGCCAACTAAATGTATTTCTACAACGATTGTGTTTGTATTTCTTTCTGTGGCGAAAATTTGGAACTTTACATTTTATGGTTCTCGCTTCCCCAAATTTGGCGCCGAAACCCGGGACTTTTGAATATTTGGGACCTGTCGTACATTTAATCAAGTATATGAAATTATCATAAACAATGGCAGAGCTAATTATGGCACTCAAAATTCTTCAGGATGAACATGAGAAAATAAGAAAAGGTCTAGAAAAGGAACTGGTCAAAGCTAGAGATTTATTAGATGAGAAGATTGGAGAAAACCGTCTAAATGAATATTCAGTTTTGTGCAGTCATCGTATATCGCGTGTGAAAACTTCATCTGATGCTTTGGAAACAGCTCTTGAGAATTTATTACTTGAAGTAGAAGGAACAGAAGCAGAAAATGATTTTGACTCTGAGACGAGCAAAGATTTTGCTTTAATGGATACTGCTATGGAACTCAGTGATGAACTCAACTGTTTGAAAAGTAATTTGACAGAAAAAATAAAACAGAATAAATTTTGTAAGGTAAATTTAGATGGGGATCGGTTTTCTGAGATAATTAAAAAAGAGTATGAACAACTACAACAACTAATAGTCTTTAAACCACCACAGATTTTAGACCCACTACAAGGAGGTGATCTTTTCAAGCATTTGGAGCAAACTAAACCCATCGAAACAGATCTCGAACAACCAAAGCAATCATCATTAGGAAACCTTCACATAGAAGCCTGTAACCAGAATGTGGAACCTGAAACCCAAAATATAATAAATCATAACAAAAAAGCTGTGGATATATCAAAAGATCATAACAGTGAAATTCAAGAAAAGAGACACGCTAATAAGACTGAGAAGCAACGGAAAAGAAAAAGAAATGGTAAAAATGTGGATGTTTTAAAAAATTTAAAACATGTGCTCAAAAGCCTGAAACGCAGGCAGAAGCGGGATAAGAAGAGAAGAGGGGGCCTAAAACGGGACTCTCAAGTTGGTTCGGAGCAACCACTGAAACAGAAGAATTGGAGAAAACTTCTAATTCTGTTTAAACCCAGAATGGGGCGGATATGTAGCAAATATAACTGAAGAGTACACCTTCAGAACGGAAGGAAACCTGTGAAACTGAGAGAACAGGGCAAAAACAAAGGAACGGAAAACATTAAAAATGGAGGGAAACCAAAGAGGAAGAGAAAACCAGTCATGACAGAACAAACGCACAGGTATAGAGCCTGGCGCGAAATAGCATTGAAATCAATGGCAACGCCAAAATGGATAAATGCATACTAGAGGGGCTGTTACTAGTTCAGGAATACAAGGGGCAGCTCAAACAAGAAAAAAATAATGCACTCAAAATAATTGTGTTAGTGAACAGTGTGATAATAGGGGATGTGATTGTGATGAAGACAGATACAGTTGTCTAGAATAAACCATGTATATGTACAATGTCACAAATATAAAATTTAATTTACCTATTCAAAAATAATACAGACATATCTCTGGTGGCGGGAGGGTTGTCAATTATCAATATTCAAAAATTAATGTGATTTTTTTTATCAACCATTTGTTACGTGTTTTAATCAGATAAACATTTCGTGTTGGGAGTGTCACGGAGTTTCCGTAATTTAAATAGCTTACTACAATGTAGCACAACATAATATAATAATTTGCAACTGTCAGTAAAGGATGTGACGTCAGCAACGTAACGTCGCGACGTTAGTAACCAAGGACATAATAAAATGATGGACTAAGCAGAACTACAGGATAAAACACAGAGACAAGAAACGTTGCAGCAGTCAAGACAGCAGCGGAGTATGAATAACTTGGAACATACAAGTTACAAGATGGACATCAGAAATTCACAGGGACAATAATTATGAATATTATTGCTAAATATAGCATACGAAAAGGGAAGTTGATTTACTAATTTATCTTATTAGCCATCTAAATGTATTTCTACAACGATTGTGTTTGTATTTCTTTCTGTGGCGAAAATATGGAAATTTACATTTTATGCTCTCGCTTCGCCACAATTAATGGACATTTAGATATGGGTGAATGTCTTGGTAGGGGAGAGCGTTTGGATAGGGATGAATGCCTGGAAAGTGGTGAGCGTCTAGATACTAGTGAATTACTGGATAGGGATTAGCGTCTGAATAGGAGTGAATGCCTGGATCGATGTGGACATCTTGATAGGGGTGAATGTCTGGATAGGGTGATTAGCTTGATAGGAGTGAATGCCTAGATAGGGGTGGACATCCGGATAGATTTGTTTGTGTGGTTTGATGTTTTGGTCCCAGTCAACAACTATGGTAATGTCAGACGGTCAGTTCACCTAACCCACACTTTTTTACTGGACATGCTTTCGCTTGTAACTGATAAAAAAACCTTGAATCAGCAAAAGGGAGGAGAATTGCTGTAGAATTTTTTTCTGGATCAAATTCCCGACCCTGGATCTGCAGTCAGACATGTTACTGACCGGTACATTATGATAAGAGCGGATGTCTAGATATTGATGGACATTTTGATAGGGTGGACATTTGGATAGGGGTGCATGTCTGGATAGGAGTGGATGTCTGGATAGGGGTGATTGTCTGAATAGGGTCAAGATAGGAGTGAATGTCTGGATACGTATAGATATCTGCATAGGGATGAATGTCCTGATAGAGGTGAAAGTCTGGATAGGGTGAATTCGAGTGAATGCCTGGATAACCTTTTAGAGGTGGACAACTGGATAGGGGAGAGCATCTTTATAGGAGTGAATATCTAAATATTGATGTACATTTGGATAGGAGAGAATGTCTTGATAGGGACAGCGTCTGGATAGGGATGCATGTCTGGAAAGGGATAATGTCTGGGTAGGATTAATGACTGGAAATGTGTGAGCGTCTGAATAGGGGTGAGTGCCCTGATACGAGTGAATGCCAGGGTGGAGATCTGAATGGGGCTGAATGTCTTGACAGGGATGAATGTCAAGGTGAACGTCTGGATAGGAGTGAATGTCTGGATATGGGTGGACATCTGGATAGGGGTGCATGTCTGGAAAGAGGTGAACGTCTGGCTAGGGGAAAATTTCTGGATATGGATAAATGTCTGGAAAGGGGATGAGCGTCTGTATAGGCCTGGATGTCTGGATATGGGGTTAATATCTGATAGAGGGGTGAAGGTATGTATAGGAGTGAATTTCTGGATAGTGGTTAGGGCCTGGGAATGAATGGATGGACATTTGAATAGGACTGAATGTCTTGATCGGGATGAATGACAGTCTGGAAAGGATCGTGCATCTTGATGGGAGTGAATGTCTGTATATGGGTGGGCATCCAAATAGGGGTGAATATCTTGATCAGAATGAATGTCTAGAAAAGGGCTGAGCTTCTGGATAGAGCTAAATGTCCAGATATAAGGAGGCTGTCTGGAAAGGGATGATCGTATGGATATGAGAGAATATCTGGATAGGAGTTAGGATAGGTATGAATATCTGGATAGGGATGAATCTCTGGAATGGGGTTAGCGTCTGGATAGGAGTGACAGGGGCGAGTGTCTGAATAAGGACGAGTGTCTGAAAAGGGAAAGAGCGTCTGGAAAGAGGTGAACGTCTGGATAGGAGTGAATGTCTGGATATGGGAAGAGAGAGCTGATTGCTTTGCTTGGTTTGTCTTCCTAGTGTTTCGTGATCGAGTGTGGCTCTTTCTCGCAGTGCCATGGGTTTGTCTGCAGTTTGTGATTGTGGTATTTCCTGATCATACTAAGTTATTATTTTAAATGTCTTTATAGAGGCAGATGTCTTGAAACGGATGAGGGTCTGGATAAAGGTAATGTCTATATAGGGATGAATATCTTCATAGGGATGCATCTCTGGAATGGGGTGAGCGTCTGGATAGAAGTGAATGTCTGTCAATGTCTGGATAGGTGTCAGCACCTGGATAGGGAAGGGCGTCGCGATATAGATAGCAAGGGGTGACCTTCTGGATAGGGGTGAATGTCTGGAATGTTTGTTTGATTTGATTCTTTACGTACCATCAACACTCTTTCTGTTATAAAGGGACGGGTCTTCCTGGGTTGAACCAGTACTATGCTAGGATTAATGTTTTTACTCAAGGAAACAACACAGTGACGCTGGTGGGGCTCGAACCCGTGGCCCCTCGGTCTCGAGTCAAGCACTCTACCACTGAGCCACTGCGCTCCCATGTCTGGAATGGGGCGGATTTCTAGATAGGGATGGGCATCTTGATATGGATTAATGTCTGCATAGGGATGAGCTGGGCATCTGTATAGGTGTGAGCGGATGAATGTCTGGATAGGTGTAAGAATCTGATTAAAGGTGAATAAAATCCCATATTTCCTTTTTTAGATATTTGGTTTTAGTTTCTTAATTTAAAAAAAAATAAGAAAGAAGGCAAAAATCAGGAATTGATACAATCAAGCACCACACCTGACCCAAGACACCACATGGGAAAGTGACAAATCAATCACACACAATAGCCAAGAGGTCAGCCCTTTCACAGCAGGTTGCCACAAGGCTACAATGAACTGACAAGAAAACGTGAAAAAACGACACACAAATAACAAAAACGACCCACAAAAGAAGCACCGCCGTGGAACCTCCTTTAATCTATCAGATGGCGGGTTTCGCTCACACATCTCAGTGGTGGAGGGATTGGTTACTTCGCTTTAGAGACAGCCACATGTCTTACAATGATTGAAACCTAAAGTATTGATTCATATACGATGATACTTACATGCTGTGAACTCGAAGGAAACAGTGACGTTCGTACCACGGTGAAATTCACAAGGCAGTTTGGGACATGGTGTTACATCTACACTGATTGTGGAATTGTGACCTGAAGCATATGAAATAAAACCTCTGATATGATGAAATAGTGAAACGGCTCAAGTAAGCACGCATTGCTGGTCAACAGATGTCACAGTCTCCTTGGAAGCTTGCCCAAAACGATGGAAAATGAGGGAATGAAAGAGGTCTGAACATTTAATCTAATAGTTCAAATCTATGTTTTGTCACTGACGATTCCGTTATTTTATTCATTTTCTGAGATTTTGCAGTGCTTGATTTCTAAAATGGAATCTTTCAGTTGGTGATCAGAACTTATACTCAGAAAAACAATTGAAGGGTATTAAAATTCTTTTGGCTATATAATATTTGAGAAAATAAATTTCCAAACAAATTATTTTCGTATCTGATAGAACTACCAATATGCAATAATAAAATTTACGGGTCATTGGTTACGATACAGTTCAACACCAAATATACCAACCCTCTTTACCCAATGTTCACAAGCAAAAAATTAAGCGTTTCTATTTTTCGCTACAATCTTTATCTGATCATTGCTTATCTGATTCCGACCACAGACACGTGTTCGTGAATGCTCATTTGTCAGTAATTGCAACTTATAGCGTGACAACTTCTTCAACATGGCATACCACAGCCAATATGACAACAAATTGGAAGTAAAACGCTGACGACAGCTACAAAATTAGGTGTCATACTTTTGACGGAGCCAGCAATGATTTTTGAGCCAGTCATCAAACGATAAAAAAAGGTTTCATTCATTTTTAATTGTTTGTGACTTTTCAGTATAGAGGGTTGCATCATTTGGACATGTACTGTACTTTAACCATTGAAGAGTGGCTTTAATCAAACATTCATTTTGAATGCAGATATCCCGAACAATGAAATGAATGCATAATCATACTCATGCTAAAAAGAAGGCCACCCTGAGCTTTGTATAAGGTTTGTTTAATTTGCATAATAATTCGGGAGTCACTTACAGGCCAACGCTATGTAGATGAGGTCCTTCGCCCACATGTCCTGCAAATTTATCAGACTGTTGGAAACAATTTTCTCTTCCAGTAAGACAATTCCAGTATATCTGCAATATGGCAAGGGGCTGTTTGCAAGCTGGTCACGTCATATCCCCTGGACTGGCCTTCAGGAACCCTAACCCTGGGTTAGCCATCCCTGGGATATTCTAGGCCGGTGGATACATGATCGTAGCCATTCCCAGCTGCCACATTTCCTGAATTTGAACACTAGCTGGTTGAACAATGGCAATGTATTGAACATCGGGGTGGGTTACAACCAAGGCTTCTTTTAAGCAGGGGCAAAAGCCTGGTAAAATGCATTCAAAAAGGTGGCGTGAATGCTCATTTGTCAGTACATTGTAATTGCAACTTACTGCCAAATCCTGTACCACTATACATTTGTATATATTGTATTATGCTTGTAAATTCAGAAATAAATATTGTTTAAACTATAAAGGTGGCGGTCACACAAGAAATCGCATTTAATATATAAATGTATAATCATAACATATTCATATCTGTAATAATTTTCAACAAAGCTCGTGAATTGGGGTGGCCTTTTTACGAGGGTCTGGATGGGGTATAATGATTAGTTAATAATGGCCTTTTTTATAATGGATAGTGAATAATGAGGGCCTAAAAATTAATGAATACTCCTATTTTTTTAATGAATTGGAGAAAAAAATAATGAATAGTGAATAATCAGATTTCTTTGCCACTTTTCTTACTTTTGGTCTTATTTTAATGAATAACCCAAAATTTTAATGAGATGAATAATGGGCTAAATTTTTAATGAAAAGTGAATACCAGACCCCCCCCCCCCCCTCCAGACCCTCTTTTATTAGCACGAGTATAGTTAAGTTTTTACTGTATTGAATGTGAGAGATGGAATTGAATCTAGATATCCTTCAATTGTTTTCTGAGTATATCTGTCTTATTCACCAGTAATTGTGATTTGCTGAAGAAAAAAATAGACCCTTATCAGACTGTTCCGCTATAGAAATAGTGATTTTGGAACATTTTGATTGCACACACTTTTTATCTAAGTAGTTTCGATCTGTCTAGACCCTCGTCATAAAGATGAGCGAGGTCTGAATATTGACAATGTAAAATTTCAGTTTTACTGTCGAACGTATAGAAAACATTTTTTTATATACTGCCCATTTTTCAGATTGTAACGGCAAATCTGGAATTCCGGAGGGGATTTGGGGTGGAGTACTCTCATTTTTTCTTGCTGCATAGAAGTGGCCCTAGCATCTACTGTTTATCCCGGAAAACGTATCATATCCCCCCCCCCCCCCAACAAAAAATAAATACTTGAACTTTAAGCGTACCCTCACCCCCAAATTCTCATTCTGAAATACGCTATTTGAATAGAAATTACACCAAAAAGTAGTCCAGTTTAGAGGCTGCCTACCAAAAAAAATCACCGATCGCCATAGACCACCGCACCCCCCCAATAAATAAATAAAATAACCCTCAAAAATCTAGGCCAGGCCTACGTATAGTACACCCCACCCCACAAGGGAAGGAACTACCGCACGCATTTTCAACAGGCTATCATATCCCCCTCCCCCTTTTGGAAAGTTCAAGTGTTTAAATCACTCACTTAGACTGTCTTCCTAATACAAGTTGAGGAATGGTTACTAAATTAACATGAATTGGTACTGAAAACAAAAGGTGGTATGCTAAGTTCCTGCTTAGATATTTAAGTGGATACCGTAGGACTATGTAACATACAAATTAGGATATCAAGGTACGTTTTGTATGAATTATTACTGATAGTACAAGCTTAACATATAAACCGAACTTCGGTTTAGCAATTAAGAAATTAAAGTGGTCATTAAGAGACAGTGAACAGTTGGACAAGATTGGCAAGAAACCCTTGCCTACAGTGACAACTTGTGTGTTAAAGCGTGCCATAGTGGATCGGCTGGGTAGGAATAGCAATGCTTTCATAAAAAATCTTCTCTTCATCAGGAGATTCGATTTTGGGCCAACGCGGGACTTATTTAAGCGCTGAGTTTTAGCGTTAGCGTCGGTAATGGTCTTCCCCCAAAAAGCCTTCCCTTAACCACAGCCAACAAAACTACGTACCACTGCAATCTTTGAAGCTAATTGAATCATGAAGATTTCTAGAAGAACACGCAATAGGCAAGAGAAAGCACAGAATCTTGTGTAGAATTCCCACCATTGTTGTCAGATCTATAACCAGTGTTTATTTAACGTTCCTTGAGATTCACAATCTGCTCAAATATTGCGGAAGATAAAACTGGTGGTTGTTGATCCAAGTTTATATAAGATGAAATCATAATGAGCCGCGACATGTGATTTCCGACAATGTGACATTTTGACAAGAGTAGACTCACGCGAACCTGTGCAGCCTCGGTTGTAGCATAGAAACTCCAAATAATGTTCAGCCAGTAGGTTAATATTCATAGAATATTCAAGCGACTAGCAAAGGCTCTGACCAGTCTGCGCGTATGCGCAGGCTGGTCTGAGCCTTGGCTGGTCGCACATGCCACAATGTTGGAAATCTCATGTCGTGGCTCAGATGATCTTCGTCAGGCTAAAACGCACATGAAGAAAGAAAAGTTCATTGAGAAACGCAACGATCAGTATAAACTATTAAACAAGATTAATGCATGCTATTCTTTTTATATGCATATACATTTATCAAGTTTTATGTGAGCCGTTAAGGTGCTGATCAGACTGTTAAGATCATCTGTAACGAGTCTGATCATGGACAGGGCTGTTCGTATATGTACGGTAAGGTACTTTTCGTATGGTCGGCTCAGATAGTATCATGCGATTTCTAATACGAAGGACAATTTGATACAGTCACAAAATAAGTATGCACATGCAGTTCGCATGATTCGCTGGTACTATTCGTCCTCCATACTTATATGTACAGAAATCAGACTTTATTAGCAAAGCCCGGGGCGGGGAGCAGGAGTACTCCGATATTTTCTCATATACACAGGCTCGGTCCATTTTGAGGGTTTTCTGAAAAATGAATATTTTCGGGGGTATGAATTTAAGATTTTGTGGATAATTTTTTTTGGGGGGTGGGGGGTGGGGTGGGGGTCATTGCGAAATTGGACGATATATGGGGTCGTTTCTATGTATTTTAGGGTCTTTTATTAGGGTCAAGGTGCTAAAATTTAAAATAATTTGGGGTATGCCTGATATTTTCTTTTGGTAGGGAGTAGATGCTGGGCACAAAAAGTAAGTGAGTATGATCAGGAAATACCACAATTACACACTGCAGACCAACCCGCGAACCAATCTTAGAGTTTCGCCTGAAGAAACGTTGGACCCTTGCCTAACCATATTGCTCCGATCAGCCTGTGCACGCATCCGCGCACATGCCAACTGTGACCTTTGCTGGACGACGGATCCAACTGGCAATATATCGTGTTATTCAACCATTGCTGTATGACAAATTCTTGATCGAGCTGGCTGACCTCGGTCCGCACTGTTAACAAGATGTCCTAAAATGTGGGTTCAAAAAGTACGACAAGGGGATAGATTACTGTAATACATGTCTAGTTTCTAGTTTCATTTCCTTGCATACATGTTCTGCTCTGAAGTGAATCTGCTGAATTATTGTATATTCTAGTTCTCAACATCAATTTATAAGCATACACTGTTTTCACAACAGTAGCATGGTGAGGGTTCCCGCTCCCTTTCTGGGGCATTGAACGCGCACTGGAGTCGCCATAACTCTAATCCAGATAGCTAGATAATCTGCCAAAGTCAAAGTGTGTATGAGATGTGAGCAGCGACATAAAATTTCAAAAAATGTGGTATGTGCGACCGGCAAAGTCTCAGATCAGCCTGTGCATACGCGCAGTCTGATCAGAGCCAGTGCTTGTCGTTTGAATATTCTATATAACTGTTAAGCTACTGACAGAACATCATTTGGAGATCTAAGCTTAAAAGGATGCTACACAAGGCTCGTCTGAGTCTACACTTTTCAAAATGCCACATTGTTTGAAATCACATGTCGCGGCTCATACATTGGATGCAGTTCTTTATTCTCTTGAGCAGGTATCCAGCAGAAGGTACAAGTTGGCACGTGCGTACAGTGAAGATTAAGATCAGTCTGCTCAGAGATTTCCGACTTAAGAAACGTTAGATCCTTGACTACCCGTAGAGCAGCCACCGAAGACTTGACCAGACTAATCTTAGTCTCGATGGGCGAAAATACCAGCTTGTAACTGTTGGTGGAAACAGCTCATATATTGCGGGCACTTCAACGACATGGTTTGCTTTTCGTCACAGAGCTACCAACACATATTTAGAGATCTAGCGACCTCTCTCAACATGGGTTTTATTATCTTACAAGAGTCAATCTGAAACCAAGTCGGGTGGGGGTCATCGTTAAACTCTGGGTAACAATTCAAGTATACCTGTCTGGTAAGTTAGTGGTAAACAAGAGGAATAAACTGAATTATGGCCTGTTAAATTGATGAAAAAATGTGATGAGAATGGACTTAGAAGGCAGTAAAGGGATTCTTACGAGGTCACTTCAGGCGTTTTCAAATGACTTTAAAATGAAAAAGAAAAATACTGCTGTTTGAAAATGTGCAATCTAAAATGTCATAATGTAGGTCAGAGCCTTCACTACTCGCAAAAACAAAACCTGGAAACTGGTGAAGACCTAGGCAAAGATTTAGACCTGTAGCCCCACTGTGTCAGTGGCTAAGTGGTAGAGCGTAAGGGTCGCTGGTTCGAAACTTTAAGGAGGCACCGTGTTTTGTCCTTGAGCAAGACGCTTTATACTCCAATGGAGACAAAAAATGACTCGAGATAAATGTACAATTGTTAACTGGGACGTAAAATATCAAGTCCCATTCTGTAGCTACATAGATTTAACAGTGACTTCACGTATACACCAAAATCTCATTTGGTGATAATACAACTGCAAATTTTCCTTGCTCATAAAATTGTAAGTATGTAAGTTTAAACGTACATGGTCTTGTTTTGATCTAAATTATATCTACTTTCATACTTCAGTGTGTGGGCGAGCAGCAAAGGCTCTGAAGAGACTGTGCACATTGACTTATTTGAGTCCTCCTAATCGCCTGTTAGATAGGTTACATTTACATATGAACTGGTTCATGTTTTGCAACTTTCTGAGTTATCTCGTTGTCTCAAAGTTTAAAAAGGTCTAAAAGTTATCGTTCTAACATGTTAAAAATCAGGCGATATGTATCACAGCGGGACGTGTGATGTTAACTAGGCCTATCACGCCATATTCTGATTTTACCATTTTCCCATTGTTTCTTTTTTTTAAATACTTGATCACAAGCCAAGTGACCCAAATAAGCTACTTATATCCGGAATTGAAACTTAAAAGGAAATATACAAACAAATAACAAATTCTTTAGATGAAATGGTTCGCTGAATATCATTTTGAATTAACTTAAAGCAATAAAGTATATATCCATCAACATTGTAGCAATTCTTCAAAAGTGTTCATTTTTGTACTAGAGGGCGAAATCCCTTATTTGCTCAAACACTGAAGATGACATCGAGATAAATGGCATTGCACCAGCTTTTACAATATAAGGTATTAAAAAAGAATAACCGTGTAAGGGTGATCAGTTTCGAAGGACACCAATTAAGCTGAAAGCTAACCCACCAGACAAGTATGTTTCTTTAAACTCGTGAGCTTATACTTAAAGATAAAAAAAAATAAATACGTCTGTTCGTTGTCGATTAAATGTCCGTCCGTCCGTCTGCGTATTTGTATGTCCTTGTAAGGCTACTTATTTTTGTACAGACAGAGGCACAGAAACATGCAAATAAACAGACAGACGGACAAACATACGGATGAAGAAGAATTGCAGACACTACTACTATTCACCAGACTCTAACAAAGCTATACAAATAGTAACTTTTTTAAATCTGAAATTTCTCTGGCTTTCTACATTTTAAGCGCGCCACCATACATGGAAATTTCTCTTTGGCCATATATGCAAACAACGACCATATACACTAGACGGATGGCTGAGAATGGGTTTGCTCCCCCCACCCCCCTAGGGAATTTTGCAGACATATCCTATCTTGTAGAGAATTGAAAGCCGAGTCTTTTAAGAGATGTTTGCACTCTGTGCTCCGGGGCGTTAGTCTGTAAGAGCCTGTAACATACGTTACTTAATCAAACTAAGAAAAAGTAAATTGAAAGTTTGGGCTACAAATTAAAGACATTAAAATATTTATTTTTAAAAATCATTCATATAGTCTGCATACTGGATATCTTAACTACGTATGACAGCCATTTGAACAAAATTGCGGCTTCCTAAGGTGTCATTTGCGTTACATAAATCAGATAACACATTAAAATTTGCAAGTGTGGCTAACATCATTTACATTCACAATCTCTCTGTGTGTTTTGCAAAATGTTTTTAACCATGTCTGACTAGCTTATGCAATTGGCTAACAGAAAAATTAAAGTTTGTTTCCCTAGCTTCAATATTTTTTCTGAAATAAGCAATTAAACAACCCTACCCCTACCCAGTTTTAAGGTGAAATGTTTGGTATTAAAACTAAAGTAAAAATAGTTAAAAAATATTTGCAGTCAATGAATGTGTTTCGTTGTTTGGGATTTATTTGCTTATATGAAAAGACTCATAAATCTGAAAGTTTGTTGCAAAATTTTTAATATCAACATATGTTACCTGATGTAATAAATGGGCAAGCTCATTGTCTTTACGTAAGATATGCCTAAAAATGTTTTAATCTCCTCGAGGGAATTTCGCAGACATATTCCTTCTTATAGTACAATTCAAGCTGCATCGAATAAGGGATGTTTGCACTCTCTATGTTGGGGCGTTAGTCTGAAACAGCGTGTTACATGCGTTACTATATCAAATTAAGAAAATGTAGTTTGAAAGTTTGAGCTAAAATTGTGAAAAAACTCGCAGCTGTTGGATATCTTACATTGTTTAAGGATTTTAAACTGGCTCCTATGACAAAGACTTATAGATCTGCTAGTTGTCATCAAGTTTTAAAGATCAGAGAGCGTTACGTATGTTAGCGTGATAAGTAAAATCATCAAACAGTATTTTGACATCAAGCTGAGTAAGGGCCTGCCCCATCCTAATCCCCTTTGGAATTCTGCAGACAAATTACATCTTATGTAACCATTTAAGGTGCATTTAATAAGAAATGTTTGCACTCTGTAAGTCGGGGCGTTAGCCTGTAACAGCTTGTTACATATGTTACTATATCAATTTGGGAATAAGAAATTTGAATGTTTGAGCTACCAAAAGAAGACATTAAAATTATCTAATAAATTGACATTCTTATAGTCTTTATACTGGATGTCTTTACTACATATGGAAGCTGTTTAACATTAATACGACTAACTGTGGTGTTATGTACGTTACATGAACCTAATTATAATTTAAAAGCTATAATTGTGGCTATCGTCATGTAGTTAAACAACTACTATGACTTGGTTTCAAACTGTTTTATTAGATTTTACAAACATATACTCAATTGATGAATAGGAAAAACCAAGTTTGCTTTTCTATCTTAAATATATTGTCTTATAGGAGCTAATACACAGCCCTACTTCCAGTTTTACAGAGAAGCGAATTTTGTTATTACCGTTTAAGTAAAACACATGAAAGCGATTACAGCGTGTGGATATTTTTCATTTTCTTAGTCTGTCTTGCTCATATATCTACAAGATGGCATTAAGTTAAAGATCAGGACACTTAATGTGTACTTATAAGTCTTTGGTGCCAAAACACTAGAAATTATATTCATTTCTGATTATCAAGCCCATAGACTGGTGTTACAGATGTTATCAATGACCTTTTGGACACATTTCCTAATACTGTGCATATAATGCTTAATAAAGAGCCACAAATAGAAAAGATAGTTTTACATTTTTACAAGAAAATACAATAAATAAATGGTCCAAACTATTTCTCATCGATTTAACACTCATGTTAAACGTTTGTCGTTTTCTGCTTCTGTGGTAATCTTTATTATCACACGCCTCCTTGCAACTAGTAGAATCATCACACAATATTTCAATCAATTACTGTTATTCAATTTTACCACCAGTCCACTCAAAATTGATGAGCCATTATCAACTTTCCAATTCTGCCATTTATGGCTTGGAACATTCAGAAACTGATATGAATTCCTAATAGTTGGCTCTTTGAGTATGTGTTTCAAGTGATACTCTGCAATTAGGAGAAAGACTAAAGCTTTACAAGGAGGAAAACTATGCCATTAAGAGCAATGAGTACCTGGACTGATGTACCTTGATATTTCTGTGATAAAGAATCATATCTTAGCTGGTTAACTTTTATAAATGTAGCCTTTCCATACATGCAACCCACATATTTTCATCTAATAATGTCTCTGCACTTATTATCTTTCGCCAAGCATTCAAAAACTTATTTGAAGTCTTAGTACTTCTGAAGTGCTGAAACCGAGGTAACTCTTTCCTTTCAGATAAACGAACTAGATGCATCACAGCAGGTAAAGCAATGAAATGCAGGATGAACAGAGCGCAAATTAGACCCTTTCAATTCAATGATTCAGTAAGTTTCTAAGATAAGAGCGCTTATTAAAGGATGTAACATATATAACTCGTCATAATAAATGAGCAAGGACATCGTCGTGACATCCTTTTTGATTACACAGTCAGAGGCAAGTGTTTTCAATTTCAGTGTTTTCAATGGATCATGAAATGAGGCACCTTATCAACTTGTTTACTCTGTATAAATCTTCCATAGAGCATAATATAGAACTACTGGTTATCCAATTCTACCTATAGTCCACTTTCCTTCTTTTGAATGCAACAGCTAATGATATGGCTGCAAAAACTGAGAAATCATAGGTTTTACATTATTTTAAGACATGCTTCAATGTACTGACATCAAAAAACAACCAACTGCAAACATAATTGATGGCAATGTCCAACTTCATATTCTTTCTCTTATACCAGATAACTTTCAAGGTGTAAAACCTGAGGACTTAAGCACCAAAAGACTGGATAGGTTCCATGGCAAATGATCCAAAAAAGCAGCCTATCAAATTTCTGTTTGACCAATGTCAGAAAATCAAAGTATTCTTAGAGGTACACAGTAGAGACATAGATTTTGCAAAATCAGAGCAAAGTTATCATTTGACTAGCACGGATGCAGAGGCAGCTGCAGTTGGATTGCTCTTGCCACTTCACAGGAAGAGATATATACCAGAGTCAAACTCCATTGTATGCATATATGTGAAATGGCATTAAACCCATATTTAATCAGGTGTTTGATCCCATGACACTGACATGCTGTTTCTGCTTTTGAAGAATGCTAAGGATTCAAGTTTGGCTAAGTCAAGTTGTTTGACGCTGGCACTTGCCACACATACAAAGAAAATTAAGTCTTTTGATGGCTAAAGAGGAGGATCACACAAAATGCTTATAAGTGATGTTTGTCACAATTACCAATTTTAAAAAGTAATCTTAATTAATGTAACACATATAACACCATAGGAAGCTGTATATTGGTTAAAAAATCTTTTCTTATGTATCAAAGGTATTCAGCATGCAAACTACATGAATAATTCAAATAAATAGATAGTTTTATGTCTTCTTTCTGTTTCTCAGACTTTCAATTCATTTATTCTTAAATTGATATGGTAACATACGTATCATACCATTACAGGCTAACCTCCTAGTTAATAGAGTGCAAACATCTCTTATTTGATGCAGCTCGAATTGTTCTTTAAGGTAGGATATGTCTGCACAATTCCCAAAGGGGTGGAGAGGATCAGGATTGTACTCAGTTTGCAGTCCTAATACAATGCCATGATTCTACTGGTTGTGATGAAATGGGTCATTATTTTCCAATAGAAGCAGACACAATGATAAATATTGTGAGGGTGACTTGAATAAAGATTGTTTTTGAATAATTTTATTTAATAGGAATATTTATTAAATTGTGTCATTTAAATGAGAACTATTATCTTCTATCTATATGTCTATATATTTTAATATTATAGGCATTAGGAAATATGTGATTAAAAAGGTTATATATAACATAGGTAACACAATTCCATGGGCTTGTTATCAGCAATGACTGTAATTACTAAGACTAAGGCACCAGAGGCTAGAGATTAATAGGAAAACATGTGAAAAACGGTATTTTTCTGAAATATCATCTCTTACTTCCAAGAAAATTTCCTAGCTCATTCATTATGCCATGTAACATACGTTACATACTTTAATAAGTGCTCTGATCCTGATGTCAAACTTGCAAATGTATGATTCTGTATTGCATTATCAGGACAGTGCCAAAAATGTAAGATGTCCACGAGCGTCAAATATTTTCATATATTTTTCTTCAGTAATAGATACCAAAATTGGATACTTAAAATTGGGGGTAGGGTTGTTTAATAGCTCATATAAAACAATGTATTTGAGATAGAAAAGCAAACTTTGTTTTTTCTATTAGTCAAATGAGTATTTTAGTAAACTAAGATCAAAAACACTTGTAAAAATGCACAAGTCGTCTGTAAAATGAATGTTGTAATTAGATGGTTTAATGTCTTCTTTCTGTAGATCAAACTTTCATTTTGATTTTTTCCTTAGTTTGTTACAGTAACATATGTAACAGGCTGTCAGAGACTAACGCCCCGGAGCACAGAGTGCAAACATCTCTTAAAAGATGCGGCTTGAAATTTTCTTCAAGATGTCTGCGAAATTCCCTAGGGGGGGGGGGGAGCAGGACCTTTTTTAGCTCGAAGTCTACACGGTGTTGACATGGACCTTTCTTGTGCATCTGTGTATTTAAGTACTTGTTTCGGATAAGCCCAGAAACGTACATTCGATGATATCTTCTTATTCATTCTGTTTGTTTGGTTTGATTATTTACGTTCCGGTCTACATTTTTCAGTCATTTCGGGACGGATCTTCCTGTGTTGAACCAGTACTAAGCAAAGGATAAAGTGTCCTGCTCAAGGACACAACGCAGTGCCTCTGGTGAGGCTCAAACCCATAACCCATCGATCCAGAGTCAAGCACTCTACCACTCAGCCACCGCGCTCCTCTATCGGTTCTGTGTCACGTGGAGTTGGTAGAATATTGGGTTCTGACAGATAGCAGAATATCACTTAAGTCGGTGCTAGGGGGTGTGAGAGTTGTTCCATTAACCGTCATAACAGACTCAATGAAACCGAGCCTGCTATATTCAGATATTGGAGATTCTCTATTTCTGAAAGATTTGTTTTTCAGATTTTTAAAAATGTTTTAGCACCGGCTTAACCTTGAACTCAAATCCCACATTCAAAATCCGGAGATTTAGACGCTTGCAGTAGGCCCTAGGTTAAATAGTTAAATAAATTACAGCCGTTATATTCTGCTTATTTCGGTATTATGAGGCTGCTTTTCAGCGCCCAAATTATGAATTCAGAATAAATGCTGAAAATGTTTACACAAATTTGGCAAAAGGATGTATTCTATGTTGTATTTAAATTGACAAAACCCGAATAGTTTCACTATTTACGAGGGGCATTTGGAAAGTTCTTAGCATGGTCTTTTAGCTCAGTAACCAATTTGAAAATCCTATCATGTTTGGTATCATTTCAAAGTGGTATCTTTCTTCTGTGTTATGACACAAATTTTAGGAGGATATTATAATGCAGACACGAACAATATTATTGTGAATACATGTACTGTTTGTATGTTGGAAAACGCAAAATTTCTGTGGAAAATTTAACATTTTACCGTTTGAAAAAGTGCAGAACATTAAAAATAGTTCATGAAATTAGATAATCTAAAACCATTTGGTGGGCCACAATCTGGTACAGTTATTATAAAATTGATGACCAAGTTGGTTGTTTCTAATACATGTAACTAAATACCGGAACAGCAATACCAAAACCGTCAAGAAAGCAAAGCAATGCGTAAAAAATCGCATGTCACAATGCACATATATTGAAAATATATAACCGACAGTAGTTTAAAAATGCAGTGCGTTGGTATTTTTGTCAAGCACACTTTATAATCTTTGTATTGAAACCAAAAGAATTTTTGTAAACAAGAATAAAGGGAAGATAACTTTAATAATCCTCCCATGTGGCAGAGTAAGTTTATCAGTTGACGTTCTGGTTCATTTCAAGTGATAACGGTGGCAAACAAAAAAGTAAAAATACCCTGAGAGTAGAAATCAATCAATTTAGTGATGGAAAATGCAATTCTATGAGAAGTTCTTATGCCATCGACAAAATGTGAGAGATTAAGTTACCCCACCCACTTCTTGAAAAGTATAAGGAATAATTTTCTTGAATACAGAACTAAACAAGCCACACTTTTTGCGCGACGAAATGATTTTTATGCACTGTTCGCTACAAATAAAGCAGAACATATTCTCAATAGGCATTTTTCGTGCTCCCGTAGTGACACAATTTATAGTAAAAGTATAAAGAAAAATTGAAAATAGTCCCATTTTTGAAAGTTACCATTTCTCTACTAGTCAACATTTGCCATATGGCAAGGTGTAAGTCGTGCAAGCAGTGATTGCATAATATATATATATATTTTTATAAAATCAAGTTGGCACCAAATCGTTAATTTGTCAAACCATTATCTTAAATAAGGTCCCCAATTTTCATTTTGAGCATGTGCTGCACATGCACGCCAAGTCTTTTTTCGACAAAAAAATAAATCATCGAGTAGCCGTTGAGTTCTAGTTTCCAAAAATGTATTATTTGATAGCATTTTATCAACGCATTGTGGAGTTATGATGCCATGCTAAGAAATTTCCAAATGCCCCTCGTAATTATATCAGCCTATTTCGGTAGCTATTTCTGTATAATTTAACACATGTCAAGAGTCAAAATTTCAGCAATAATAAATCTGGCTTCTTGTGTGAAAACTGCGACCAGATAAGGATCAATCTGGCTCAGCCAGATACCCACCCACTCCCCTCCCATAAATTTCGCGTAGAAAATTAAGCTATCACGCAAGCGTATAACGAAATGCACTACCCAGACTGCGCGGACGCACAGACTGGTCTGCGTTTTTAATCACTACCAACATCTTTTATTAAGACGCACAGACTGGTCTGCGTTTTTAATCACTACCAACATCTTTTATCAAATTTCTCGCAGGGATGCACATAGAGTAAAGAAACAGCTTTATTCTACCCTTTTCTATGGACAAGGAGTCGACTAAAAACGTGGCTCGTGCCTCTCGACATTTTCTTTAATAAACCTCAATGTCTTTAATCGGATGCATCCGTTTCTAAATCAGTAGTTTTTATCTATTATCAGTCCTGCTATGGCCACATTTGTTACCCGAACACTTGACTCTGCTGAATATAGAGAAATAATCTTACACCATTATAAAACGATATTGAAACGGATCAGACTTTACGAAAACTGAGCTTATCATAAACGTGAACAAGCGATGGCTCACACAAGCTTTGACATTCGCGCAACCTCGTCACAGCCTTTGCTGTTTACATGAAAAATAAAGGTACTCGTTTAGGGTACAACTCTGATACATTTGTAAATTCACCATATCTACATTAATTGCTGGTTACCGGTTTACAGGTGGTCAGTAATGGATAAACAGGTAACCAGTACTCCCCTAATACCTAGAAATGGGGAGGGGGGGTCTGGTTATCTGTATTAAGATTACTGAGTTGGAGTCCATATATTTGGGAGTTGGAGTCACTATATTTGTTCAAGACAGATGTCATTAAGCATGCTTATTGTGACATCTACATCTGAAGTCTCAGCTTGATCAGACAAGCGGCTCGAAATATGAATTAAAACTCAATTCTTAAGATGGTAACCGTGGCAGCCATTGAACAAATTTAAATGTCCACAATGCCACGATGTCCAACAAAAAAGGCAGTTTCATACGACAAGCGGCTCAGACTGGACATAATATTGAACAAATCTAAACCTCTATGTTGCCCCAATGTAACACACAAAATTCAGGCCAAATCAGACAAGTGGTTCGGGAGAAGTTAAAAATCTATGTTCAAGATTGCCGCCATAGCGGTCATCTTTGGTGAAGTGACGTCATCATTTTAACTTTCTGCAAGGACACAATGCTTCCGCAGGAGCTTGAAAATAGTAAGTGAGTATGATCGGGAAATACCACAATCACAAACCGCAGACAAACACATGGCACCAGGCACAAACTAAGCAAAGCAACCAGCTCTCTCTTTCCCATTAAGATGATTGCAAAACTAGAATGGACATAAAGTAACGTACGTACAACAAAACATAGATAAATTACAGACTCCAACAATGGGAGAAACAATAAACAAAAAGTCAACAACAACAGAACCCCCACCTTAGAACGGACAGCAGCCTAAGCCACTGGGGGGGGAGCTTAAATACTGGTACCAAATCACAGACAGCGGCTCAACCCATGACCAGACCTGGGGCCAAATACATTGAAAAGTATTCAAATACATTACAGTTATTTTCACTGATCAATGCTTACAATTACATTACAATTACAGGACCTGTAGAAAAGTAATGATTACAAATACTTCAGAAAAGTAATCAAATAATTACTAATTACTTTTCAGTTTTCGTATAAAATTGTAATGCTACATGGTACTCATCTTCTAAAGTTAAAGGTCTTTACGATTTTGATACATATGTAATGCCATGTCCTATACTGCTGTTTCTTAAATAAATGTAAAATAATTAGCTATGAAGTTTTAGAAATTAATATTAAAAATTAAAAATATATATAGTACACAATGCACAGTTCATACCAATATTGTTTTAAATTGCATCATATCTGCTTACATACTTTATAGATGATAAGCATGCCACATAGTAGGATAGATTTATAAAGTACAGTAAAATAGAAACTGTCTGGTACTTCAACATTTTGCTCAGTTAGTCAGGTATTTTTAATTGTTAACAGATTTACTGTGATGATTACTTTTATTCATTATAAGTTTATCAAAATTGTCATCTTTGCGGGAATGTTATTTAAAATTACTTAAACTGGTGCTGCCATTGCACAAACATTGATTTAGAACTTTTAGTGATGTCACTGATGTGATTGAAATAGACACTTGCAACTTGCTATCATTTAGCCATTCCACAAAAAATGTATTTTTGAGTCCTAATCGTAATCCGGCTGGTTCACATACACAGATCTGTAATTCCTTTTTCACATGAGCTAGCTATATTCAATAACAAAAGATTTTAACACATTTAAAAAATCTTGTTTTTATGGTCTGGATTTGACAAATTTACCTGTGAAATCAGCTAAGCATGTCAACATGACAGAACTAATTTTGTCTCTCAAACCCAGCAAATGAAAGGAGAAATAAAAGGGCCTATGAAAGTTAATCGACAGACAAAACATCGACACGACTAATTACAGAAGCGGTAATTGATAGATACAATATTTGATATATGTGACTAATTAACGACATGTCCTGTCGTTGTTTTGTCGTACGTTTTTTTTAATAAACAGCAGTCAAGTACAACAGCATAGCGAGCATGCATTTGCAGATACCTCTACGAATTTGAATTGGCTTACCTCGCTCTACATCATATGGAGTCTATATCTCTCAACTCATTAGTTTTGCTAGAGCATCTAGCTATGTTACTGACTTCAACACTCGAAATGAATTGTTAATTCAGAAACTTTATCAAACAAGGCCATCGGTATCATAAAAATCGTAAAACCTTTTCTAAATTTTATAGACGATACTATGGTTTGACATCTAAATTCCAAATTGGACTTAAATCTCTCTTGCGCCAAGGACTTTCTGAACCTGAATTCTATGGCATTATAAATTGAAGATTGTTGGCTCTAATAATTTTTCAGCGCAGTTCGTTTAAATAATTTCCCATTATAAAAAGATTGGCTATGACATTAATGTACTGCATGCTTGGTGGTCAACAGAATCACGGTTGGCAACTTTGCTTTCCTCTTTAATTGCACTCTGGTGGGTCGCACTTCAAACTCTATGACAGTTCCGAATTAAAGACTTATCTATTGGTGAGATGGTAGAGGTCTCGTGCTTTGGCTGTCTGTCGGACCCTCCAGTGTTTACCTGTTGGATTTCGTTTGCTCAGATATTCAGTTTAATTTACTGTTGAGTCCTTATCTTTGCTTTATCTCCTTGTTATATCTTGATTTATATGTTTTAGGAGATGATGCATTGATAGGTGTCTTTCATGCAAACCAAATATCTATGTGTCTTGATCCATATCTGAATTATGGGCGAGGTTGGCGCCGGTAAACCGGTTTAAGCCCTCCAGTAAAATATTTTACTGACTGTTCATGGCGGTACTTCTTTTGTGGATCTTTTATGTTTTTTTTCTGGCTTGTGTTTGTTATGCCTTTATGCGCATCTGTTTATTTGTGCCTCATGGTCACCTGCTGGGAAAGGGCTGACCTCTTGGCTCTCATTTGTGGTGTATAACTGTGAGTTTGCCACTTTCCCATTGGTATCCTGGGTCAGGTGTGGTACTTGATTGTATCGATTCCTGATCTTTGCACCCTTACTTACTTTTACAGAAACATAGTTCAGAATTTTACTAGCATTGCAAAAGTAAATGATTCTTGGAGAAAGCAGATGTTCTACAAGAAAAAAAACATAATCAGGCCTCCAAATAAGAGTGCGTATTTGAAAATTATTTTTCTCGTTTCTCAACTTATGGTACACAAAAATACCCGTTTTGTCTCAATGAGTTGGTTCTTTTGAGTACCCAAAATATCATGTACATGGGAGATGATGTTTTAACATCGCATCACGTTGTTGTTGTTTTTACTGCTGATGATATTCGTTTTAAATCGCCTATCCAATACGATTCCAACGAGTATCCTTCACATGTACCCTCAAATAGTGGAGAAAGGCAAAATAAATGATCGCCACAACTCTTCTGAAAAAATCATGCTAATTGTAGAAAAGTCAAATTGCGTGCTAGGGTTCAGGTTCTTATTAACTGAGCCGAATTAATGCCTGTCGATCATTTTGTAAAGATTATTTGTCATGTCGTGTTTTTGTCATAACTACCTTATGTCCATAAGGTGTTTTGTCTGTCGTCGTTTTGACGGTATCACAAACAAAAATGCTGTCAGAGTGAATTTTAGGGGGGAAATGTACCTTATAACATTTAAAACATCAATTGCAGTATTTAAAAAAAAAATTTTAATCTTTATAAACAATGCACATTGAATAAACATCTGAATAAAATTGATGCTATTTCTGAAAGTGACTAAATCTTTTAAGTTTGCTTTTATTAAGTAATTGCCGACAAAATCATATTTTTATATACTGAACGAAAGTGAAAACGCTACACTACAATATTTTATACTTTGTGTGAAAGAATTGGAAAAAAAGTGTTTACTAAAGCTTAATAATGTTTCCCAGACATCCAGCAAACGATTTGTCGAAACTCCACCAAAATCTTCTCTTTTGATGTACGAGTTATGATCCTTTTTGTGTTTTAAGCTTTATTCACTGATTTTCGTAATTGCGCATGCGCAAAAACAGATTGTTATAGTAATCAGAATTAGTCATACTTGTGTTGCATTAAAACACAAGAAAAGTGACCTATCACTTGAAACAAGCTTAGAAATCAATTTCGAATTTATCATCTTGTAAAAACTGTATAATTGTCTATCTTTGACAAAAGACATATAGGGAATATTAAATGTTTGGTAATCTTCGATTTATCACGATATTTGATAACTTTCTTTTGCCAAATCAGGTAAACCTATCAGCACATTGTTCCTACCATTTCTCGACTAGTAATTCCCTCAGATTAAGATGCACATTGATTTTTCTATGGAGATTTCAGTGATAAAATTTCAAGGAAAAACACCGCTTTTTAGATTGCTTTCTAAACGATTAAAACACACTTGTGACAAGTCCTTCACATTTCTGGGTGTCACATGTCTAGACTTCTATAAGGTGCAATCCAGTCTGGTTGGTAGTGGATTTCTGAAGGCGTAAACTGTGTGAGATTTCTGTTCAAATTTTTAATCTGAAAATTGGACCCCTGTCACATTTAAATGGCTGTCATGTGTTTTCTCGTGACAACATCCGTAAAACTTTTACTGTCATGCATAACCCAGTCTTTGAACATCCAGATACACTTTCATTTGCTTAACTGGTTTGCTTCATTGTATATAAATGGCAAACATTTCAGGTGTAGCGTTTTCACTTTTGTTCAGTATATATCCACAGTGCACCTCTTCCCAATCATTTGAATTACAATATTACCATTAGTCATCAATCATCAGTTAGAGTCTAGCGGTGACCAAATTTTCTAAGCAAGTAGCCAAATGTATTTAAAAAGTATTTGAAAGTAATTATAATTACTGCTAAAATATTTTCAGTAATGATTACAATTACATTACATGTATTTGAGCCAAACCATGATTACAGTTACATAGGATTACCTTGAAAATTGTATTTAATTACAGATAATTACATATACTGATTACAATTACACCATGTCTGCCCATGACAACGTAAGGACGATACACGGAACATAGACAGCCAAACGCAATTACGGTAATGCAACCAGCTCTCTCTTCCCCAGTCAGATGATCGCTAAGCTTGAAAGGGGACACCAGAGAATCACACCACAAAACAAGGACAGCAGCCTATGCCACCGGCGGATGTGACAGGGTGTTTCAATATTTTACATGCAAAACTTTCGTCATAGATTCTGCAGTTGTTCAATGGGAGAAACCCTGTCTTTGGGTTTCTGATGAAGTGAGTCTCAAACCAGTCTCCTAAGCTACAGGGACTAGCTTGAAAATTGGAATTTAGCTTGAAGCATGCTTAGGTAAACTTTCAAAAAAGTGAAAAACAAGTGCGCTGATCAGACTGAGCGGATGCGCAAGCTGGTCTGCACCTTTGTTGTTCGCCAACCCCGAAAACAGGTTTTCTCAAGTTGAGACCCAAATCGTGGAAGTGTAACACAGATAAACAAAGTAACATACATAAATATACAAGAATGAAATTAAAGGAAAGCAACCAACTCTCTCTGCTATGTATAAAACAGTTTTGTTTACTGTCGCCTCCATGTGAACTGTCCTGTTTACCTGTTTAGTCAACGCAACACTGAACCACAATCGACCTTTGTAGGACATGTGTACTTACTGTATCTATAGCGACACCATAATTTTAATAATGTGGAAATGGTTCAACACTTAGAATTTCCAAACCAAACTTGGAAGTTACATTCAAGGATAGACGCAAAGACAGACAGACAAACATCTAAGGATTGCTAAAATCCATTGCAGTATGTTTGAGGGGAAAACACTTTCCCTAACTTTATAAGCAGTCATCATGAGGACCAAGCGCTCTTGTTGTTAAATGTGGGGAGTTTATAAATAAATTATCTAGGCAACCAGGAGCTGTCGAGTTTGGCTTTTTAAAATATCTTTTTTACATAAAAACAGGTGCGAGGATTATCATGACGCGACTCAATTATATCAAAAAAATTGTTAAAATGGAACAGCACATGAAACTCACAAATTTCCCTCGGTCTAAAGGTATGAATCTTCACCTACATCTATACATCAGCATTGCTATGAATTTGGAGTAACATGGTAGGCCCAAATATTTTGAAAAGAATAAAAAAACTTGAAATACAAATCTATCAAATGTGAATGTCTAAAAGCTTAAATTTGAACAGTGACTGCCAAAGGTATTTAGATGTATACCATGACGTTGGATTGCTGAGATCCAAAGGCTAAGGTAAAATACTTAAAATGTGTTTGTATGGCTTGTAATGACAGCAATTTAGATGTAAGTGTAGGATGACAACTAAAGTTTTGATTGTTGGTATGACCTTGGAGACAAATGTCAAGATCAAAAAGCTATACTAAGTGAGATTTAATGGAAGTGTAAATATTGACACCATTCTAGTAAGATATATAATGGCATGCTAATGTGAGCTGAGCATTATTATTTTTATAACCTCTGTCCTAGTTCTGGTCTATCCACATGTCTTTTGGGCATGACAGCAAAGGCTCTAATGAGACTGCACTAATGGCTGATCATTAGCTAGGCGCCCATCCTGTCACCCATGTCTTAAGTGACAAAATCTCACTAGCTGACTTATTTGTACATGCATCGACAATATCAATAAATCAACTATTTTCCTGTTAGTGGACACTGCTGATAACCTTGGACCCTTCATAAAAATAGGACCCAGACCAAACCCACCATATCGGTTGGCCTGATTAGGAACAAATTGATAGATGCTCTGGTGAAATTCCTGAATTATTTATATAAAAAATCTGCAGACAATACAAAAACGTGCAAAATTAACCAGATGCAATGAGTCAAATGAAAATGTTCAAAAGAAATGTGATGCTTGTATTAACCCATTTCATTCCAGATACATGTAAACAGGAACTTTGGCAAAGAGTGAAAACCCTGATGAAGCCAGGTCTGTACTGTTTGCCAAGATATAAATAGGCCTAGCTCCCATTACGCACGTGCGTAATAAAAATATTAACATTCAAGGGAGGTCACATAATGTGGTAAAAATGATTTTCCATACCAAAAGGAACTGTTCTTAAAGGAAAGAATTCGCTCACACAGGGAGCAAATTCTTTCCTTTAAGAGAAGTTCCCATTATGAATAGGGACACAATTAAGAGAATCACTGCTTGATTCAGTAGTCGCCCTTTGATGTGTGTAACGTTTTCATTGTTCTGGCTAAGCCATTGAGATAGAGACAATTTTCAGGGATCATACATCAATTTTCCATACATCATTTTAAAGAAATTTTGGCCGACAACCACTTAAAATACAAAATGGACAAATTCATACCTGTTTGAATCAAATGCCTAGGGAAAAGTGTTTCACTTGTTTTTATTTGTTTGTGTTGATTCGTTATGTTTCAGTCAACAATTTCTCAGTCATTTCAAGAAGTTTCCCTTTCTTCCTGGGGTTGAGGGCAAGGTGTCTTGCTCAAAGACACATCACAGAGTCTCTGGTTAGTCTCGAACTAGCAATGCTTGGATCCCAAGTCTAAAACTCTAGCACTATGAGCCCTTGAGCCATTTCAAGCCTGTGCTAGTGGGGCGTGAGAATTGTTGCACTTTCCATTAGTTCTCATTGACAGACTCAATAAAACCGAATCTGCTATTTTCTAATATTGTAGCTTCTCTCTATTTCTGAAGGATCTGTTTTTCCAGATCTGTTTTTCCTTTGGTGTTACATTTTGTTGTTAGTCAGACTAAACTGTCGGAAAGTTAAATCAAAACCCCAATCTATTCTGTATATCCAATATGAAAGAAAATGTGTGTGATTTGCCAATAAAACTGTTATTGTTTCCATTTTGGAAAGTCTTTTGAAATTATTTCCTTACTTAGAACGATATTTTCGCGTTTGAAAAACACTGTATAAAACATATTAAAATCAAAAGTTGAAAATGTGAGTTTAATTGTATGTAACGTTATTTAAACTGTTCAAAGAAAATCATCGGCTTTTTAAATTGCCTTGTCAATCTTTAGGTCCTCTTGGGTCTACTGGCATAATGCTACGTTGGTCTTCCCCATGTCCACATAGTAGGCATTGCATTTCATAAATCTGAAAGAGAATAAATCAAAATAATAAACTAGCCAAAAAGTGTTACCCTCCCACTAAGGACTTTTCTATTCTGTTTTCTTTATAATGGCCACCAATCCAGCTCCTATATTTCATATACCAGTTGGATAAAACTTTCTGTTTCCTAATTTTGAGAGCAAATTTAGAAATCGGGCAATGCTTTTCGATAAGACACTCATTGAACTTTTCGACACTGATATCTGTTATAAGAGAATATTCTGCTTGACAGTTTAAAATGTTTTCTAATGAAGAAAATGACATTTTTTCAACTTCAACACAGATTCTAGAATCAGTTTATATGCCAGGGTACTCTATGTAAGGTATGCCTAAGGCAAACATCAACGCCATCGAATAGCATTTTTAGATTTCTAAAACTTGTATTGGTTAGAAAAAAAAACTATTTGCTGAATTTAAGGTCCATCTCATGCATAGGAAACCGGTCCCTCCTCTTCACAATCATGCCCCCCCCCACCCCGGGGGGGTTCGGGAGACATATTGTTTTTCCCCTTGCGTCCGCCTGACCTTAACAAAATCGTGTCCGCTCTATAACTTGATATCCAAGATATTTCAACGAAACTTGTGAAGTTGTCACTTTCCCATTGGTATCCTGGGTCATGTGTGGTGCTTGATTGTATCTATTCCTGAACTTTGCCCTTTTTTATACTTTGTATGTTCCTTGCAGCCTTGTGATCACCTGCTCAAAAAGGGCTGATGTTATTTATCTTTCATGTTCGTCTTTGGTTTGCTGTTTTGTCTGATCCTTGCAGCCTTGTGTTCACTTCTTGTGTGTTGCGTTTCTTGTGTTTTTGTCACTTTCCAATGTGGTGTCTCTGGTCAGGTGTGGTCCGAGGGGGGAGGGAGGTACTGTGAAATTTTCACACATACGTAGGTTCGGGTCATTTTTTTTGGTTCAAAATTTTGAATTTCAAGATTTTTTGGGGGTTTTCAGAAAAATTATTATTTTTTTTGGTATGAAGATTTTGTGGATAATTTTTTGGGGTCCTCACAAAATTGGACTATATTTAGTGGTCATTTCTATGCATTTTAGGGTCTTTTCTTAGTACAGAATCGGGGATATTTTTTGGGGTTGCCAAAATTTCAAATATTTTTTTGGGGGTGCTTGAAATTCCTGATATTTTTTTGGGGTGAACGGTAGATGCTGGGTCCGAGCCTACGTATGCAGTTAATATGAGAGTAGTGCCCCTGGGGGTGTGGTACTTGTGTTATGGGCCAGGCACTCTCACCTATATATCTAAATAAGGTAGATTTCGCATTGCTTCTAATATAATCAATCTCTGACAACTGCGTCAAAAAGTCGACTCTTTGGCTCAGTGTTTAGAGCATTGGTTTCTTACCGGGGCAACCAGGTTTGATTCCCAGCAAAGGCACAGAAAATATTTCAGCTATGCTGTACTTTGTATGGCTATCATGCCGTAAGATGGGGGCTCGTCCGGGTTTGGACCATAGTTTCGCCTAAAATGGCTTTCCGTCATCTTAAATGATGACTTCTTTGGAGAGGGGGAGTGTAATGGGCCGGGCAATCTCACCTATATATCTACATAAGGTAGATTTCGCATAGCTTCTACTATAATCAATCTCTGACAACTGCGTCAGAGAGTCGACTCTTTGGCTCAATGGTTAGAGCATTGGTTTCTTATCGGAGCGACCCGGGTTCAATTCCCAGCAAAGGCATGGGAAATTTTTCAGCTATGCTTTACTTTGTTACTGCTATTATGTCGTAAGACTTGATTGTATAGATTTCTGATCTTTGCTTTCATCTTAATTTTTATTGTTTTCTTGTGATATCAAGCTTCAATGAGCTGCTACACAGTTTGTGTGTTTTTAACAACAGCAGACACAGTTTTGTTTTAACAGCACCAGAATCTTGGGCGCAGAATTGGTCAGTAAAATATATTTAAGCACCCCAGTGGCATCTGCTTCTGCCTGTTCTAAGGCAGAGACTATGTTGTTGTTGGTTTATTGTTTGCTGTTCATCTCATTAAGTTTGTTACTGTATGTGTCCTTGTCTTGTTATGTAGTTCTTAGTATCTTTTAAATTATCTTACTGAGGAAGAGAGTGGTTGCTTGGCTTTATAATTATTTTCTTGCTGTCATGTGGCTGTCTGTATTTCTACCATGCAGTGTCATGGGTTGGTCATTTCCTCGTCATACTCAATGTGGACAAAGTTGGTACTGGTACATGCATAGTTTCATTGTAGATATTTTAAAATATTTTAATTGCACTGGATGCTTATTGAGTTGACTTAGTTAAAACATTTTTCAATTAGTACTTTACCTGATATTCATCTTCTACTCTGAACAAGTGCTCATGGTTGGCGATCTGGTGACTACAGCCATCACAGATATCTAGAAAGTAGAGCAATTTGCATGAGTGCTAATCTATTTTTGAATTTATAATACGAGTTCAGGTAAAGGTATAAGAAAAGGCATTGCCCAGCATTTAATCGAATTTTCACAACGATTTTATTAAATTCAATTATTCTATGTACCATATGACACTAAAACTACTTTTAAACCGTGTTTGTTTGGTTTTCTTGGCTGCATGCCATATGATATCACTTTCTCTTTCTCCATTCAACCAAATGGGAATGGACATAAATTTGCATATTAGAGTACCAGCTCAAATATGAAAAATCTGATTGGTAATCAACCAGACTGTCCATACCATTTCATTCTGGATGACAAAATTCACTAAAATAAATGCAGAATCTATAGATACAGACTGAGGCAGCCAAAAGTACTTCTGCACTTTTCTTCTCAGAAAAAAAATGTCAACGAAAGTGGAAGTAGACTAATCTATTGTTTGTTTGTGTTCCTGCTTTACGTCCCAAGTCAACAGCTATGATCATGGTGGGACCAGCTATGATCATGGTGGGACCGTCAGTTCACCTTATCACATTTTTTCCTGGGCCAGCTTGAACAAGAGGTTAACCAGTACTTCGTGCACATACTTTCGCTTGTAACTGACGACAATAATAGTAAGTGAGTATGATCAGGAAATACCACAATCACAAACCGCAGACAACCCCGTGGCACCGCAAGGAAGAGCCGCTCAACCATCACGAGACACCAGGAAGACAAATTAAGCAAAGCAACCAGCTCTCTCTTCCCCATCAAGATGATTGCAATTAAAGAATGGACATAAAGTAACGTACAACAAAACATAGAACAATTACAGACTCCTACAATGGGAGTAACAATAAACAAAAAGTCAACAACAACAGAAACACCGACAACCCTTCTTGAATGATTCAGCCGAAGGGAGAAGAATGACCATAGAAATTATTTCATGATCAATCTCTACGAAAGTATGGGACCAGGCCAGGATGGAACTTGCGACCCCTGGATCTGAAGTCAGACATGCATCTGTAGCCAGACTCACTATGTGGCCCGGTTGCAACGCCAATCAGAGAGGTCACTGTTGAAAAACTGAACATAATTAAGCCATGAAAATTCACCAGTTCCAAAAAAATTCTTACGCCTTATGTGTAATTCAATATTGTCATATCCGTAAATTTCCATACAATGTTAAAATGCCATCTGCAAATCTCTGAAATAGCTTGAGGTTTTTCAATATAGGGATCAAACATGTTTTTCTATGCATTAACATCTGATGGACTCCCAGGGTGGTGTTTAAACCCGAGTCTGAAAGTCGAGGGTTTTAACGGCAGATGTTAGTATATAAGAAAGAAATGTTTAATCGCTATTATTGCATAAAGTCATTTTGCCACTTGATAACTGTGGGAAAACGCTTTGAAAAGTTCATTTTTGTATTACTATAATGGCGCAAAAGCAGGAAGGATTCGTAGGTTTTGAAAACGCCTGTTCCAGAGCAAAAGACTTACATCATCCTAACGTCACTAAATTAACTTCATTTATATGCACGTTACTGTTGATGACGTCAATTTTTGTGAGGGCCTAGAACGGGTATATGTAAAGTACTAAAGCCGTGCATAAACAGTACCAGATTAATGCATGATTTTTCGCCGATAAAAACATGGCTGTTATTAGCGTGTGAAACGGCTTTTTATGCAATAATTTAGTTAAAAAGGAATGTACTTAGCTGTATTGGGTTAAAATGATTGTAATATTAAAACTATAGGTCTCAGAGCTCCAGATAAGATGGGGTAAAGGGCATTTCAGCATTTCTTTTTTGAAAATCAGCATTGAAAATTAAATTGTAGGGTAAAATACCCTTTGCAGTTTGAGATTTCAGCGCTGATATTCAATTTATGTTGTGATTTTTTATATTCTTGGTAAGAAAAATACTAATATTCATCAATTGTATAAATCTTGGAAGTTTTCCTAAAAATGTAACATGCATTTAATACAAGCAACTTTTCTTTAAAATATGTTAAGCAAATAAAATGGGTCTTTTTACAAGGCTTTGCATTTCTGCAATTTGATATTTTTAGTAGGGAGTAAACTACTCATTAAATTAAAAAGTAGGGGGTAAAATACCCATTGGTTCAAATCCTTATCTAGACCACTGCGATCTGTTTGCATTGTAAGAGTTTAACTTTATTTTCCCACCAAGTAGGATGACCCTGTGTAACAAATAGTAATACATATACACTCCACAATTTTAATGCAGCCGAATGTATTTTTAAAGATTTTTCTTGTTTGGGTATGAAAACGCTAAGATTTTGTCACTTATATACGACGTTTCGTGCTGTTAACAAAAAAAATAACACTAGTTAGTTGTATGTTGATTTTTATACTACACAACTATTGACTTACATTGAGGTGGGGACTCGGTCAATTTGAAGTTTGCTATTCAAAATAGCACTATATATATTATGTATTTCCTGTCAAACATTGACATTACAGCTCAACCATGCGAGATTACTTGACGTTCTGAAGATACTATCATTTGATGAAAGTGAGTTTTAGATATGTTATTTAAAGCAAAAAACATAATTATGTATAAATAATCATAAATACTGCGCCATCATATTTATTTGATTTGTATTTTTCAGTTGATGCTATTTCCAGTTTTAGATGCTATTTCCAGATGCTATTTTCCATGATCATACTCACTTACTACTTTTTAGGTCAGTGGCAAATGAAAAAATTTTGATATCCAAACCGAAATTAAACTTGTTCAAGAACAGTCCAGGGGACAGTGAAATCGACTTCACTCAATAATATTGTTAGGAAGTGAAAGGCTTTTGATGAAATGCAGTTGGTATTCGTTAAAATACCAGCCACACCGCCATTGAAATCATTACAAGTAATAATAATGATGCACATAGAACACATTACTTAGTTCCTTTTCGATTTGAAGTTGCAATTTCAGAGAGAGCTTGCTTTACTTTAATTGTGTTGTGGTCATCTGTGTCTCTTCTTCATGGTGTCAGTGGGTTTTTTCTGCAGTCTGTGATTTTTCAGTTTAACCATGTTCAGCGCGAGTGAATTATCTTCATACAACTTACAGACAAACAGTGAAATAATTGGCACTTGGTAGAATTTTGAAACATCCTCCTGATTAAAAATCTTCAGAATAATATGAGAAAGGAAACATTTACTTTTCTTATTAAGTTGTACAATTGTAATTTTATCCACAGAATGAAAACAGGAGACGTACGTGTATATGTTACCAGTTCTTCGTGTTCATCTTGCTCCTCAGTGGTCTCCTGTCTGTTCACAATTCTAACGTTCGCCTTGTTACCACAGCTAGGACAGCCAGCATAATTCAGTAGATAGGATCCGGTGTCAAGACAAATAGATTCCTGAAACAAAGTAAAATAACTAGCTTGAACAATATGAATATATGTCAGTCCGATGTCTTAAGGGGGTGCCTGATCAGTTTTAAAGAAGAAAATTATTGACAAAGTCCCACTGAGTAAATGCACATTAAGAAAATGATTTAATCATGGTGTGTGATGTCTCCGTTTTTGCTGTAAACGTTTTGGACTGTTTTCTTTGGATTACTGTAAATTGTTGATGTAAAGTTATTTCTTTTTAAAATGTGTAAAAGAAAGAGCTAATCTTAAATGCAATACCCAATACCAGATATTCTGACAGCATTTAGATTGTGCGGCATGTGTTCAGTATTTGGCAACAGCGCTAATATAAGGAATGCCCAGAAAAGTGCAATACACAGTTGCATTTTTCAGCACACATCCAAACGCTCGTATATTAGACAAAACCAAAGTTGCAAGGCGTTTAACCAAAACTGGTATCACCATTTTGCAAGTTGCGCCAAATTACAGAATCAATACAAACACTACAGACATATTTTCTTTGCCAAATAGAACCCCACTCCCACAACAACAACAACAACAACAACAACAAAAGAAGAAAAAAAAAGCCCAACAACATCGCAAACGCTGTAAACTGACATGACGGAGGAAAACATGTTCCATTGTCTCGTTGCCAATGGTTTCCTAGTGGTATTTTTGAGTGGGCACAACCTGTGTCCAATGGACGCACACGTCGTCCATATGGTGTTCCCTGTCTACTGTCGTAGATTGTAGCTCATTATTGCTACACTTAATCAGACAGCAAAAGAAATGTATTGCTGTAGAGCTACAGAGCTCAACATAACATTAACTCTGGTGAACAACAGCAAATCCGAGCAAGGCTCGCGTTCAGAGTCTCAACTCCATTTAATCTAGAATTTGAAAGAGTTGATATTTCGGTAGTGAATGTGCAATACATACTATTCATACTAACTTTGAGAGAGTACTATCATGGCGCATATTTCAAATTTGTCTTTATAAAAACGAGAGTGCAACGCTGACATTTTTTGAGCTCAAGAAGCGCTTTTAAATAATGCTCATTACTATCACGAACCCTCTGTGTTATTATCAACCCATGTAACTGTAAGCGATGCATTGCGAACTGAGATCCTGTCGGATTTAAGATAACACAAAAATAAATCAACTTTATGAATTATTTTTGTTAAACAATCCACCATATGTTACGCCGTTTGCATATGTATGACGAGAGCATGGTTAGTCTGGCCCTATCTCTTCTTATGAAGGAACACAAATCGTGAACAGCTTTAAATATTTTACAGGCTTATGTCCCCTGGCTGAAAAGATATTGTTCAGCCAGTGTTAACAGTTGAGCTAGGATTAAAGAGGAAACTAAGAGACGTGTTAGGAAAAAAAACAATAACAATGAGGACAGGGGCCAGTCTAGGGTAAGGCAAGGTTGGCAATCGACCGGTCAATATGCATATTGACCAGACCAGTGGTCATTACTGGTCGATTGAAAAAATCATGGTCGATGGGAAGATACTTAGCATCAGCATGCTAGAGAACTACTGTACTCGAACAGTGCAGTCATCGCGTCGTGGTTGCAGTCGACGAGTGCACAAAATAGTGTACCTAGCTGTTAAAAAGGGTAACATAGGCCTACTAATGACATAAAGTTAAGCATATCTTTATTGTTGCTAAATTTTACTAGAATATTGTTTTTTTTTTCATAAAATTATCTATTGTTCATTAAAAAGTACTGTAATTATACTATCCAAAAGTCAGTAATATAGAACTCTACAAATCCTGGTGACCAAGTGCGGATCCAGAGGGGGCGGGGACAGGGGGTCCGGAACACCCCCTGGAAAATCACAAGTAATATGGGTTTCTATAGGAGTAAACAATTGGAACCCCCCTCCCCCCCTGGAAAAGTTGTATATCGATTGTTCTGGCCCAGTTGTCAGGTCGTTGACTGTAACATATTGATTTTAATTAGACACTCAACTACTGGGCCAGAACGCCTGATATACAGAACTATGTGTACAGTATGAAAAGACTGAATAACTTTCAAAATGCTCTGTTCTCAGATTTCAAACTTTGTGCACATTAAAAATGGCATTTTGCATTTTATTGAAAAGTAAGCATAAATTCCAGAACATACGCAAACATTTCTTTCATCCTCTTCTTCAGGAAATTTTTTGGCATAACTCTGGTGCTGTAGCGACTATCACTCAACCCACAAAATATTTGTTAAGCAGATACACAGCTGGATTTATAAGTCATAATAATTCATGATGAGTATTTTCAGAAGTAAACAAATGACCAAAATATTGCCCTTATTAACAGGAAGGTACACTATTTTGTGCACTTGTCGAATGCAACCACCACAATGACTGCGCTGTTTGAGTACAGTGGTTCTCTAGCGTGTTGATGGTGGAGAGAGAGAGAGAGAGAGAGAGTCGGTTGCTTTACTTTAATTGTCTTCCTGGTGTATTGTGACTGTTAGTGTTCTATCGCTATATGAGGGTCTACTGGATGAGGGGGGGGGGGGGGGGGGGGGGGGGGGTCTGGTATTCACTATTCATTAAAAATTTAGCCCATTATTCATCTCATTAAAATTTTGGGTTATTCATTAAAACAAGACCAATTATTTATTAAAAGTAAGAAAGGTGGCAAAGAAATCTGATTTTTCACTATTCATTAACTTTTTCTTCAATTCATTAAAAAAATAGGATTAATCGTTAATTTCTTGGCCCTTATTATTCACTATTCATTATAAAAAAGGGCCATTATTCACTAATCATTATACCCCATCCAGACCCTCCTATATCTCATGACACCGTTGGTTGGTCTGCAGTGTGTCATTGTGGTATTTCCTGATCATACTCACTTGCTTTTTACACAAAAAATCATGAAAATTCAGACTTTTTCACAAGTAGGCCCTACGTAATATTCATCTCTACAAAAAGCGGAGGGGCTGGGGGGACCAACTAAAATCATTTAGAATGATATTATGCCAGATATAAACATACAATTTGTTATTTATGAAAAGCGTTACTTGTAAGCACCTTGTTTAAAGGGTCACAGATATGCCCTGTGAAATTACTTATACCACCTATACGCCACATCATAACCGATCAAGGGGAAATTGAATCTCTGAGAATTGAATATTGCTTTTTGTTGTACAGTTAGTTGCCTAGTTCGGAATCACTTTTACTTCAAGGCGTATTCCAAACAGTTGCTCTGAGTAAATAAGATTCCTGTTTTACTATTACAAAGCACTATCATTCCCCTAAATAATGAACCTCAATTTGTATCATTTGGACTCTGCTATGTTTCATACCATGGTTCGAAGTAGGCCACCAATTTTCCTAGTTGCGGGTCATTTTTCCAGTTTCAAATCACTTTAGAAATTCTAAGAAATTGCCTTTAGTAGGACAGTTGCATTCAGGTTTTGACACTGTTGGCTTAATCACTACTTCTAATGACGAGTTTGACGCATTATATTACTGTATTCATTGCATTCCTGAGAAAACCTATACCCAGTAACCAAAAATGGGCTACCATAGGCCCGCCAGCGAAACGTCATATAAATGGCGCCTCCCTAGTGGTCCGATGATGACCCAACATCGGTAGCTTTGTACTTTTCCAACTAGCAATCCTAAGATAATCTACAGCTTTGTGCTTTTCCATGCAGGAGGGGGGTGGTCCGGACCCCAGTACTCCTCTGGATCCGCGCGCGCATGAATAAACGTTCTAAGACTTTGAACATTATACCACATACAAGTAACACTCCCGATTATACAACCTCCTTATTTTTTTCAGATTTTCAATCATTTAAGGCTAATGATCGAAAGGTTTACAGGTAAGCTTGGTCTATGAGACAGTGTAGAGTTGAACTAGATCAGATAGCTGCTAGAGGCGCGTTTTAAAGTCAGGATCTGCACTGTCTGTCATTTGATGCATCGCTTTGTGATACATACACTAAGTGTGGCATTCACTTTTGCAGAGTATATTTTTCTATTTTTAAGACATTTTTATTTTTTAACGTCTGTGCTTATTTCCATTGTTATTAAGCGCTTGCATATACCAACTCGCGTTGTAAGAGTGAAATGCATTTTTAACCACTGCCCCACCCGCCAACAGCTGTCGACACATGTGATACTTTAGCCGATAGCGGCGTCATGGTAGATGTTTGAATGGTTATAACGTCTTGATCCCCCCCACCAACACATGGTTATGGTTAAATGATGCATAATAGGTTTCCACCAGCTAAGGTTAATTGGGAACGGGACTGATTTAGAGTCCCAACAAAAGACTTGAAATGCCCGTAACGACCTTGGGATCCCTGGTCTGCTAGGTCTACACCACATATGCTGAGAGAGAGAGAGAGAGAGAGGGGACAGACAGGCATACTTATATAGAGAGAAAGACAGACAGACTGATAGACAGACAGACAGAGAAATTTAACAGACACACACAAAGGCATAATCCTTACGCATATGCAGATCCAGGGAAGACTGGGGTCACAGAGCCCCCCCCCCCCCCTCCGCCAACTCCTGTAAAATCCATAGCTATGCCCCTAAAATTCACACTATTTTCACAGTAATGCTCCCTAGAGCTACCAAGGCCATCAAATGGCGTTTCGTTGGCGGGCCGATGATGGCCCGCTTTTGTGGTGTTTGGATCCTCTCTCCCCTCATCAACTAAAACAGCATTGAAATATAGCAAAAAGTTGTCAAAGTCAAAACTTTCTGGATCGGCGTCTGCTCAGAGAGAGAGAGAGAGAGAGAGAGAGAGAGAGTGATTCGGAACTAGGAAAGATTCGAAACTGGGCAATTGCTTAAGTGAGTCAATTACTATACAAAATGCCTGTCTTCTAAAATCTCAGCTATAATATCTTGGAGCATCTGCACAGATTCAATATACAAGTATGCCAATCAAACCCTAGGATTTTTAGAGGGGTATATGAAGCAGAGTTTACAAGGACCTTAAAATAATCCATGCATATACAACAACAGTTGAACCACAGTTGGAGCAAGTTCAATCCCCTCATACACTAGCACACATAACAAGACTTGTCAGAAGCAGTAAACAGCAAAGTGGGCTTCAGTGAGCTACATGTGTCCTGCACCCTTGTATACTCATTGTAATATATGAAAGCCGTTACTTGTAAACTAGAAATATCATTGCACAGTGTCTCACGCTTCGATTTCTCGTTTTAAAAAAGGAACCACTGAACAAACAGCTACAAGAACAATGAGCGTTAACACAAACCCTATCTGGATACTCTTGTTTAACACATTCAATGCACATTTCCTGTTTTGTTTCACTTCCTGGTTCGCCTCATCAAAAAAACGAAACCGAAAGTAGGAAAACACTAGAGAGTTTCCAAATGGGGTCACCCTAATTACCGACAAGAGCCGACAAGAACCGACAAGAGCCGACAAGAGGCATTTTATATATTATTTCACTAATTTGCAGCTTGAAAAATTGTTTTATAGGTTCTTAGATATCCAATATTTGCCAATAATAGAACTTTGAAGCAGATATATACCAAATAACGAACCGACTCAATAGTGACAGCTGGCCGCATATAATCAACTACCGTCAAGAAAAATTAAGAGCAGTCGTACACCGACAAGAAGCTTTTGACTCTATATATTGGAAGCATAAATGGTGGAAATTTTCTATCTCTTATTATTTTGTATCCTAGAAATGTAAAAGTAGCGCTTTGACTCAGATTTATTCAGGTTTTTCAGCCAAATCAGCAGCGTCAGCTTTATAACCGCACTACCGACATGAAGTGTTTCAAACATCAAGATCGATCCAGAACCGACCAGAAGGTTATATAGGTGTATTAAAGGAATAGTCCAAAGTTTTAAGTAATACTTTTACCTGTTAAAAGATAGTATGTAATGGCAAAACCAAACAATTGATTCAGATCTATGCAGTTTTTGGTATAACACTAACGTCACTGTGACAGCCAACGTATACCGCCAAGGCAACCTCACAAAACTTCTTGTCGGTAAGTAGGGCAATTCGGAGTGTTGTAAATTCATTGTTTTAGGGGGCTGCAAAAGCAATTCTGTGGCTAATTTGGATATATAACGCATAAATATGGTCTAGTAAGTAAGATTTTAATCAAAGAATGCATAAAAATGCCTCTTGTCGGCTCTTGACGGCTCTTGTCGGTTCTTGTCGGTAAATAGGGTGACCGTCCAAATGAGTCGCGTAAAAATCTCTCATTGGATAGAATTATTTGCTTCCGGTTATCGAGATGAAAAAAAAAAAAAACAAACTCGCGTGTGGGGATTCCAAGTGCAGACGATGAATTTGACGTCAACAAACTATTGTGGGAGCGGAAAATTATAAAATGAAATTTCTATCAGGGAGACAGTTACTCCATCATGCAGCTTACATGCCTCTTACAGAAATAGGATCAGAAGATGTGGAAACCACAATAAATGTAGAACACTATTGTCTTTTTTCAGTAATAGTAGCCTACTGATTTTGGTGGGTGGGGGAGCAAGACTTAGAGGGGTCAGGGAAATACAGAAATGGGGGGGGGTGTATATTTGGGCTCAGCTGCTGCAACCAACCTATATATATCTATAACGATTCCCACCGTGGGTTGTTTAGGACATGAGTAATTTCGTCCTTGGGTCATTTGGGCCTGGGTCATTTCGTCCTGCTTTTAGTAAGGGTGGGTCGTTTCGGTCTATTCTATTTTGGTGGGCAGTTTCGGCCCGATATACTTTCTTTCTTTCTATCTTTACTGGTTTCGCTCATACTAGGGAGTGCGAATTTGGAAATTTTGATAAATAAAAAAACAAAACAACACAAAAAAAACCACAAAAACTTTTGGCTGAATTTTTGTTTAATTAAGGAGTGCCCTAAACTCCTCTCTGGAATGGGTATTTGCCACAGAAGGAGACAGACTATTCCAATGTGGAATAGTGAGGCCCCCTCCCAGGGGGGTATGTGCTCCCAAGATCCCTGAAAATAATACATTGATCTCCCCAAATCCCTGAAAATAATTTCCTCTTCCTAAAATTATTTGCCTTTGCTCCCCAAATCCCTAAAAATACTTCAGCTTCTCCCCAAATCCCCAACAATATAAGCCAATTCTCCCTAAAATGTATTTTCTTTCTTAGGATTAAAATCACATACTTAAAAACTTTGAAGCTATATAATAGCGCATGACTTAATGGTCAGTTAATATTTTGCCTTATACATGTAAAGACAGGGCTTAACCATGGACTACATGACATATAATAGCCATGGAATACATGACATATAATTATTTCAATGAAATGCATGATATATGGCTCAAAGAATGAGGTCATCCTTAAAATGTTGCTGCTATATCTGGTAGAGTAGACTTGTTTCATCATGGAGTGTTAATTTGATTAGAGTGTTTTCCATGATGATACATTGCATTAGTTAGATGGCCTCCATGTGAGCTGAACATTTCTTGTACTTCAACAACAGCAGAATCTAGGGCGAAGATTTGGTACCAGTAAAATGCATTTAAGCCCCCCGGTGGCTTAGGCTGCTGTCCGTTCTAAGGCAGTGGTTCTGTTGTTGTTGATTTTTTGTTTATTGTTACTCCCATTGTGGGAGTCTGTAATTGTTCTATGTTTTGTTGTACGTTAATTTATGTCCATTCTAGTATTGCAATCATCTTGATGGGGAAGAGAGAGCTGATTGCTTTGCTTATTTTGTCTTCCTGGTGTCTCGTGATGGTTGAGCGGCTCTTCCTCGCGGTGCCACGGGGTTGTCTGCAGTTTGTGATTGTGGTATTTCCTGATCATACTCACTATTTTTGGAGGAATGCTCATTCCCTTAGATTTTTTAAAATTAGAGACAGACCATTTGGTTTCCTTTTTGGGGGCAGGGGCTGGTTTTTTCCAACAGCTTAAACTAGATATTTTTGGAGACTTTAGTGAAATCATTTATTTTTTAACCATAAAGTCATTTTTACAATTGCTAATAGCGCCTATACCCTTGAACATCAATTAAGTATATATCCTAAAATGTCTATAAAAAAAGGGATAATTGCCATAGGAGATAATTACATACCTGTAGCATGTGGGAAGGTAATGTGTAGCAACACTGTTGCTAGGGGTCCGGGGGCATGCTCCCCCGGATTTTATTTGTAAAAATGGTGCTATCTGGGCTTCCCAAAGTATGTTGAAGATTAAAAAAGATTATGATTTTAAAGATTATCAACGAACACGCAACCTAATTGCCATAATTTTCTCTTAGATTAACCTAGATGAGCATGTTAGTACGAAATGAAATAAAAACAGCATTTAGAAGGGGGGTGTGGGGGGCTAGCCCCACAGAAGCAGAAGAAATTTTAAAAAAATCAAACAAAATGGAGGCTTTTCCTTTATTTTTTTTTGCTTTTGGCAGGGCTCCCTAGATCCCCAAAACTATGAGCTTGCTCCCTAGATCCCTTGAAATAATTACCAGTGCTCCCCAGCTCCCTGAAAATAAATAGCCATTCTCTCCAGATCCCCAAAACCCCTGGGGGGCCCCAATAGTTCGGCCAATGTGGAATAGTTCGGGGGAAAAAGGAATTCTCCAGGGCATCACTGTATGTCTGGTGTCTGCGGTATTGAGCACTATGTGATGACCTGGTAGTTTTCAAACTGAGCAGTCCCCTCCCACAATCATTATGAGCTGTCTCAATTATATTGTTTATGATGTCTTATACTAGACTGTGCAGCGCTGCAGTCTCAAAAGAATCCTTTACAGTTGAAAACAAACCCATACAACAAATACCTGGCTAATAGCCCGAAATTCCATGGTATTGACCACCTTAATGCAGTGAGGCAACCTGTGTGTGTTTGTTAAAGAACGCAGCAGATCAGAGTTTAAGATGAGTATTTATGGGTGCAAGTCAAAACATCCCCTAGTCAAAACACACCCTAGTCAAAACCTCTTCGAATTGGTCAAAATGTCCCCAAACACGAAAAAAAGATTGGTCAAAACGCTCCCATTTTTTCAAAGGAGGTTTTTCATTGGGATTCCATCAAAGAAAAGCTTGTTCTAGTGTCTGGTACTAAACTACTAATGTATGAAAGTTTAAAATGATGTTTTGATAGGGTATTTTATGTTCATGCTGCTTTAGATCAACATTAAAGCATAATAGTCTTTCGCGTGTTTTGTTGTCCCCTTTTCTTTTTCAAAATAAAGTTTTTAAAGGACTGCCGGAATACCCCATATGCCCTGATATTGAATTTAAATTTTAAATTAATATACATGTATTATGATTCCCATTGACACTAATGTCAACTAACAAAACTGTAAAAATACTAGTCTTGGGTATTGGACAGGAAATCACTATCAATTATCAGAGTACACTGGCCGATTGATAATCGATTATACAATCGAAAACTATATTCACTTTACAAAAAACAGTAATTTCCATAAAACAAACATGTTACATGTGCACATGGCCATGCTTTAGTCCCTTTGAGTCTTTAGTATTATTTTGTGCTTTATGTATTAATTAGGCATATTTGTTCTATTAAATAAAGCATTTACTGCATTTAAAAGCGCCCCAAGTCCATTTAATGAAGTTATCATGACCAGTGTAGGTGATGGTCTTATTATGAATGCAATATTGACCTTAATCAATGCTGACTTGTGTAAGAATGTTTTATAAACATATTTTATGCAAGGGGTTCCTTAGATTTGCTTACCAATGATAGAATTCTGATTTAATTGATTGTGAAACATTTCAATCGATATCTCCCGATAGCAGCTCTACTTACTAATTAATCGATTATTTCGATTAATCTTCACAACACTACAAAATACAATTTAATTTTCTTTGTGCCCAGGTTTGGTCTAGGTCTTGGATACTCATATATGAAAAATGTCCTGGTAAGACCTAAACCAACCTGCTCAGCTACTGAGGCTAGCATTAAATCTTGATTTTTTAGCTACCCCGGTACATGTAGTTATCATGAATGTATCAGCTTATGACAAGACAGGTTCTCTCATGATGTGACTTGTTCCTTTCTCATGTAGCATCTCATTTGTTTCTAGGATATAAGAAGTCCTACGTCTAACCTGAACAATGGAATGCATTGCCCTGTTAATCCTTTCACAAGTTCTTCAACGCCAAGGATCTTCAGAAAACCTTCAACACATGGCTTGTATAAGACACCAGACATACACAGACAGCGACTGATTAATTTGAGTTTCAGCCAGCCTTCGAGTCCGAAGACTCCATCAGTTAAAAACAAGACTAACAAAGTTTGTAGGACTCCCTTTGTCAACTTGAATTTGAATCCTGGGTAAGTATGTTCATAGGCTGAAAACTGTACATGCATATATATTACAAGCTGCATTTACAGAGCTACAGTAGGAGATATACCAGGGATATTGCTGGCCCAAATTTTCAAGGCAAATTGATTATGGGTCCTATTATAAATGGGCTAATGGCCCATCTCCCATTCAAATTTCACAATTTTAAAAATTAATGGACCATTTGAAATTTTGATGTGCCCTTTAGAAAATTTGATGGGCCGAAGAATCCTTAATATGCATATCAGAGCAAAACTGATGATATATTCCAATAGCTTTTATAAAAGTGCATTTTGCCATAACTTTTAGTTTTCTCACAAAATGTTTCAGGCCCATCCCATTAATACCCTGAATTTGAGCTTTAAAGTATTATTATCATGCAAGCAGGTTGAAGTTTCAGTTTTGGACATTCTTAAAACTTAGTTGCACAGTCTGATTTAATGAAAAATATATGAAAGAGAAAATCAACCTGCTCAAAGCCAAAATATACAGGTTAAGTTTATTGTAGAATGGCTGGTTAAACCTGAGGTGTGGATACTCATCAGAAATGTCTCGGCAAAAAGACGGCAATATGCTACCGATGAGATTGTCAACAAAATGGTTAAATTATTGCCATTTTATGTTATAATTTCTATATATTGCAAAAGCTATATGATTTTGTTTGTTTGATTTGATTCTTTACATCCCATCAACAATCTTTCACTTATATAGAGACAGGTCTTCCTGGTTTGAACCAGTGCTAAGCTAGAATTAATGTGTCTTGCTCAAGGACACAATGCAGTGATGCCGGTGAGGCTCGAACCCGCGACCCCTCAATCTCGACTCAAGCACTCAATCATTGCGCCCCCTATGTAGTTTTATATTTTGAGCACTGACATGACCAAACCCCCAAAAATAGTGTGCTCAAATCAAAGACTCAAATCAGCCTGGGCATCTGGAAGACTGAGCTGATGCCAAGGCTGATCTGGGCCGTCTTCGTCTGATGCACAGCCACTTGGTTTTCTCATAATGCGGCTCATTTTATTTTTCTAAGCTTGAGTCAGAATTTTTTACTTTTACCATGTATCTACAGGCCAAACCATGACCACTTTGTACCACCAACACCAATGATTATCAACTCTATTGAAATGCTGAATTATACAAAGAATGATAGTGAGGCAGTAGGAATTATTCCAGATATCTTAGAAATAATAGGTAAGATACAAATTACTTTCTTTTCAACATTTAAATACCATGTTTTCCCTCAATATTCAGACATCCTAAATCCTTACTATTATACATTTCTTCAATTTAAACAAGCCCATTTAATAAACTGGTAAGAAAGGGGCAGTAATGGAGCAGCAAATAGTGTTTATCCAGTTCTGACTGTTACTTACAGGAGTGGCCTGATCTGGGATGCACCATTTGCTGTTGGGCTTATCCGGAATATTAAGTGTTAATATGGTACAGTTGATATCCCTATGTTGTAGTAAGCACAAACACTATAAAAAATAGGGGATTTTTCAAACATTGGTGGGAATCCCCCGATTCTCCTGCTTATAATAGACACAGATTCCTGCTCATGAGGATAAAATGAAGTCTGTACAAATCTGTGCTCATTAGAATGGCATTTCAAAGCGCGCTTGCTGCGGTCAATGTGAAATTTCTTGGTAAACTATGTGTTTGGAATTTACACGGTGAAGTTGAAGTCTCGGTAAAATTTTGATTTTCAATAAAGTCTGGATTAATTTAGCAATTTTATCAATATCAACTTAAATGCAAGAAGCTGGCATACTGAATATCTGTGACAGTGATTATGATAAATCCATACAAACCAATAGACCTTTTTTCAAGTTCTTGCTGTTGTACTGAATTTTTAGATGATGAAACTGGGCAGGTAGCATCACTGGATCAGCGGCTGAAGCTATTATCCGATGTTGAACTGAATGATGATACTGTGGTAGAATATCTTCTAGATTTGTCACATGACATTCAATCTAAACAGTCTCAACCACAGAGTATACAGGTAAGACAAGTTTTCAAGCCAGAGCTCTGGTTCAGCACAGTTTTAGGAAGTAGTCAGGGGCGATCGGGACTTCCGTGCGATTTCGATGCCGATTTAAGGTGACCTATGCCAAATCAAACTTTAGGGGATAACTTATGAAAATCACCTGGTCACCCATCTAGGTTTCACGTCTGGACGTCATTATGACGCCATCAAAATAGCGTATATTGTATCAGTGCAATTTAAACGGTATGTCCATTCAAGTATATGGAGATTAGGACTTTCTTGCATTTTGTGTGCCAATTTCAGTCGAAATGCACCAAATTTAATCTTAGGGGGTAAACAATTAAAATTAACATGTCGCCCATATTGTCTTCGCATCAGAACAAAAAGATGACGTCATTGAAATGACGGCTTATATGTAAATACCACATATATATGCATTTTGGCCATTTCCAACGCTTGGAAATATTCCTTTAATGAACTGGTAGCCTTATCATGACTGAATGTAAACCCTTTTAAATCGTAATATACAAAATATATTCAGATAGGGTGAAGTCAGATCGAGGGTGGGACGTAAATGCCGGCACGATTTACGAATAAAAAGACAGTGGAGTGAATGAAAAACAAACTGTTTTTGATAATAAACGGAGTAAATATAACCCTCTTATCCTTATATAAATAGATGTACTACGACTTCTGACCAATGACCTGTGGGTCTTTCTATTTCAAACGATTGATGCAGAATACGTAAAACAAGCCAGTCCGGCTAGAACATATGTGCATGTCAAAGCTTTTATAGTAAATGTAAATAAATGCCTGAAACCCTTTTTTCTAGAACAACATATAAATATTTTAAATAGAGTAACGCTTCAAAGCTTTTGGTTTATCTGTAGCTGCTTATCCTACACCCAAATAAAAGAAAGTAGTAATAATAATTTGCATACACTATCAACCAAACTCATTATAGTCCGATTTTGACCACTGAAGGATCAAAAGTTAGAAGAGTCTATTTAGTAGTTCATGATATGGAAATAAGGATAAACCCCTCTACAAGTTACCCATTGTACTTCGATAGCACGATGTGTTACAAACTGTTACAATTTGATTTATCTTTCGCATGCTACTAGGTAGAATCGTCTTCGAAGGTCAAAATCGGACAATAAGGCATTCTTGTTGATACGGCTAAAGAAATATCTGAATCCACATGAAAATAGTTGTTCAAAAGTCATAAGCATATTGATCACTGGCAATAGTTTACACGAGTCCTCTTCTACTACGCAGCAACACAAATCAGTACAATATAAATGGTTTGCTTTGTACTTACACCGAGATGTTTCGCATACAGACATGCTGCAACCACATTTTATCAGCTGCAGAGGGGTTTCGGAGGCAGGAGGCAACATGCGCGGATCCAGGAATTTTTGTCAGTTTTATTTAGTCCTCAGCTTATTTTACAGTTTAAAGAGGGGTTCCAATGGTTTTATTGCTGAGAAAACTATACTTGTATGGGGGTCCAAATGCTAATTTCTATAGAAACTCATATAGAAACTCATATACGTACTTGTTATTTTCCAGGGGGAGTGTCCGGACCCCCTATCCCCCTCTGGATCCGCACATGGGCAATGTCATCATAATTTATCATAACATTATTTATCACAGTCCCGCTTCTAACCATAATTGTCAGGCATTGATTTGTCAGGATTAATGACAGGTGAGGTTTTCCAGATGATTCACTGATACTGCGCACGTTTGACACCTTCGAGAAACACAGCTCTTGGAAGTGGTAGATCTTGCAATTCAGCTTTTTTTCTCCAAAACATTCACCACCTCAACGCAGTGAGTCGAACAATATCGGTGACTAGCTAATGCAAAGTAAGAAAGACGGCAAAGATCAGGAATCAATACAATCAAGTACCACACCTGACCCAGGATACCAATGGGAAAGTGACAAACTCACAGTAGACACCACAAACAAGAGCCAAGAGGTCAGCCCTTTCCCAGCAGGTGACCACAAAGCACATATAAACAGAGGCGTACAAAGACATAGCAAACAAAAGACAGAACAAAAACAAAAAAGATCCACAAAAGAAAGTAACAAACTCACCAGGACAATTTACAAATATATTACTCTTTGCATCCGCCACAGTGCATTCTTAGGGCACTTCTTAGGGCACTGAGCCGAGGTGAAAGAATGCTTCGTGGATAGAGTCTCCAGCATCGCTAAATGCCTGCCAATATAATTTCTTGCTCTTTCCTGACATTGAACTAGTTAATACCAGCACCTGAAAGTGCATGGAATTCGATCAGAGCCCTGGTTGTGGCATCATAGCACATTGACATCTTTAATAAGTGTCCTGATCTTAGAAACTTGATGATATATGAGCAAGACTGCTTAAGAAAATGTAAAATATCAACACTCTGCAATTGTTTTTATATGTGTTTTATTCAAGCGGCGAAAACAAAATTTGCTCCTCTGCAAAACTGTGAGTAGGGTTGTGCATTAGCTCATATAAAACAAAATATTTAAGATAGAAAAACAAACTTTGGTTTTGTATTCGTCAATTGAGTATATGTTTGTTAAACATAATCTAAAACGGTTTGAAACCAACTCAGAGCAGTCGTTAAACTAAATGACGATAGCCAAAATTACCACTTTTAAATTACAATTAAAGTAAGTAATGGTGCAAAGATCAGGAATCGATACAATCAAGTACCACACCTGACCCAGGATACCAATGGGAAAGTGACAAACTCACAGAAGACACCACAAATGAGAGCCAAGAGGTCAGCCCTTTCCCAGCAGGTGACCACAAAGCACATATAAACAGACGTGCACAAAACATAGCAAACACAAGACAGAACAAAAACATAAAAGATCCACAAAAGAAGTACCGCCTTGGAACGGTCAGTAAAATATTTTACTGGAGGGCTTAAACCGGTTTAACGGCGCCAACCTCACCCTTAATTCAGATGTGGATCAAGACACATAGATATTTGGTTTGCATGAAAGACCCCTAACTTATCAATGCATCATCTCCTAGAACATATAAATCAAGATATAACAAGGAGATAAAGCAAGGATAAGGACTCAACAGTAAATTAAACTGAATACCGGAGCAAAAGAAATCCAACAGGTAAACCCTGGTGGGCCCGACAAACAGCCAAAGCATCAGGCCCCTACCATCTCATCAATAGATAAGTCTTTAAGTCGGAACCATCATAGAGTCTGAAGTCCGACCCACCGGCGTGCAATTAAAGAGGAAAGCAAAGTTGCCAACCGTGATTGGGTTGACTACCAAGCATGCAGTCTGTTGCAATACATTAATGTTATAGCCAATCTTTTTATAATGGGAAATTATTTTAATGAACTGCGCTGAAAAATTATTAGAGCCAACAATCTTCTTCAACTTATACACCAAGTCACCATAGAAATCAGGTTCCGAAAGTCCTTGGCGCAAGAGAGATTTAAGTCCAACTTGGAATTTAGAAATCAAATCATAGTATCGTCTATAAAATTTTGAAAATGTTTTGCGAAGTTTATGATACCGATAGCCTTGTTTAAGAAGTTTCTGAGTTAACAATTTATTGCGAGTGTTCATGTAACGCACATAATACAACATGTAGCCGTATTAATGTTAAACAGCTGTCATATGTAGTAAAGACATCCAGTAATTTGCAGACTATTAGAATGTTCATTGATTAGCAAGTTTTAATGTCTTCTTTCTGTACCTCAAACTTTAAATTTTCTTATTCTCAAATTGATAAAATAACATATGTAACAAGCTGATACAGGCTAACACCCATGCTTACAGTGTGCAAACATCTCCTATTTGATGCACCTTGAATCGGTACATACGATAGAATATGTCTAAAAGGGTTTAAGATGGAGCAGGTCATTACTCAGCTTGCCGTCAAAATCTTGTTTGATGATTATTCTGTTTTTTATGATATGAGGAGGACACTTATTTTACCAGAGAAGCAGAAATAATAATCGATATTGTATATGTATATGACTTGGATAAGGATTGGTTTAGAATATTTACATTAGAAAGGGACATTTACTAAATTATACTGTTTAAATGTGAAAAGATTATTTCCTATGTTCCTCTAGGATGTATCTTTATTTTAGAATTATTCATATTAAGAAATATTGAAAACAAATATTCATAACATTTGTAACAAAAGTACAGGGGCTTAATAATCATCAATACCTAAGATTTAGGCACCAGAGGCTAAAGACTTTAGCGGAAAATATGAGAAATATATTCATTGTTTCCTGAAATATCATTTCTTACATCAAGTCAATGTCCTTGCTCATTTATTATGTCATGTAACATATGTTACAGCCTTTAACAATTGCTTCAATCTTGTTGTTTAACCTGCAAAATCTGTAATTCTTTATAATATGAGCAAGACAATCCCAAAAATGCAAGATATCCAACAGCAGCAAATGTTTTCATATATTTTTACTAAAATGATGCCTACCAAATTCGGCTCCTTAAAATTGGGTGTAGCCTTTGGGTTGTTTTTATAATTGCTCGTATAAGACACTTTATTTAAAGTATAAAAGCAAACTGTGGATTTGTTCTAACCCAAATGAGTTTGTAAGTGTAAAATAATCAAAACATTTTGGAAAATGCACATATCAGCTAAAAAGTATTTTTTTAATTTTGTTTGTTTGATTTGATTCTTTACGTCCACTCAACAATCTTTCAGTTATGCGGGACGGGTCTTCCTGGGTTGAACCAGTACTAAGCTAGGATAAATGTGTCTTGCTCAAGGACCACAACGCAGTGACGCCGGTGAGGCTCGAACCCGCGACCCTTCGGTCTCGAGTCAAGCACTCTACCACTGAGCCACTGCGCTCCCATTTTTTTTTTTTTTTTTTTTAATGATATTGGTCACAACTTTTAATGTTTAAAGGGTAATCTAATTAAAGTAACGCACATTACACCACAGGAAGCTGTAATTTGCTTCAAAAAAATTTATATGTAGCTAAAGTAGTCAATATGCAGACCATATGAGTAATTTAAATAATTAGCCTTCTTTCTGTAGCTCAAACTTTTAATTTTCTTTTTTTTTTCTAAATTTAAAATGGTAACATTATGTAACTGGCTGTCAGAGATTAACGCCCCTGCGAACATAATGCAAACATCTATAAAAAGGCGCAGCTTGAAATTCTCTTTTAGATAGGATAAGTTTGCGAAATTCCCAAGGGGAGCAATAACATTCTCAGCCATCAGTCTAAAGGTGGCCTGATAAGCTGGGTATTTATAGGAAATCTACGGTATTTTGCATGCAAAATATAGTTATCGATAAATAATTCATTGTCAACGTCAGGTAAAGCATTGATGTAACCATCATATGACTAAAATAATTGATATTATGTTTAAAAAAAGCATTCGTGTTGGATAAATATGACCATACCAACACAAACCATATCTTTTATTAACGAGCAGTTTCTCATTATGGTCGCCATATTTATGACGTCATAACTAGCCTCAGACGCGGATTTGAGATGGGTAACCACCTTTAAATCAAAGGTAAGACTCCATTGAAGGTTTTGATATAGGTCACCATAAATCGGCACACAATTCGCACGGGAACTATTTTTTGTCCCTAAGGGCCCTGACTAAAGGTGTAACATTAGCAGTTAACGTTTTTCACACCAGACGAGACAAAATGATTGCTTGCTGATAATCTAGTGTAAACAAAGAGTTTGAAACCAGATCAGTCAAGACAAAACATTGGGTCTAATCTGGATTCAAACTTTTGACACTATGTTCCAGAAATATTATTTGAAAAAGTTATTTTTTTAAAAAAAATCTACAGATGATGAAAAATAATACAAATTACCAATTACCAATTTTTTACAGGGCATAAAATACTGGCGCTGATATGCACTGTTGCAGAAGTTTTCAGATCAATAGAGTTTCTTCGACAGAACTTAGAAAATGCTTTGAATTTGAGTGTGTGAATTAACTGAATTGGCACATCCTTTCACTGAGGTGGACATGTGTGGAACTATTTTAAAAATCTGACAAAGGGTTAAGACATAAATTTTGTACATGTGACCTCCCACTATAACCTTGACTTTGAAGCAGGGTGTCTAAAACCTTCACTGTGCTTGTCTTCATGTGCACTGAGGCAAACATGTGTTTGAATTTTTTCAGGAGAAAGAAAGGAGGCACAAATTCTGTACATATGACTTTTGACCTCCATCTTTGGCCTTGACCTTAAAGCAGTGTATAAAACTTAAGCTCTGCATGTCATCTCAATGAGGCAGCACCCTAGATAAGCAGCGTATTTGCGTAAATACGCAATTAAAATCCTCAAAAAAGCAATTTAAATGAAATGTGTGCGTACCGAAAAGCAATCCTAACGACCGGTATGCAATTACATGCGATGTCATTGCGTACTACATTTGGTCCATTTGTGTAATAAACAAATGCCAGTCGGGTATTGATTTTTTTTACTAGCGAGCGCGCAATATAACTCCAGTTTTATGAATTAAATATTGGTGCCCAGTCCAGTATTTCGCGGAAAAACACTATGATGAAAGTGAAACTTTGCTAAGTGTACACGCTCGAATGTCAACAAGGGAATGAGATTTGCTTCAGATAAAATAAAATCCGCTAGTTTGATACTTTAGAAAGGCAGACGATGGGAGTGAATAAATATGCAAGCACAATCCCGATGGCTTCATGCAATAAAAAAACGTGTAATCACAGAAAAAAAATCGTGGCTTAAAAAATATGAAAATACTCAATTATTTTTGCAAGTACGCAATTGAAGATAACCAGGTTGCGTAAATACCCAATTGACCCAAAAGCTTATCTAAGGCGCTGATGAGGTGAACAAAGGGTCATATATTTTTCAAAGCGGACCAGGGGATAAGGAGATATGAAATGGCCACCAAATCAGTACATGTGACCTTTAGCCCATGCTTTGACCTTAACCTTGAAGCAGGATGTCTGAAACCTTAGCTCTTAAAACTTGTTGAGGTGGACTTAAGTGTGAAATATTATCATAATTGGACCAGGGGGGTTCAAGATATTAGGGAAACTCCCCAAAATGCGGATGAAGACACTGTGGAGCAGTAGACACCCCGCCACAAACAAAGATTGCGGGGTTATGAAAAGGGTGTCTGCATCCAACAAGTATCTCTTGAACTTTGTCATTAGTTCTGACCAAACTTTATGTATCATTCATTGCTAGATAAGATCTTTTTCAAGGTTACCATCCTATTCTGACTGTAAAAATCAGCCTAATGTCTGTACTCTATCTCACTAAACAATATGTGGATTTTGACCAAACTTGCACATAAACAGCAATGGTACATAAAATAGAAATGATATCATTTTGGTGACCATGACCCAATTTTCAAGGTCACACCAGCACAATGGGTATCTCAATTTTAGACCAAAAATAGTAAGTGAGTATGGCTTGTCTGAAAGCTATCTGTTTAACCTAAAGATGGATTTTGTCAAAACTATGTGCAATAGGATTGGTACAAAATAAGGAGTTGATTAGAATTATGTGGCCTTAGCCTAATATTCCTATTAAGACTCTAAAAATCAGCATTGTCTGCAACTCTATCTTATCTAATGGGTGGACTTTGATCAAACTAGCACATAAACAGTGATGGTACATAGAAGAGGTAATCAGATTTTAAAGGCATATCTAATTTTCAAGGTCACACATTGAATATCTCAGTTTTTGACCCCAAAAAGCTTGTCTGCACTCTATCTCTTGAAGCGCAAAATAAATAGATCGGTGTATATTCTAGGATTTGAAAACCAGGGTGACTCTATTGAAAAATTGGTCTTTTTCCATCCATCCATGTCATGCCAAGGACATCCACTATCTTAGTTGAGCAATTTTGATCAGAGTCACAATGTTTAGTACAAAAATATATTCTTAAGGTTGATATTGGTCCATATTGCCTTCAGGGCTATTGCCCTTTGAAAAATTACCCTATTTTTGATAACGCCCAGCCTCTAAGTCTGTTTTTTTTCTTCACATTTTTATGAAACCTGCTCTCAGTTTCTAGCACCAGTTGTATTCCTAGATTTGAATAATGTTCCATATTGCAGTATCATATCTACAGTATGCATTCAGGTCATATTGCCCTTTGTTCATGAAAAAATGATTTTTTTCATAACTAAGAAATTTTGATCAGAACTTTACAGAACCATGTCACAATTTCTGAAGTTCCATAATGGTGTGTACAGCTAGGACATGCTTTTTATGATTCTCAAACTTTTCTATTGTTTAATGTTCCAACTACAGGAAAGCTATGGGCCTTGTGAGAAAACCTGTCTGGGAGGTTTGGGATAAAGACTCAAGTCCAGCTACTGACACTAGTAAGCTATAATCCGGAAAATGTTTATGTAGCATGTGTATAACCAAATGTATTATGCAGACAATAAATAACAAAGGCATTGATCAGACTGTACAAATGGCTGGTCTTTGTCTTTAGTGCTGGCCAACAACAAACATGTTTTCTGATGATGTGACTCCTTTGATGCAGGATTGCCATCCAGAACGAGGACGAGTGAGAAAGAAAAAACGCTATACAAAACTGGTATCTGAGGAAGAGAGGGAAGCATTGAGACAGATACAGAAAGAGAAAAGTAAAGAGAAAAGAAAACAAAGATTTAAGGAACCACCAGTAATTGGTAGTAGAAGGGTAAGTGTGACCAAGTGTATCGTTTCAGATAGTTTCCTACTGTCATCAAGTTGGGATCCCTCAATTTGGAGAGAAAAAATTGTATATGAGTCATTGTCAAAATTCGTCAAAATTCTTGTCCGTTATATATCTTATGAAAACCGCTGATGTGATCATGATTTTTTTTCTTCACACAATACTACTGATCATACTTAATAAGGCTAGCTGATAAAACTGAAAAATATTGGTGTGTCAATATACTTTTTATTGGATTAAAACCCCATTTTTTGGCATTTTTGCCCATCCAACGGAAAAAAATTGAACTTTCGACAAGAATTATTAAAAAAACTGTTATTTTCTCAGGAATTTCAACTGGCTGTATTGAAAAAAGCATTATCAAAGTAAATGTAGGAGGTTTCAATATGTGATTTTTCATTATATTTTTTGCATTTTTTTTCCAAAAAACCTCTGTCCCAAGCGTTTATGTCAAGACCGTAACACTTGATAAATTGCAAAAATAATACTGGATCCCTAATGGTGCTGAATCTGGTTTTCTGTCATACTGATTTGACACATTCTGTTTACTAAGAATACATGTGTTTTGTAAAGCATCTACAGAACTGTCAAAAGAAAATACTGCTTTGGTGAGTGAAATTTTTATAGTATATATTTTTTGTGTCAAATGACCGTAACACAAAAATGGACTATGGAATTTGATAAACAATTTCTGGTTTTAACATCTTGACCAAATAAAATTTCTCAAGAAAGAATCACTCTTGTGGCGATGTTTTAGGGAGTAATCATTATTTTAGGTAAAAAAATATGTAGAATATATCAATACCGTAACAGTCAATACCGTAATGATGAAAATGTAACGGTATTGACACATCTTATTACGGTTTTGAAATATGCTGTCAAAAAAATACAGTTTTGAATGCAAAGATATTAGTTTTTAGTTAAGTTTATTAAGTGAATTTATGATAAGAATGCTTTATCAAATTTAAACAGAAGCATAAAACAAATTGAATGATGAATTTGAGTATAAACAGTTTGTTACGGTATTGACATATTGTTTTGTTTTCAGACAGGGTTTGTCAATACCGTAATGGTTTTGTCAAACCCGTAACAATATTTTGAAATAAATGCAATCTACCATATATTCCAAAATTCTTTCTGTGCACATGTGTCAAGAGTATTAACATTGCAATCTGGTCAACAGTGCTCTACACCAAATCTTAAACAGAGGAATAACGCTAGCATATATTCTTTAAAGGTCAATACCGTAACTTTTTTGTCAAGTACCGTAACAGTGATATTTTTGGGAAAAAAGTATATTAGACAGAGACAACATGTAGATTTTAAGTACCTGATCAATTCCTTTGGTTGAGTACAATCATACCAAAGCATTGTAATTTTCTAGAAATGTGGTTTTTAAACAAAATACTGAGAAACTAGTATGCAAAATCACTTAAAAGTTAAAAAAATGCATTTTACGTTTGCTCATTGTCATAAATAATCATTTTGTTCAAATTTTACCTTTGACACACTTAAACACATGATTTATTGAGCTTATCCAATGCAACAAAATAAATATCCATGACGAGATTTGAAGAAAAAACAGGAATTAAAGTTTGTTACGGTATTGACATTTGATCTGGTCATGTGATCTTTGAAACTTAATTATAAGGATCTGATTGGCTGTTAAGGTTTCTTTTCGCTTTTCATGGTATTTTCAGAAACAAGTTGTTAATTTCATGAAAAAAAGAATATCATTTTATTTAATTCATATTTTTCCTTTTATTGCTTTCAAATTTTGACGAATTTTGACATTGACTCATATACGAGGGTCATCCAAAATGTTTTGACAATGACCCCATAAAACAAAACCTTTTTCTCTTGGGTGTTTTTCATTAATTTTCACATATTATTTAGAATATAGGGAATTGAATCACAAGTTCAAATATTTTCCATGTTGCAATCACAACGGTTGCTAGGCAAATAAAGAAAACAAGGTAAAGGGTCATGGAAGGGGCTCTATATGCGCTACACATGCCCAAATTTCTAAGAAATTACAGACGGACTCCCTTTGTAAAACTTTCTATATAGATGAATAAAGACATTATGTGTGTTGATTTTGAAAGTCATAGATAGTGATTTAGGCTGCAACTATGGTGTCAGCAGGGTTTTGACTATGATATATCACCGATTTTGCAAAAAGTATTTTCCTTGGTAATGGATTGTACTAATAGTGTATAATATTTGGTATAAAACATTTCTTGAAAGTTATTTTTGTTTATGTGTATAAGAAGATTATAGAACAGATTAATCGAAACATGTGTCTATTAATATGCAAATATGTCATTATTGCTTATATAAGTGTTGAAAATATACTATTTTATAATATGCGCTTAAAGTGAGGCAAAAATCTAATTTTCTGTTGTTGCCTAGCAGCCAAGAAAATTCAGAGCAACTGCGGCCAATTGTGTATTCAGAAAACATCACCAACCACTTATATAACTTTCCAAAGATGCATACTGCATTTTTAACTTACTCTACCCCCAGCAAAAATTAGTTAAAAACATGAATTTTCCAGGCAATGGGCCCTCATAGTGTTGTTTACAAATGTGTATAGCATTGGATCAGGTTATGATAAAAACTCCATATTTCAAAAATGAGTAGGCAACACCCATGACCACATGCAATGGTTAATAGAATTCTTATTTTAATAACAGTTTTTGAGATATGAGGCCGTTGTCAGAACTAATTGGATGACCCATGCATAATTATACTTCTTTCCAGACAAATTTCATAACAAAGAAAAGCTCTTGAAATGCTAAACCAAGGTGAACTTCATACAAGTGTTCTGTAATAAAAAAAAAAGAGGACTTTTCAAGGGTTTCTTGAAGCTAATTGCTTTCATATTTATGCTTTCAAATTTAAAAACTACTAAAATGGTGAAACCTTAGTTTTGATTGAAGGCATACTTCCCCATATTTATAATTTTGTTTGTTTGTTTAATTTGATTCTTTACGTCCCATCAACAATCTTTCAGTTATAAAGGGACAGGTCTTCCTGGGTTGAACCAGTACTAAGCTAGGATAAATGTTCTTGCTCAAGGACACAACGCAGTGACGCCGGTGAGGCTCGAACCCGCAGCCCCTCGGTCTCGAGTCAAGCACTCAACCACTGAGCCACTGCGCTCCCATATTTATAATTGAATTGTATAATCATCAATCAGAACATAAACAGGAATCATAACATTGATTTGGGGATATATATTATACATGAAAATATGATTTGCAAAATAGACTGTTGAATTCTCTTTCACATAAACACTTATTATTAACCAATTTGTTTTTACATAGCTTTAAATAGGTTTAAGGATTTTTATGGGCCTTTTTAAACTACCTTTTTTAGACAAAGAACCATTTTCAAATTTGTTTTTTTCCACAGATCAGCATCAAATTCAGTTATGTCCCCTTCATTTGGCTTCCAACCAAGCATGCAACAGCCATATCTACCAGTTATGTATGTTAAAAATGTTGAGCAAGAAATTTGTATAGGATTTCCATTGATACTGTTGGGACCAGCACAATGCGCACATATGAGTTTGGTACTTATTACATTGGCGAGGAGCTAAGGCTCAGATGAGCTGGCAAATCCTCCATCTCACACATTACCAAAGTATGGAAGTAAATGAAGGCTCTGATGAAAGTTAGCCTCTTGACCCACAAGATAGCTGTCCATGCATGTTTAAAGAGTGGCTTTAAATGCTTGAATATGAGATAAGTACCAACATAGTCCCTGGTAAACATCATCTTATGTGCTGGCCCATGTGCTTATTCGCAGCACACACCTATGTTTTTCATGCTATGCCAAGAACACTTGACATCATCTAAATCAATGTCATGCAACATCATGAAAGTATCTAAGTGATCATGCTGGTTTTGAAGTTTGAGGATGCCAAGTGATATCAGCATGATTATATTCACCTTTTTGTCACTTGATTTTTACAGAATTGTTCAAAATAATTATTTGTTTGTCTATTTCAGAGCAAAAGGATACGGAAACCAGTGCGATCTTACACTTTAAGAATATAACCATTATTGAAGACATTATATTATTGCTGGCAATAAGTACTTGTGGCATTTATAGAATTAAATTTAAAAATATGAGCTAGCACGAGAATCACGCTTTTTGCTTAGCAAGCAGGGAGGACTCATATGAGTGGGCAATCCCAGTCTAGCCATAGCCTGGAATAAGATCAAGACTCAGACAAAACTCGAGACACCTAGCTCCACATACACATTTATAGAATGATTACCCACATGTGATAAGTAACAAAATCTCATGTGTATGAAGATGGCAGGCAGGAAACACATGGGCCTTGCAAACTGTGGAGGGTATACTGTTTTCATGTTGTCAGTAATTGCGTCTGTAACGTTTTGTTTCCTTAATATCTTGAAGTCATTGATAGTATTTCATCAAACCTTGCAAACACATTCATATCTACAAGACAATTACTTTTAATAAACTAGAATTCCCAGAATCAGATGTGTTGCCTGGCAAAACCAAAGCCAAACATGACAAATTCATTGAATTTATATCCCAAGACGAAGGGTTATTTTAGAGAAACATGTAAATCACAAAACATAAATCTCATTTCTCCAACCCGTAAGTTCAACTTGGGTATCAAACAGAACAAAATTAAAAGCCTGTCAACTATTTTAGTGCAAAATTCAACTAGAATTGTCAAAAATCTGACTATAGACCCACTGCAGTGCTTTTCATGCTGTAAAAAGGACAAGTTCTAAAGATATTGAGCAGAAACAAAATTCTGACTTCAATCAAGTGCCATAAATCTGTTACAAATAAACAAAAAATGACAGGTAACAATCCCAACCAAGATCTTGTCAATATAAATGGATATACAAAATTTGGTGAGGTTCTATCCATTTGTTCGAAAGATATTGAGTGGAAACGAAATTCTAGCATAAATCAAGGGCCATAACTCTATTACAAATAGTTAAAAAATGACAGGAAACAATCACAACATAGATCTTGTAAATATGAATGCATTTATAAAATTTGGTGAAATTCTGTCAATTTGTTCTCAAGATATTGAGCAAAAACAAAATTCTGATGTCAATCAAGGGCCATAACTCGGATACAAATTTCAAAAAATGACAGGTAACAATCCCTTGACCTAGATCTTGTCAATATAAATGCATATATGTTTGGTGAAAATCTGTCTTTTTGTTCTAAAAATAGTGAGCGGAAACGAAATTCTGACAAATCGAGGGCCATAACTCTGTTACAAATTTCGAAAATGACAGGTAAAAATCCAAACCTAGATCTTGTCAATATGAATGCATGTACAGTCAACCCTCTTTATAACGATACTGTTTGTTCCAAGCTATCTTTGACATTAAAGTGAATTTGCTGTTATAAAGAAATTCTGACCATTTCCAGATTTCAACATAATAATCATTTCGTAGAAGAAAATATTGTACAAATGAATTAAAATGCTATTATTTCAAATGTATGTACATCAGTTCAATTTCATATTGCATCAAAATGCACAAAGCTTCCCACTTATCAAGTGAGACAGAAACCTGTTCATGCAAAAAGACCTTGTTCTGATCACATAATTGTCTGATACATGGAAACAATTCTGTTATAATGAATTTATTTTCAATAGAAATTGTATATCTGTTCCCAGAAATTACTTTCGGTGTCGTTAAGTGAATATTCTGTAATAAAGAGGGAATTTTAATGGAAACAGATCTGTTCCCAGCAATTTTATGTTAGATATTGAATATTCTGTTATAACGAGTGAGGTTATAAAGAGTTCTGACTGTATACAATTTGGTTAAATTCTGTCGATTTGTTCTCAAGATATTGAGCGGAAATGAAATTTAGATGTAGATCAAGGCCGTATCTCTGGTACAAATTTGCGAAAATGATGTGTAACAATCCTAACCTAGATGTTGTCAATATCAATGCATATACAAATTTTGGTTAAATTCTATCAATTCGTTCTCAGATATTGAGCGGAAATGAAGTTATGACTATGTACCTGTCTGCATGTGAAATTTAAGTAAAAATACTATCAACTGAGTTATTGCAAAATTAAAATATTTGACCTTTGACCCCGCCTAAGGGGAAAATTTTCAGCACTATCATGCTTATCTACAGGCACTGGGTAATCATGGCCTTCAGTGAGAAGTTGTCAGATATAAAAACTTTGGAGAAAAGGGAAGTTTATCACATAAAAAAAACCAATATAGCTTTTGCATTAGCCTAAACCCAAGTCAAAAAAGGGCCATAACTCATTGAAAATTTTGCAGATGACCTCCAAACTCGAACTTGACCTGTATTTTATGATGCGTCACCCTTCTGTAAGCTTTGAATGAAATTGTTGCATCCCTTCCAAAGTTATTGAAACCACAGTTTAGCGAAAATCTAAGTAAAAAAGGGCCATGACTCAGTCAAAACTTTATGGATGACCTCCCTTTTCAAACTTGACCTGTATTTAATGATGCTTTACCCTTTTGTAAACTTGAATGAAATTGATGCATCCCTTCAAAAGTTATTGATCGGAAACCAAGTGTGACGTCCTGATAACCCCGCAGTTATGATCCCTATGTGTCGACCATGCTCGCAAGCGACACAAAAAGTAAGGACTTGGGGCCAATTTTCTTAGGGTTATCTCACTTTGTAATTCTTAATGGCGTATGTATATGCATAGATCCTTACACAACTTTTGATGAATTAATCCAATACTTTACCAAAACAATGTAGACCAGGGCTAGAGAAATCTTTGCCGAAAAAGACATATATATTAACTCAATATCAACACCCCCACTCCCCGCCCCGTACACTCAGCTCGATACATTTCGAAAGAAATAAGGTCATTTTACGACCTAGGCTAGCGGTGGTGTTTCAAAGTCTTTGCAATTACTGGCCAATGCTCATCATTTGCGCATTTATCTTCACATTTTGAAATAGAAAGTGACTGTGTTTACATCCGCTACATTTCAAAGCGGTGTTTGTGTATTATTGATAAATAGGCAACATATCAACTATATCCGCTCAAAATATTGATAAAAAAAAAAAATTGAAAAAATAGTTTTATGAGTAAATACAATTTGGATTCCATCTCAGTGAATCATAAAATCCAAAAATGTCATATTTAATTATTTTGTTCACAATGAAAAAAGTCAATAAGCAATACTTATTAGATACCCCCCGCACAGTTAGGGTCAGTAAAAAAACTTAACACATTATATACTATTTCAGTTTACTTTGATCCATTCTATTAGCAAGTTTTTTTTACAACTATTAATTTTCAGAATGATGTTTTCCTTTGGAATTTTCACTTATCCATTCTGGCTCAACTGGAGCCTTTAAATTCTAAAACTAGCTAAGTACCAGCCGATTTCTGGCAAGCCAGTGGGATTTTACGTGTCCAAAAAGTCTTCATAGACTAATTAAACTCCAGCTGAAATGTTTTTAGAACTGATTTCTTGCGATATCTTTTTATCACATCATTTATCGAAAAACTTCTCCCGATGAAAAGTATTCAGGAACACCTCCGCCAACTTCGCCAAACAGTTTCACCATCCAAGATGCTGGCGATTTCTCTGTGCTTAGATGCACTCTTTGGACATTTTAAACAAAGTGAAAATAAATCAAGTCCAAATGCCAGTCAAGAAGTTACATTGCACCGCCCAAATTCAATTACTAAAGCGATGGATGGCTTGTTCAAATATAATGGAAATCCCGCCTAATTCGCTCATGTGTTAAGCTAGTGGGTCATCTCAAAACCGTTAATTTCATAGCACGTGCATAAGAGAACTGAAAAAAAAAGTCAATTATTAGATACCCCCGCACAGTAAGGATCAGCGAAAAAACTTAGTTTTGGCAAGTGATAGTTCAAACCAGCAGACCCTAGTTTTGAAAAAAAGATTTCAGTAGAATCTGTGCAAATGATCTTAAAGCTTGTAACCTGGAACATTTGTTAAGATCATATACACAAAATTATTCACACCTGAAAGCTCTATATCAAAGCTTATATCGTAAAAATAGTCTAAGTTCTCATAGATGTCATTTTATCAAAAATTATTTTTTCCAAACCAAACTCCTTCATGCATATGTTCAATGTGTCTATATTGTATGGGCAACATATCAAATTGCTCCATCAAAAGCTGTGGTTGGAGTTGATCGGCCCATGAAGGAACCATCTATGCATATACAAAAGCCTTGTTATGGGAAAACTGTCTAAGTTCTAACAGCTGTCATTTTGTCAAAAATTATTTTTACCGAACCAAACTCCTTTATGCATATGTTCGATATGTCTACATTGTAGCGGCAAAGTATCAAATTGCTCCATCAAAAGCTGTGGTAGGAGTTGATCGGCCCATTAAGGCACTATCCATGCATATACAAAAGCCATATAAGTGAAAAATTGTCTAAGTTCTCATAGCTGTCATTTTGTCAAAAAAAAATTTTTTTTCAACCAGACTCCTTCATGCATATGATCAATGTGTCTACATTGTATAGGCAAAGTATCAAATTGCTCCATTAAAAGCTGTGGTAGGAGTTGATCGGCCCATGAAGGCACCATCTATGCATATACAAAAGCCATATAAGTGAAAAATTGTCCAAGTTCTCATAGCTTTCATTTTGTCAAAAAAAAAAATTTGAACCAAACTCCTTCATGCATATGTTCAATGTGTCTACATTGTATAGGCAAAGTATCAAATAGTTCCATCAAAAGCTGTGGTAGAAGTTGAACGGCCCATGAAGGCACCATCAATGCATATACAAAAGCCCTATTAGGGAAAGTTCTCACAGGTCATTTTGTCAAAAATTATTTTTTCTGAACCAAACTCCTTCATGCTTATGTTCAATGTGTCTACATTGTATGGGAAAAGTATCAAATTGTTCCATCAAAAGCTGTGGTAGGAGTTGATTGGCCCGTGTATGGACTATAATAGCATAAAACCCTATATAAAAAGCCATTTAGAACTACAAAGGGAAATAACTCTAATAGAATTGGCCCCTAGCCCTTACTTTTTTGTTAAAAGTATTTGTCTTGCATATATAAACATGTTTGCAAGGTTTGATGAAAATCCAGCAATGACTCTTTCAAGATATTAAGGAAACAAAACGTTACGGACGGACACATGGACAATGTGAAAACAGTATACCCACCACAAACAAAGTTTGCAGTTGGGGGGGGGGGGGGTATAACAAACAAAGTTTGCGGGGGTATAATTACAAAATATGCAATAAAAAAAGTATGGTCAGGACATACCACAATCACACAACGCAGACCAACCCATGACACCGTGAGGAAGAGTCACAGAACATTTACAGTAACAAGATATCCATTAGACAATTAAAAGCAAAGCAACCAGCTGTCTCTTCCTCTTCAAGATGATTCCAAAACTAGAAAGGACACAAAGTAATGCACACCAAAACAAAGACTTTCACAGCCGTTATTTGAAATAGACTATAATCAATATCAAGGGACAAAACAGAATTGGGTCGGGAAAGTCCATTTTATACAACACATAGACAGATAGCACTGGCGCATATTCTTTAGCTATCTACTCTAGTGAGACCAGATGTCACAGCTTCCATTTATGTAAACAAGCAGAGATGGTTGCTGCTGGGCAAAATGTGCAGACTTACTGAGCCTTCGCTTACCGCATTACGATAATGAACTGGTCCTATTATTGTCTCAAGTGGTTTTACAGCAATTCACATCGGTGTCGTCTAAAGAGTGTCTTCCCATTAGAAAACAGGACTTTTTATTTATCAGGGATCAACAAAAGGCTTTTGCTCAATCAGTTCCATAATTGGGTAAGTCCCATATGCAAAATTGGGGACGACACATCACTCCCATTTATGTATACAATCAGCAATGGCTCCAGCCATACTGTGTAAGATTGACCTAGTCTTCGCTACCCGCTACAAAAATGAGCTCGTCCAAAAAATTAAGAATCATATGTTTTTACAGCTGTTATGATGACTAGAAACATTTTCCCAGGCAAGATTGTGTTATTTATTAATTTGTTAGAGACTGATCATATAAAAATTTTGAATTCAGGCCGAATTTTAATGAAATTTCAGACCGAATTAAAAGTGCATTTTAAATGCCATTCGGTTTCAGCTAATAGAAAAACATCCAGGACAAAAAAATATCGTTTATCTCGACCCCTGATGTAGACATATATTACACATATGCATGGAGTTAAAAGCAAAAACATTTTTTTGGACAAAATGACAGAGCTCTAAAACTTATACAATTTTTCCTGAATGCTTTTATTCATCATCTTCTCAAGCAAAGGTTTCACTGGTATTTACCTTTCGACAAACCCTTCTCCTCACAACCTCAAAAACTATTATTAGCATTGATTAATCGACCAATCACAACGCCAGGAAGGATTTTTAAAAAATGTGTTCATGCCTTTCAGATTTATTGAAGCATCTTATCGGCATCTTACTGTTAAATCTCCATAAGTCCAGATAAGCAAAGATTTTGATCTTATCCCTCAGTTTAAACATGTTTGGGAATTCAAAAGAACCGTCTCAATGAGATGGATGGAGAGGGTTCTTTTGAGCATCCAAAACATGTTTTGATCAGCGAATATAAGAAAATTGAATGTAAATCAATTCCACGTTCTTATCTGCAGCCATTGTCTAGTGAAACCTTAAGATAAATCAACATGTTTTCGGCCGACAATGTGAATGGGAAATTGATTTTAAACACCTCGCAAAAAGTTCACCGCCTCAGAGCTGGTGAATGATCTTAGTGTTCTATAAAATGTATTAGCGATGGTAGCCGAAATTTCTTTGTTTTCTGAAAAAATGGAAAAATCATGATTGTCTGTCGTGCACAATGTGATTGGTCAAACCATGTGTTACTATTTTTGTCGTATGACGTACTCAAATTGATAATCTTATTAATCTCTACCTGTGAGGCCAAGGGTTAAGATATTGAATCACAACCCTTGGTAAGACAAGATGTAATTCATGGGCCGATCAACTCCTATCAACAGCTTTTGATTAACTAATCCAATACTTTACCTACACAATCTAGACATACTGAAGGAAATTCAAGAACTTTTTTTGGTCAAAATTACAGAATTCTAGAACCTGTATAATTGCATATACATAGAAAGTGCCTTCAAAATATATTTCAAAAACAGTTTGAGAATAAACAAATATCACAATAAAACCAATGGAAGCGCTTCTTTTGCCCAAGTGAGAGTGTGACACCTTCCTGATACAAACACATCCTTTCTATATCTAAGTTAGAGGAGGGAATAATTCATAAGATTAACCAGATTTGTTCTACTGCTACCTTTACTAGATAAACTGAAAAATACATTTGTTGTGTTGAGGCTTTATGTTCCAGGCAACAATTTTTCAGTCATGTTGGGACTATTTCCTGTCTTCCTGGGCCAAAAGTACTAAGCAGAGGATAAAGTGTCTTGCGCCAGGACACAAGCAGTGACTCCAGACCATTTGACCCAAGAGTCTAACACTCTACCAACTGAGCCACCTAGCTCCTCCTGAGAATACATGGAGGATATTGTAGTTTTGTCTGCAGTATAAATTTATCAAGTCATTTTTTTTTATCATATGAGTCATCACATGAGATTTTGGAACTTTGTAAGACTCACCAGCACCTTTACTGCTTGCATGATACACAAAGTATAGATGTAGCAGGGGTATTTAAATGAGGATTTTGCAATATGGGTCATTCTTAGCTAAACTGCAACAGTGAGTGTTGGTAACTTTGACATCAAATATTTTGCAAACCAACTTTATGAGGCAAGCTGAAAATGGCTCCATGTATTCAGATAGGATTAAAGACATAGTAAAGACAATTTCAATGAAAAACTTGTTAAAAAGATATGTTTTTCAATAAAAATATGATCAAAATCATTGAAAAAAATCGGACGTTTTTTGTGACAAATTTAGGTCACAAACTTTGGTCTGAAAAAAAGTGTAAATTGTTACCATTCAGTTTTGAAATGGGATGATAAATCAATTATACAATAAAAAAACAACTGTCATATTTGGTAAATTTTTTTGCTTTTGTGTAATTGTAAGTTGGAAAACGGATTCCATGAAAAAGTCGTTACGGACGTAACTCACTCACTAGTCTCAGTCAAATTTACACTGGTATTTTTTCTAGAAATATTATGGATAGAGAGCATGAATCGTAGGAAATGAAGTTAAGAATCCAGTTGCAAAAGAATAAAGACAGCTAAATATAAACCTGTATATTCCACAAATGGTCTTGTTAAAAATGTGGAAAAGTTTTTTGGGACCAAGTCGCATATCTGTCAAAAAGTTACGTCCGCAACAAATGTTCTTAGGATATGTCTGGTAATTGAAATTAGAATGAATACAAGATAAATGGGTATAAGTGCATACACTGTGTCCAATGTGTCAACTGTTTATGCACACAGAAGATGGAAACCACAAATATGGGTTTGAATTTGTTAATTGTCAAATGTTTTGGCATAGTTACGTCCGCAACAGGTTCCTATCAGATGTTCCTAGAATGTATTTGAGCATGCTTACTTTATAAAACAGTAGAAGACTACATTACGCTTTCTTTAGTAGAACATTACTGCCTTTGAAGGCCAATCATCCCTGATTTTGTGCATTAAATGAACGGACGCGATCATTTGACATTGTAATTTACGATACATGTTAAGTCCATTCTTGTGCTCTATTTACACAAGAAATAGCATACATATTAGCCCCATGTATTTACAAATCTAATCACATGCTTTCTGCATTCTTTTGAGAGTGGTTGATGCCTAAAATTTACAGTTTTGATTAAATTTTCAGATTTTTGTCATTGTTACGTATGTTATTATTGACATGTAAATGGATGTTATATTGACATACTTTCATTGAGTGGACATCATAGCAGTTTTGTACTTCAACTTTTAATCTCACTTAAGCTCTGCAATTATTTGAAATCCAGAAATAGTTATAAAAACAGTCCCAGTGAAAAATGTTGAAAAGGTTAGAATTACACTACCCAGTAAAGTGTAATGCCAAAAAACTGTTGCGTACGTAACTTGACATATTCTGTACATGTCAGATAGTCAATGGTAACATCCATAACATGTATTGTAGATAAAAGATAGCTAAAATGAGAATTTGAAATAAAAAAAATCAAAGCAGAATTTAGCATTAATTAATAAATCCATAACAATAGGAAATACAACAATAATAAAACCGAATCCCAGTCATTTAATGCAGATAGTGATGATTTCTTCCTAGAAACATATGACCCTCGGTAGGAATATATGCAAAAATTATGTTTTTCTCCCAAATATAGCTTCCTGTAAATACATTCATCATAAAGCAGAGATTGTATATTTTAATTCAACACTTTTAATGGTTTGTAATGATTGAACATTGCAGAAATTTGATTAAATTTGAAATGATACATTGCAAATTCCTATAAAGTTGTGGATGTTACATGTCAAAAGTCAAGAGTAACATCCGCTACAAATATAGGTCATAATCATTTGTTGCAGTTAAACTGTTGGTAAAAGAACAGTTCATTGTTGTGAAAACAGATTATAAGTGATTAGCAGCAGGAAATATTTAACACTGCCACTTCAGTAGAAATTCAAAAGTTCAACATCAGTTACGTCCGCAACATAAATACTATTTAGTTTTTCCAGGCTATGTTGGTAAGATTCATTTTTTTAAATCAAGTTGAATATGTACATGTTTACTCTCAACATAGCTGAATTTCAATGTTCTCTATTGTTACAAATAATGAGTGTATTTGGATTTAACTGTTGTCAATGTTACGTCCATAACAAACAAGGTGCCGGCAAAAAAAAGCTATTTTTAAGAAAAACAAGCAATAAACTATCTTTTTATGGCTAAAAATGTAAAATACACTAATAAAACCTTCCTCTGAACTACATTTCAATGCTCAAGAGCCATATTTAATTATTGACAAGGATGTCACACTTTTGTTGCAGTTTAGCTAAGAATGACCCTTATGCGATAAATAACAATCTCATTTCCAGGTCCATATCAATGAAATACAGGAAATACTATAATTAACCCTTTGTATACTGTAAAACCCTAGACAGGTACTTCGAAAAACAGTGAAGACCCATAATACTGCATTTCATAAAGGTCTGCACTGAACAACCCTTAGAGACAGAAATAAGTCATAATTTTGAAACTTATATCTGTGACCCCTTAAATACAAAATGAGCAATCAATATGTATCTGACACCATCAGAATACAAAGGGTTAAATGGGACATTGATCTTGCAGAAAAAAGTAGTTCTGAAAATGCTATCTTTCAATTGTCATATAGGGAGCGCAGTGGCTCAGTGGTAGAGTGCTTGACTCGAAGTCGCGGGTTCAAGCCTCACCGGTGTCACTGCGTTGTGGTCCTTGAGCAAGACACATTTATCCTAGCTTAGTACTGGTTCGTCCCTGTTTAACTTAAAGATTGTTGATGGGACATAAAGAATCAAATCAAACAAACAAATCAATTGTCATAATATACATTATATTCAACTTATGATTTCACTTATTTACTTATACAATATAAAGTCATCTAAAAAGTGTATGTTCTTGACTTCTAACATTTTACTAGAATCAAAATTAAATATTTCATTATGTACCGATTTAATTTTCACAGATCATTTATTTATCTGCTTAGTTAATTACAGGACTTTTTATCAGCTTTATGCAAACATCTGACAGCAGCCATCTTACAGCAACATACATACATTAACCTGAGTTTACCTCTTTATGCAGGTCAGCTAAATGATTGAAGCAGCACCTTCAGTCAATTTCTTCATTTCGATATTGGATAATGGATATTCAGTTTTAACTAGAATTGTTTTTCTACGAAAAAACAGATGTCTCCCCCCTTTTGATGTCAAAAGCATCAGTCATTAAATACAATTACAAACAGAAACATTAAATACAATTTCTAACCAAAATTCTAGTCATTTCATGCAGACAATCAGCTCATATCTAGTAAAGATATCTGTCAATGTAGTTAACTATTACACAATCATAACCTGGTATAAAATAGTCATAGATAATTGTTTTTGTGATGGATAAAGTTCCAAGGGAAATAACTCAAAGAGTATAAATGAAAGAGTTACTATTCTTGCACTCTGCACGTCATCTCATGCCGATTAATACTTGTATAAAGTTTCGTGAATATAGCTAAAGTGGTTTTCAAGTTCTAGAGCTGACACGATTTTTGTGATGCACAAAGTTCAAAGGGATATAACTCAAAAAGTATAAAAGGCAGAGTTACCATTCTTACACTCTGCACGTCATCTCATGCTGATTGATATTTGTATAAAGTTTCGTGAATATAGCTTGAGTGGTTTTCAATTTATAGAGCGGACATGATTTTTGTGATGCACAATGTTCAAAGGGAAATAACTCAAAAAGTACAAAAGGCAGAGTTACCATTCTTGCACTCTGCACGTCATCTTATGCTGATTGATATTTGTATAAAGTTTCGTGAATATAGCTTGAGTGGTTTTCAAGTTATAGAGCGGGCACGATTTTTGTGATGCACAAAGTTGAAAGGGAAATAACTCAAAAAGTATAAAAGGCAGCGTTACCATTCTTGCACTCTGCACGTCATCTCATGCTGATTGATATTTATATAAAGTTTCATGAATAGAGCTTAAGCGGTTTTCAAGTTACAGAGCGGACACGATTTGTGACAGACAGACAGACAGACGGACGCCCGGGGAAAAACAATATGTCTCCCGACCCTAAAGGGGGGAGACATAATTACAATCAAAAGTCAGACCAATGCAAATTAGAATGTTACAACTGTCAAAACAAAAGTTTTTTTATATTTCAATAAGTTTCATTTGATTTTAATCTGTCTTTTTGTACCCAAAATGAAGAAAATTGTTACAAAATTTGTCGTCTGCTATAGTAATAATTAGTGCTTTAAGGGTTAAATTTTAGGAATAGATATTAAATATCGGCCAGGTATCAAAATATACTCGCCAATGCACACACTGCTAAAAATATTACTCTGAAACATTGTTATTTTTGACATTATCAAGGATGAATAACTTTGCTTGTGTTGTGTGTAAGCAGATGGTAGTGCTTCCAGTTTTCTTGTGTAGAGCTCATTGACCTGAAAATAGCCAGACCCCCATGAACAAGAAAAAGTAATTAATTACAGGCTAATTGAAGAGCATTCACAAACATTTAATGAGGGATTATTCCTGCCATACTGTAAGCTTTATAATAAATGCATTTGAAAAAAGTGTGAATTTTCCCTTTAATATAATCATTTGCCACAATATTAGAAAAAAACTCTGAGCATATATGGACAAATGTGCATTTGTATGACCAGGGCCTTTTCCCTCTGAACATACATTGCTGATTTTTGCATATTCTGTCGATAGAGCTGGAATGCTCCAGAGTGACAGGATGACCTAGCAAAGGTCAAGAACTGTTCATTTGTGTATATAATCATTTGCCACAATATTAGAAAAAGCTCGTAGCAAGGAAACCTGTTTTTAGAATGGGACAAGTAGAGTTCAGTCTGGCCTGCTCAGCTACAGAGTCCAGCAAGAATATGGAAATGTTGCATATAATTGAGCCCCGACATGTGATTTCCAACAATGTGGCATTTTGACAAGTGTAGACTCGAACGAGCCTGTGCAGCCTCCTTTTTAGCTTAGAAACTCCAAATGAGTAGCTTAACACATAAAATATTTAAAAGTGACAAGCAAAGGCTCTGATCAGAGAGTGCTTATGCGCAGGCTGGTCTGAGCTTTTGCTGGTCGCACATACTACATTGTTGGAAATCTCATGTCACTGCTCAATTATCAATTTCAAATATTATACTTTCCAAAGAGCAAATAATAAAGGAGCTGATCAAGCTGTACCCCTTTGTTGCTTGCTTATAACAAGGTTTTCTTGCTACAAAGCCCAAACAATGTGTAATCATTTTCAATAACTGTCTTGACAAGCTAACAAGTGGCAGTTGGGAGAAAAAATAGGAGGCATTCAAAACATTAAAATGAGTTGTATCAAGTCTATATAAATAGCGTTTTCTGTTGTGCTTTAGTAATTGAAGTCAGTGACTAGGTTTCTACTCAATTCAAGCTATTATTGATCTGGGTTTACTCTGTAGAAATAAAGCATGGAATTCTACTTTACCCTATTGAACTACACATAGCCTCCTGATAAGAGTGTCTAAATAAAAATTCATTTTGTTATTTCACAATCAAAACATATGTATGTTGTGGGTACTCAAAAGAATAGTCTCAATGAGAAACTTCTTTTGAGCACCCAAAACATGTGTTTAAACTGATGGGTAAGAAAATTATCACAAATTACACTCAAAATATTTGCATATGCCATCAGCCTAGGAGTCTCAACATATGCTGTCTCATCAGAGCATAATCAATGCTGAGAAGTAGCAGATGAAGGTCCAGCTCAATAGTAACACCACTAGTAACACTAGATAGCTGTGTATTCTTGTATGAATAGTGATTTTATCCCACTGTGATAATGGCCTCTCTCATATAATTGTGCTTCAAACCCAAACAACAGAAAGCTTTAAATGGTTACTACTAGTCACTGAAATTTGATAGCGGAGAATAGTCTTGATAGATATTTTCTCCCTGGCTTCACAGTCTTCAACTCCTCTATTATCTTCTCAGGCCTGAAATAAAACAGAGAGAACTCTTCTAAGATGAAATGATACTTAAAAGGGAGCCTTACTGTTACAGTAAATCTTCTAAAATTTTGAACACTTTTCCTTCTCTGTTCGCAAATTAAATGTTGCTTATCAGGACTGGAAGTCACAAAATAAAGTCTGAATAGCAAACGGGGGAAGACCCTGATCTGTCTATGCCTCTTTGGCATACAGCTAGTATTCAAAATTTTAGAACATTTTCCTACTGCTTAAGAAAAATGCTTTATGATCTGCATGTAAGAGAGGGTGATCTGCATGTAACTGAGTTAGAGAGGGTGATCTGTATGTAACTGAGTTAGAGAGGGTGATCTGTTGTAATCACACTTGTTAAACGCACTCATTAACGCATGGACATACTGCATATGCCCCTGTAATTTCCATATTTAAATGACTGTAATTTAAAAAGCTAATACTTGTTCTGACACCCTTGTTACCTGTATCGGGTATATACTGGCTAACTGAATTAGAGAGGGTGATCTGCATGTGACTGAGTTAGAGAGGGTGATTACTAGTAAGTGACACCTGATCTCCTAACTATGCATCCACTCCAAGAAGAAAAATAAAAAGAATGTGTCGGTGAAGCAACTCCCAACATTTCTGCCTTGTCAGTACTGGTTATAAAGAAACTATAAAAATTTTAGTGGTTTCAAAAAGCAGATACTCACACGCAAGAGAACCACTGTTCTCAAACAGCGCAGTAATCGCGGCTTGGTTGGAGTCGAGGAGGGCACATAATATACTTATTTTGTTTACTCTGATCCTCTCTCTGAGCAAGTTTCTTTACAAGTATTAATTTTCACGTTGATGTTTTCATTTGGAATTATCACATCCATTCTGGCTCAACTGGAGCGTTTAAAACTAGCTAAGTACCAGCTGATTTCTGGCAAGCCAGTGAGATTTTATGTGTCCAAAAAGTCTTCACAGACTAATTAGTCCACTATTAAAGTCATAAATTACGGTTTAATGGCATCACATAATGAAGAATACAAATAATAAAAGGAATAAAAAGTGTTGCATATATCTGTTTATTGTTTGCGAAGTTGCAAGCCATTTTGTAGTGTACGCAAAATTTGAGTAGTCAAGGGTCTAAATATAATCAATATGTATGAAGTTGATGACCCACTCACTGGCAGTCTGGGCCAGAACACCTGATATACAGTACTATGCGAATAGTATTAAAAGCTTGAATACCTTTGAAAATGCTCTGCCCTCAGATTTCAAACTTTTGCACATTAAAGTACTGATATTTAAGAAGTAGATCAGCTCTAGCAGTTAATTTTTTTATAATCACTGTTTGAAGGTCAGTTGTAAAGAAGATCAAATTACGAGTGCGCAGCGCGAGTGATTAACTTCGTACAACTGACCTGACTGACAAACAATAAATTATTACTCAACAATTTATGCACTAAAGCACCATCTAATGCCAGGACTGACGTCATTTTGCAGTAACAATTGACATCAGATAGTGCGCGCTTTCCACACGCTTTCAAAACTGTGACATTATCATTTGATATAACACGTTTTTTTTAGCACTGTCTATATAAACGAGGTGTGTTAGAATTTGCATTTTATCTAAATTAAGCATAAATTCAAGAACATGAAGAAAAATGCATTTCATCCTTATTTCAGGGAAAAAAATCACCTTTTTAGCATAACTCAGGCGCTGTATCGACTATAGCTTAACTCAAATAAATCTTGTTAAGCAGATACACAGCTGGATATATGTGACAATAATCAGAAGTAAAATGTTGACAAAAAGATTAGCCTTTTTAACAGCCAGGTACACTAAGATAGAATATTTTGTGCCCTCGTGACTGCAACCAACCCATGGTGACTGAGCTGTTCGAGTGCAGTGGTTCTCTAACATGACTTAATGTATCATTTTACAGTCGTATAAGAAAAGATGTATTCTGCATAGTACAAACCTTATTGTTCCCATGAGGACATGGACATTTACATCAGCTGGTGAGGTTAGTGGACAACTTGGACTAAAATCTAGCTCGACATGTATCTCGTCTAGTGTCTGAAGGCTCCAAAAATCACACATAATTCTGGAATATAGTTGTACATCATTTGAGCTGGTACATAAGATTGTGTTACTTATCTGTAAACAGTGAAGGCTCAGACAAGCCTGTGTATCTACTCACATACACAATTATTGTGATTTCTTATTAGTTTTTACATATGTTTTGGACTATAACACCCACCATCTCATTGAGATGGTTCTTTTGAGTATCCAAAACATATGTTTGGTTGAGAAATATCAAAATTAATTTTTGAGTACGCTCTCTTATCTGAAGGCCTGGCTCATTAAAAAAACAACAGACTTCTAGCCCTACTGGACACCTACCTTAGCACATTCATTATGACTTTACACCAATGGGATAAGTAATATAATCACATGGACTGGCAAATTTGTTTGGAAGATCATTGCTGCTTTCAGATACCCAGAGATGAAAGTTTTAACTCTTAGCATGCTTTTTGTCTTCGTCTGCTGATTATTTTCTTCAAAATTAACGTTTTCCAATGACATTATGATTATATCACTCAGACACAATGTCATGTGATAAATAAGAGCTCAAGCTTCCGCAATAATATTTGGGCTAAAGCTCATATTGTTGTTTGGAGCTCAAGCTTCTGCAATTATATTTGGGCTAGTGCTCATATTGTTGTTTGGAACAGCCTTTGACAAGATCAATGTGCCTTACCTGAACACAGAGGCAGCAGTGTTTCAGAGGTAGAGCATATTTGTCACATCTTCAATTTAAGATTTTTTAATTATTTACTTAATTACCATTATGATTTTCTTCTCACTTGCTAAGATATTGCTCAATTGATTGTTCACTGAAGTTGTTTGATAAAATATATGGTAGGTTTCTTCCATTTTTTGAAACTTGAAATTGAACAAATTCAGTTTAATATGTACAGGCAAGGTTTAGTAAAATTCAAGGACTCCAAGGACCATCCCATGAAATTTAAGAAAAATAAAAGTAACACTGATGCAACTTGGCCATCTTCTTTCTAAGCTATATTTTTTTTTACATATGGGCCTGTCTTCGGAGAGTGCAAACAACAAAGGTGCAGACCAGCGCCTGCACATTTGGGCTGACTGATTAGCGCCTTTGTTTTTCACTTTTTGGAAAGTGGCATATCTAAACTTGCTATAAGCAAACTTTCATTTTTCTAGCTAGTCTATGTAGCTGAGGAGACTGGTTTGAGTCTTGCTTTGTCAGAAACCCTGAAGACAGGTTTTGTCATGTGGAGGCCCATATGGAAACTAAGTGAAACATTCATTTTGGTGAATCAGCTTATAGCCATGTACCAAACATTTGCACAAAGCATGCTAATAACTGGCCTCCAGGTTATATAACTTTTTTTTCATACTCAATTCAACTGAGCTTGAATTTCAATTGGTCGTAAAAGCTAAAATGCGGAACAATAAAGACTTTTCTTGCTTTCAGACTCTCATATGTTGAATTCATCAATTTCATGCTCAGTTGAGTTGAGCATGAAAAAAGTTTTATAACCCTTGGGCATGGAGTCCTGCAGTGTAATGATATATAGATTGGAGTGAAGTACGTAAAATACCAAACATGGTTATGGTGAATCAACTTGCTTTATGAGTATAACTACTTGCATAATAAGCATCTACCCTTAAAATGTTCATGGTTGAAAGTTCAAAATTTCCAAAATCCTAAACTTCGGATATTTCAATCTAAAACCTGCTGTATGCCTACTTAATATTCACAATTTCAAGTTTAAATAGTAAATTTTCTTTAAACGGACTGAAATAAATCAGAGAAGCTATAAGAATCTTCCTAATTCAGGATTTTGAGACTGACTTTGCACAGAAAGTCAGCCTCAAAATCCTGAATGTGGAAAGTCAGCCTCAAAATCCTGAATTCAGGAATAATCCTGATAACTTTCACCCATGAATGTTGGAGATTTTGATGTACTACATTCCTGCCCAATATTTATCAAATAACTTGCAGGATTCCAGTTAGTAGCAGAATGGTAAACAGTGTGGATCCTGATCAGCTGGATTCTCAGAAACCAATTTATCTAGATCTACAGTGTTTTCAAAACAAGATATACCTGGGCCTAGGATGATATGGGTTAAGCAAACTTGTGCAATATTTTACCCCCTATTAATTGGGCTCTAATATCTTATGAGTTCCATGATGACAAGATTGGCTAAACTCTTACCTTCTATGATCCACCTTCATAATATGCTCCATTTGAAGCCAGTGAAAGTCAGAGCAGAAATATCTGATCTCACTCACAGTGTTGGAGACTTCATGTAACAGCTGAAATCAACAGAAAAAGGTGATTGTGTGAGCTGGAATCTGTGGGTTGTTCAAAAGCTATCTTCTTCATGTCAAGCTAACATGACATTACAATTTCACACTAAAAATAAGGCTAAAGTGTCATATTCTTACTACAAAAAATGTTAAAGTTGCTTTTTTGAGACCAGAGAAAAGTTACTGACATAAACACAACAAAATATGTAATTTTTCCAGCATGGTAAGAATCCTTTGAACAGCAGGGCCCAGAAGTGTTTTTATGTTCTAACTTTAAATATTTGCTTGAATAGTGCTAAACCTTATCCCCCATTTACCAAAGGAGCATAACAGCAATATTTCCCCCAAATATAGTGGAAACTAGGGAATTCAACTGCCATTTTTTTTAATCACCAGATTTCTCAAAGACGACCTTTTTCACTATAATTTATTGCAAAAATATCACAGAATTTTTAATTTCAAAACAGATTATCCAGTCCTGATCAAAGAGACTCCTATTAGGACCCGTGTGAATTTCAAAATTCCTAACCGCCATCAAGGTCAGTCATACTGATTATGATTTCTTTGTGCAACTAGTTTGACTGTTACACTCCAGAGTGACTTTGCTGGTTTATTGGCTATAGGTAACTGACACCGGATTAACAGACACACTTTTATATGATAACCATTACTTGAGAAAATAGTGACTTTTATTGAAAGCTAATAACTGTTATAGTCCGTCCAGATAAGAGACGTTGGGCGGTTCTTAGCTAGGTTCAACCCCTGGACAAATACATTTGGAAATCGGTTAGTCAGGTTGCATTGTTTGTGTATTCAACCATCTGTGAAACTCTCCACACCAAAATTATATGCCAGTAGTCCTATAGTTGCCATGTCGTGAAAAATAAGCGTTTCGAATTATTGCAGATGATTCTGATCATTCCAGATACTTTTTTGAAATATGTACGTACATGTATCTTAAACACGCACGTGTATCTTGAACTCTACAAGCAAAACATCAATCGTCGACAGTGAAACCTACCATCACACAAGATTTTATTGTTTTATAAAAGATCTCTATACCCTTTCTATGTGGACCAGATATTGAAACCTTGTCACGCTGAATTTTAATTTGTGTTGTGTGTGTGTGTAGGGAAGGGGGTATTTTTATGTTTTTTTTTTGTAATGCTATTTCTTCGAATTCAGAGCTAAACATCAAATCATTTACCTGCCAAACAAACGGAATTTGGAAGAATATTTCATTGACACGTATATAACGCGAAAATTTACTCTATTTCAATATTTCGGCCAAAGGCCTTTTTCAAAAAAAAACAAAACATGCACTTTAGTATCAACTACATGTAGTTGATAATAAAGTGCATGTTTTTTCTTGAAAAAGGCCTTTGGCCGAAATATTGAAATAGAGTAAATTTATCATATGTTTTTCACCTAGTATAGGTTGAACCAGTACTTAGCATAGAATAAAGTGTCTTGTTTAGGACATTACAAAGTGTTTCCAGTGAACCTTCTCAAAATAGGAATCCTTAAATCACAGGTCTAACACACTAGCACTGAGCAACTGTGAACCTCGATTATTCGAGTTGATACTTTACATCCCAGTCAAGAAATGTTCAGTCATGTCGGGACATTTCCTGAATTGAACCAGTACTAAATAGAGCACAAGGACACAACATGGTGCCTCAAGAGAAACTCAAACCAATGACCCCTTTATCTCAAGTCGAGCACTCTACCACTGGTTGGCTCTACATGTATTATACAGCTATTCGGTCACTGTATCGTCGCGTGGTATGCGATGTCCAGGTCTCATGTAAATAATGGAGATAGGAGCCAGTTGTGGGCGTGGCTAGACAGTGACCCAAAAGACGATTAATAACTACTGTTTTTGAAGTCAGCGTGTTTGTTGATTTGGTTCAATAATGTGTAATAACTAAACCAATATTAAATGTATGCCGTTTATATTAGTATATCATGTATAAAACATTTCGACCTCCCTACCAGTGTATGCAGCTTTGCGTTTTAGATGGTTCCTTGAGACATGACTGTAGTAAATAAAATACCAAAGGAAATCACAGATAAAAGCATGTTACATGCAATAAGATCTCCATTGCGCTGTGCAACCTGACTCTTTATTTTTATACATGTAGCAGCAACAACCGTTCTAACATGGACCAGTCTGCCTTGCCAATCTTGACTAAAATCCACATACGTACTAGGTGGCACTGTGTTGGTAAACATGTAAGACTTAGGTTTTCTGTTTAGATTTGCTTGCGAATGTTTACCAGGCATATTGACATTATAAAGCTGGTCGCCTTTGTCGTCTGCGGTTCAGTTATTTTGCACGATTAAAGCGTATCTCTGCTGTATTACCCAATTTACTGTAGACCAGTCTAAATTGACAGTGAATGGCAGTGTTCTTTCTGACACGCCCAACGTCCGTTACCTGGTCGCACTATACAATGTGTCTCCCATTTTATTTTGCGCCAATCATTCCCCACTATCTCCCATTAATTTTGTCAATTGTCGGTTTTAAAGCAACCTAAAGCTGTCGATATTTTATAAGCTGTCCAGTCTAATTGTTAAAAAATCATAAAATAAAGATTTTTAGTTTAACATTGTTATCGTGGTGAGGCGTAAAAATAGAAACACAAAATCAAGTCTCCCATTCTTCTATCTGTGAAATATACATGGAACACATGGTAGGTCGCCAAAACAGTGTTGACAACAAGTCACTTATTTCTTTTCAGTAATTTATTTTACAATCACAATCTTTTCCCCATGACTTCTCAAAATTACCAGTACGAGGGAGTTAACAGTTCAGCTGTTGTTGTTATAATAACACCCTTTGGGAAGCATGACACCTTTGGACTGAACCCATATCATAGGCAAATCATATTTCTGTAGTTCATGGGGTTTTGAATAGTCCGGCAAATTTGAAGATTACTTGAAAATGTAAATATTGTAATTTGAATCCCTAAAAAGTTATCAAGCAGATTCATTAACACTTTAAGTAATGATACAAGATTGATGTGGAAGTGTCCCCAAGATAATTTCCCCACATTTACGAGTCCCCATTTACCTACCAAGCGTAGATCTTCTTTTGTAGTATATTTCTTCAGTTTCTCTGTACTGATACCAGCTAGAGCCATACTATGTGCTAGTCTTTTACTGGCTTTCACACAGCCTGAAATCAAAAGTATATGTACAGGGATTATTTGGGGGCCACGCCAGACCCCATATGCGCTTAAAATGCAAAATTGCGCAATAAAAATACATTTATGGGAGGATCTTGCAAGCTGAAATTGTGTTTGGTCCATAGGATTTAAAGGTTGGTGCCATGTCTAAGTGGTAAACAGTTTGGATCCAGATCAGGCCCAAAGGTCACAACAAAAACTAATTAATTTAGCATGCCCTCTCTCACTCACAAGGTGATAATCCTGCTTTTGACAATCAAGCATTCAAAGACTTGTGAGCAACAGAATGTTACTTACACATGATCTAGTTTAAACACTTTGTATTAAGGGAAACTTCAATATTGAAATAAGATCCTATAATAATGCAGCATATTTGGGGTACAGTAGAGACAACAGAACACCGTCATTTACTTCTAAGATAGTATAATTATCCAAAACAGGCCACCAGATATGACTACATATTTGAAAAATTCATTTTCTTATTTCTCAACCAAAACATATGACCATGTTTTAACTTAAGGGCAAGAAAAGAATTACAATTTTACGCTCAAACATGTTGCTAATCTGGACCTTTGCTTTGTTATTATATTAATATTTTAGATTACCTGTCAGGTATGCAATAAGTATTTCACACTGGAAAATATTCATTTTCCTGATACATATACCTTGAACTAGCTCTTTCATAACATGTGTCTTGGAACAGGCAGTAAAACAAGCATAATGATAAATGAGCAAGGTCACACAAACGCCAGTAAACAAGAGAACATCATTGGTTGGTGTTGACATCACTCTTCGTCAAACTTAGAAGAATCTACGTGTTGTTAAAACTGAAAATGAATGCAGTTTCATTTAACCACACTAAGACTGTGGATATTTGGTATTCAATGTTGTGTAGTACTGACACGAGAGTGTCTAAGACCAAAAAGTTGTAGGCTTGAACTACACTGGATGTTTCATTGTAAAATGATGGCTTTACAACTGCACATTTCAGACATTAGTAGGAACAAGAAGATAAACTTTACCTGGACTAATATGAGAGTACAAGTTGACTGACTGTATAAAGGATTGTTGTGCTATTTGGTCAAATGTTACTTTTAAATCCAGTTCCCCATCCAAAAAGGTGAAGACAGCACAGTGGTCATCTAATGAGTCCAAGTTCCACTCTTGTAAACTGAAGAATAGAAATAGAGGATCTTACATGAGTGTGCATGTTTTACTGAATTTATTAAAATAATCAGGGAAAAGATAAAATGCGAGACTTGCCAAGTACTTTATCACTTTTTCACAACGGCCTTGATAAATATATTAATGTACAGGAGCATGAATGTTTAATAGATTCTAATTATCATATGACATTAAAATTACTTACTTTGAAATCCCATTTTTGGCATCATTATGTACCCAACTTTGTTATGGAATCATCACACATCAATAAATAAGTAAACCAATAGTGGTTTATCAATGTTAGTTATTAGTGACCCACTAAAACTCAATTCTTATCATTTGAGGTATCATCTGGAAGTGATATAATGCCTTGTATTAACATTATCTAAGGCGGCACAGGCTTGTCTGAGTCTACACTTGTCAAAATGCCACATTGTTGGAAATCACATGTCGCGGCTCATTTTCAAGAAAGCCCTTTATCAAGCATGTGTAACTCACATGAGATGTATCTTCAACTGCTGTTTAAGATCTTCCATTATTTCCTGCACATTTTCCTCCTGTTTGTGCTCCTCAAGCTGCTTCGACACTTCGTTCTTCGTTTTTTCAGTTTCTTTGATCTGCAACTGAAGGTTTTCCATTTCCCTGCAAAATATGAGACAGAACCATACTTCATAGCAGAGATTTTCCAACATTTTCAATTAAAGGGTTCGGATCCCTCAATTTGGAAAAAAAATTATGAAAATATTTAAATGTTTATCTTCAAAAGCAGACAGCATTTTCAATTTACACGACTTGTATTATATAAGAAAGCCCCGTCTTAATCTTTAGCAAGCTGGTTAATTTTGCATGCTTTTTTGTTGTGACTTGTCTGCTGCTTTGTTTTCAAAATTAATTCATCAGTGTCAAACATTTGGGATCCAGATCAGGCCTGAAAATTTGAGGCACTAACTATGCATATACAAAAAGTCATATTAAGTAAAAAAAATCTAACATTTTGTCATTTCTTTTGCACCAAACTCCATCATGCATATGTTTAATATGTCTACATTGATTGTGTAGGTAAAGTATTGAATTAATTCATCAAAAGCTGTGGTAGGAGGTGATCGGCCCACAAAGGTATATGCATATACAAAAGCCATTAAGAATTACAAAGGAAAACAACTCCAATAAAATTGGCCCCTAGCACTTAAATTTTTATTAAAAGTATTTGTCTTGATGATTGAAATTCCAACAATTACTCTGCAAAATATTCAGGAAACAAAATGTAATGGACACACGGATAACATGAAAACAGTATAGCCTCCACAAACACAGTTTGGTTGGGGGGTATAATTAAGCAGATTCACTTTTCATGGTAAGTGACTGTCTAAAACAATTTATCATGTCAACTGATATATAAGACAATAGGAATAGCTCCTGGATACAACACCTGTAAATATACTATAAGTTGATGACATTTTCATTACAAAAAGTATTGGCAGGATAAGGGTCAAAACTGGGCCAAAGATTATCTGAGATAAAAGAAGTCGGTTTTAAAGGGCTTTAGATGAGAGTGCATACCCCAAAAATGATTTTCTTATTTCTCAACCAAAATATATGTTGTGGCTACTCAAAAGAACCATCTCTATGAGATGGTTATTTTGAGCACCCAAAACATATGTTAAAACTGATGGGTAAGAAATTATTTACAATTTTATGCTCAAAAATTGTGTTTATCTAAACCTGTGGTTTCAGATTGAGAGGCAATTTGTGTGTGTGTATCTAACAAGAAAACTGGGTCTTGAGGTAACACAAATATTTCATGCTCAACTCAACTGAGCATGAAATCTATTATGAGTGTATTAAGCAGGGAAAATCTTCTTTTTTTCAGTATTAGTATTTATGAGCAGTTGAAACTTCATGCTGAACTGAGTTGAGGATGAAATTTTTTTTATAACCTTAGGGACTGTCTTTAAGGTTTGAGAACAGGTAATACTCTATACAACCTGCTCAAATAGTGTATGTTTTCCTGTAGCAAGTTAATCTAATATATTTCCTAGCAATACAAAATGCTCTGATCAGACTGTTGGGATGCACAAGCTGGTCTGCACCTTATTTTTCACATGTAACAAAATCAGGTTTCACCTCAACAAGCCTCCTAAATGGGAACTTTGCCAAACAGTGAAGACCCAGAGGAAATGTCACATAATTAATTAGGAAATGCACTGTTTGCTAAGACAAAAATAATCTTCAGACTGCGATGGAAATATACTATTTTGTGGAAATTGTAATCTTTGGCTCCTCAATATTTACAATGGGCCATCCTGACTATTGTATGTAGCTTCATGGAAAATTCCATTGGCCTGAAAAGTGTTCTATGACAATGCTTGTATACATGACAATGTTTGTATACATGACAATGCTTCTATACATGACAATGCTTATATACATGACAATGCTTGTATACATGACAATGCTTGTATACATGACAATGCTTGTGTACATGACAATGCTTGTATACATGACCATGCTTGTATACATGACAATGCTTATATACATGACAATGCTTGTATAGATGACAATGCTTGTATACATGACAATGCTTGTGTACATGACAATGCTTATATACATGACAATGCTTGTATAGATGACAATGCTTGTATACATGACAATACTTGTATACATGACAATGCTTGTGTACATGACAATGCTTGTATACATGACAATGCTTGAATACATGACAATGTTGTATACATGACAATGCTTGTGTAAATGACAATGCTTGTATACATGACAATGCTTATATACATGACAATGCTTGTGTAAATGACAATGCTTGTATACATGACAATGCTTATATACATGACAATGCTTGTATACATGACAATGCTTATATACATGACAATGCTTGTATAGATGACAATGCTTGTATACATGACAATACTTGTATACATGACAATGCTTGTGTACATGACAATGCTTGTATACATGACAATGCTTGAATACATGACAATGTTGTATAAATGACAATGCTTGTGTAAATGACAATGCTTGTATACATGACAATGCTTATATACATGACAATGCTTGTATACATGACAATGCTTGTATACATGACAATGCTTATATACATGAAATGCTTGTATACATGACAATGCTTGTATACATGACAATGCTTATATACATGAAATGCTTGTATACATGACAATACTTGTATACATGACGATGCTTGTATGCATGACGATGCTTGTATACATGACAATGCATTTATACATGACAATGCTTATATAAATGACAATGCTTGTATACATGACAATGCTTATATAAATGACAATGCTTGTGTACATGACAATGCTTATATACATGACAATGCTTGTATACATGACAATACTTGTATACATGACAATGCTTGTGTACATGACAATGCTTGTATACATGACAATGCTTGTGTACATGACAATGCTTGTGTATATGGCAATGCTTGTATACATGACAATGCTTGTATACATGACAATGTTTGTATACATGACAATGCTTGTATACATGTCAATGCTTGTATACATGACAATGCTTGTGTACATGACAATGCTTGTATACATGACAATGCTTATATAAATGACAATGCTTGTATACATGACAATGCTTGTATACATGACAATGCTTGTATACATGACAATGCTTATATAAATGACAATGCTTGTATACATGACAATGCTTGTGTACATGACAATGCTTGTATACATGACAATGCTTATATAAATGACAATGCTTGTATACATGACAATGCTTGTATACATGACAATGCTTGTGTACATGACAATGCTTGTATACATGACAATGCTTATATACATGACAATGCTTGTATACATGACAATGCTTGTATACATGTCAATGCTTGTATACATGACAATGCTTATATACATGACAATGCTTGTGTACATGACAATGCTTATATACATGACAATGCTTGTATACATGACAATGCTTGTATACATGACAATGCTTGTATACATGACAATGCTTGTGTATTTGACAATGCTTGTATACATGACAATGCTTGTATACATGACAATGCTTGTATACATGACAATGCTTGTATACATGACAATGCTTGTATACATGACAATGCTTATATACATGACGATGCTTGTATACATGTCAATGCTTGTATACATGACAATGCTTGTATACATGACAATGCTTGTATACATGACAATGCTTGTGTACATGACAATGCTTGTATACATGACAATGCTTGTATACATGACAATGCTTGTATACATGACAATGCTTGTATACATGACAATGTTTGTATACATGTCAATGCTTGTGTACATGACAATGCTTGTATACATGACAATGCTTATATACATGACGATGCTTGTATACATGACAATGCTTGTGTACATGACAATGCTTATAAACATGACAATGCTTGTGTACATGACAATGCTTATAAACATGACAATGCTTGTGTACATGACAATGCTTATAAACATGACAATGCTTGTATACATGACAATGCTTGTGCACATGACAATGCTTGTATACCTCTCCAAAGATCTCTTTTTCTCTTCCAGTTCTTCTAGTTGTTTGGTTGTCTCTTCAAAATCCAACAAATCTATAAATAGAAATGCGAACAATGCTCCAGTTAGGCTGTTTTATTAAGGTGCCGTACCCTACACCTAAAAAAAGTTGTCCTCTACCCACCTTGAACCTAGACCTTTTTACATTAAATTTGCCATAAAGTTCACAAAGTTGTATTTGGTTGTGATTTTCCTGTATGAAAGGATAAATCATGCTACTGAAATTTCAGTGAAGTTGAAAAATAAAACTGAAAAATAAAACTATGTCCCCTATTATACTTTCCAGATAGCAAATAACAAAGGCACTGATCAAACTGTGTGGGTTGGTCTGTGACTTTGTTGTTGTTTGGTGACTTGGCCCATACCTACCATCATCTATGCTCTGTATAAAACTATTTGTCTTTCTAGTGTTGGATCTTATTTCTTCCAAGATATCATTGACTTGTTGATGACCTTCTTCCTGTTAAAATACACACAAGAAACAATTGTTTAACAATTTATCTATTCTTTCATTTCCCTTTCAAAATTATTTAAATTGACCAACATTGTCTTACTTAATTAAATTCACTATCAGACTAAAGGATCCAAAGGAAAATGAGATAATTTATTAGAGCTACGCCAATGAATGTTGGCTGAGCTCTATTGTTGTCACAGAATATTCAAGCGACTAGCAAAGGCTCTGATCAGACTGTGCATATGCGCAGGCTGGTCTGAGACTTTGCTGGTCGCACATACCACATTGTTGGGTATTTATGTTGTGGCTGAATTATAGCATACATATCAATATTTATTCATATATGGTGTGGGTGTATTAACCCTTTGTATACTGGAAACCCCTAAATGGGGGCTTTGGCAAACAGGGAAGACCCAGATGAAATGCTAAATGATGCAGCATGTCATCAGGACCTACACTATTTGCTAAGATCAAATCGATCTTCAGTGAAAGAAATTCAATTTAAAAATTATAACATGTGACCCCTAAATATATACAATGAACCATACCAGATTTATTGTATCATTTCAGTTGGAAGAAGTCATCAGAATACAAAGGATTAAAACATCGTGGGATATAACTTTTCAGATAGGAAATGAGGACAAACATTCAGAAATATTCTCTTAGATTTTTAGTTATTTTGAGGAGTCATAGAATAGAATTACCTCATTAACTTGGAATATTTCATGTATCTGCTTAAATCAAAGTATGTGATACCTTGGATTCAGATCAGGTCATTTTCTTTATTTTCAGACAACAGATGTCGCTAGTACTTAAAAGATTTGTATCATCGTGATGGTTCATATAAGTACCCAAAAGATAGCTTTTGTCCAGAAATAAGAAAATGATCAATCTTTAGCTATATCTTCTCTTCAGACCAACGTATTTCAATTGATACTACTGAGTTCAAACCCTAACCCTAACGCTGGTATTTTGTTGACTGTACATGCATTAATGTAATTTCTTTGTATTTATGTCTTTTAACTATTTGCAAGCTGGGAAATTTCTGCTGGATTTTTTCAAATTAACGTTTTCGAAATATTATTTCGTGAACACCATCAGAGTGTCTAACAGTATGGATCCAGATCAGGACAGACATTCAGTCGGTCCTGATCTGGGTCCAAACTGTTTTGGTTTGGTTTGTGTTTGACATCCCAGTCAACAGCTATGGTCATTTTTAGTAAACCTATCCACACTTTTTTCCTGGGCAAGCTTAGACTAAACAGTTAACCAGTACTCAGTGCATATACTTTCACTTGTAACAGACAACAGCCCTTCTTGAATCAGTAGGAGGAGAATGACCATAGAAAATATTTCATGATCAATCTAAATGAAAGCATGTGGCTGGGCTGGGATCAAACTCACAATCCTTGGATCAGCAATTGGACTCACTACCAATTGCCCTACTGGGCCCAGCTCCAAACTGTTTGCAAAGATTATCAGCAGATGAAAAAAGTCGCTACTCAGCTTGCATGGAAGAATTAAAAGATTGTAAGAAACTCCCTTAAATGTGTTTTACCTGTACAACTTGTAGGGTTTCTGACACTGCCTGTTTCGTTCTCTCAGTCCAGTGTAGTTTTCCAAGTTTATAACAAGTTCTGTGTAATCCTAACACCTGATCTCGTAACGCATGTAGCTGTTGAAATAAAATCAAACAACATTTGATATAAACATGTTTACTGGGACAATATTCCATAAGTGAGCTTGAAACTTGGGTCAAGGTCACCAAGCTCTTATCACCTCTCCATTAGGTCCCATTGTTATATCTATGCATTTTGCTGTTCTCTCAATGAGACGGTTCTTTTGAGCACCCAAAACATATGTTAAAATTGATGGGTAAAAAAATATTTACAATTTACGCTGAAAATTTTTGTTTATCTAAACCTGTAACAAGCAAGATTTTATTTTAATATGGCAGTTAATATCCAACATTGAAAACTAGGTTAAGGTTACCCAAAACTAATCAACTCTTCATTAGGCCTCAATGTTATATCAAAGAAAATTTAATAAAATAAAAATCTGCTAACTGGCTCTTGGGATATCCAGCACAGCAACACTGTTGCCAATACCAACAGGGTTCATATGGAAAACAATTCCCCTCCGCTTCCATGGAGGGAAAAAATAAGACAGCTAGAAAATAGTAGGGTATAAGATGCTTTCTATTTTGATTTCTAATATTGCAAAATGATGGATCCTTTTTTTTTGTTGATTGAATTTTCACCAAACCTTGCATTTGTTCCATTCCTTTTACCCAACCCTTTGTAGACCAGAAACCCCTAAATGGGTACTTTTGTACACAGTGAAGACCCATGAAATGCCACATAATGCACTGTTTGATGAGACAAAATTGATCTGCAGAGCAAGAAATACATGGTTCTTTTGGAAATTGTAGTCTGTGACTCCTCAATACTTACAACAATGGACCATCCTGACTTTATGATATGTAGCTCTATGGAAAATTCCATTGGAATGAAAAGGGTTAATATTACTCTATTTTTCCGAGTTTGTCTCCTATATAACTCACCTCTGATCCCTCTAGACTGGCACAGTCCTGGAAAATCTGAGGTTGTGTTTCTTCTAATATATCCTGTAGTTGAGCTGAAGTCTCCTCATTTCTATAGTCAAAATAGATATATGGTCAGGAGATAATGGTGTTATCATATATAAGCTCCCCCCCCCCAACTACCCACCCCATCACACAAAAAAAAGTTTCTAACCTGGGACCTTTCCTCTTAAGAATAAGGCTGTAACCATTGCACTGCAGTGTGTATTAGAGAACATCAAAAAAATGAATGAAGTTTATCTTTGTCACAAAGCATTCTTTTTTGTTTGTTTATTTTGTTGCTTTACGTCCCAAGTCAACTGCTATGGTCATGGCGGGACGGTCAGTTCACCTAACCACACTTTTTCCTGGGCAAGCTTGAACAAGCAGTTAACCAGTACTTCGTGCACATACTTTCGCTTGTAACTGACAACAACCATTCTTGAATGATTCAGCGGAAGGGAGGAGAATGACCGTAGAAATTATTTCACGATCAATCTCCACGAAAGTATGGGACCGGGCCGGGATCGAACTTGCGACCCCTGGATCTGCAGTCAGACTCGCATCTGTTGCCAGACACGTTACCAACTGAGTTATGCGGCCTGGTACAAAGCATTCTTGTTGGAGATGTTTTTATGTTACTTAAGATTTTAATGCTTTTAATTGTCTGAATTCATATTATATTTGAAAGTAAGGTTTATTACAGCATATATCATGATGATACAGTGTAAGTACCTCAAAATTCATTTAATGGATATTATAAATTGGGTGGGTGGGGTATAGTCGCAAAAAACATTGCCATAAAAAACTTGTAGTTAGATTTTATTGCATTTCCCAGCACAAAAATTGGAAGGGGCACCATAATGTATTGGGTGTAATTATTTGATATGATTCTTAATGCCCAACTCAACATTTTTTCAGTCATGTCTGGACGGGTCTTCCTGGGTTTAACCAGTACTAAGCAGAGGATAACGTGTCATGCTCAAGTACACAACGCAGTCCCTCCAGTGAGGCTAGAACCCCCAACCCCTCGATTTTGAGTCAAGCACTTTACCACTAAGCTCTAAAGTGGAGTGTAATTACACACACAATTTGTTTTGCGGTGGCTCATAATCCCCTGAGCATGCATGAAAAAAAATGTTTTTTATCACATCTGCCCAGGCACAAAAAAATAAGCTTGCCTCAGCCTTGCTTAAAAAAAGTGCCACCCACCAGTTTTGCCTGGTTATTGCTGGAACAGCCCTTAGTTATTATCCAAACTTGCATAAGCAGCTATTCATTGTGGCATGAAATCTAATTGTTGGTCTCAGTCTTCACCTTCTCCCATATTCTGTGGAGGCAAGATAAGACTCATGTGAAGTCTAGACATTGACTGACTGTCTATGTGATACAGAGCCCCAGGTTTCATTTTAAAGCAGAGAGTTTCTGACTCCTTGTTTTGAAGCTATTAAATGGCATTTTTCTGTAATATCAGCAAGTTATTTTTCATTCCCAACTTTTGACTTGAGATTCCCAGCATGGCATATTCTAATATACATTCCATGGTTTGGCTGTATTTGATGTTTTTTCTTCTCTTTGTTCAATAACCGAAGTGATCAGACTGAGAACAACTGGCTTTATCAACTCTGCTGAAGATATGAGCCATCACTGTAGAATTATTTAATAGTTATTTTCAATAGAGGTTTATAATGCCATGTTTATGATGGTTCAAATTTGTTTTAGCAATTTTTGTATGACACCTACCTAAGAGACCATTTCTGCCAAATTATTTTGAATTCTGATCAGTTGTTTCAGGAGAATTTTAAAGTTTCCTTAGCAGCAATCAGCTATGCCCCCTGGCAGCCATGTTTTTGATAGATCAAGCTTGTTTCAGCAATCTTTGAAGAGGGTCATCTCAGGAACAGTGCTGTGAAGTTTGATAAATTGGCCCAATGGTATAGTAGTTGTCAGAGCAAATTGTGGATGATGCAAAATGATGGACATTAACTGATCCCAGTAGCTAACTTTGTCCAGGGGACAAAAATATTTCAATATTGCTCTTGTCCTGCAGGACGAGTGAATTACAATTTTCACTTGTCCTGCAAACACATGTACTTGTCCTTTAAAAGAATATGCAATAGAGAACATAAGGGAGTAATATGTAATATGACTCATAAAGTTCCTTATATGACTGTTAAAATGATATTTACCAGTCAAATTCATAACTGCATCCCATATACTGACAAAAAGATTCAGTCAATACTCAAAAAAAGCTAGTTTCACCTTCAAATTTTAGAGTGAAACTAGAAAGGATGATTAATTATTCCCAAAGCACTCGTCCTACAGGACGAGTGCTTTGGGAAGAATTACTCGTCCTTTCTAGATTTCACTCATAATTACGAGCAGATGAGTGGAATTTTGTCCCCTGAACACAAAAGGAGAGCTAAGATGTCCTCTATCTGGAGCTCTGATAGTTTACTCAACATACATGTCATGTCACAATATTAGCTGTCTTTAGGTATTGCAACCATATGAGACTCAAACAAGGCAGCTCAAATAATAGCATTTGAATTATCTTGATTACAAGTTTTCAATGGCCAAATTTGCAAAGGGCAATAACGAAAATGAATTTTACAGGTCATCATCTATCGGCTGACCAAAGTTGAAGCTTCTAGCTATAATAGTTTTTGAAATGGCTGTTTATCTGGTGCTATAAGTTAACTTGTTGACTGTAATGGGAATATGTAACATACTCTTTGATTCTGTCCTTGATGTCTTGGTATGCTCTCTGTGTGGCTTTCACCATAGGTACCATGATCAGCTCAGCCTGTAGCACCTCACCCATATCTTCTGGGTCTAGTTTCTACATAACAAACAAAAACAATGAACTTTGTTAAGACAACATCTGTTTTGAGGCCACTATCACCCAGCTGAAGGTATTTAAATAAAAATGTGTACTTTAAAGTTACATAAGTGAACTCTAAGTTTATGAAAACAAATGAAAAACTATGTCCTGTTGATTTACAGTTTGTTTGTGTTGATGCTTAACAGACACAGTCAACAATTTTTCAGTTATACCGGGACTTTTCCTCAGTTGAACCAGTACTAAGCAGAAGATAAAGTGCTCAAGGACACAACACAGTGCCTTCGTCAAGGCTCGAACCAGTGACACCTCATTGAAGATTGATATATTGTTATGTGATGACAGGTTCCATATGATTTCTTTGGCTATAAATGCATGTAGCTAAAAAAGCTAATACTTGTACAATATATATGTAACAGGGGTGGTTTTAACATAAATGTTTCATGTTTGTCTTCAAAGTGAAATGCCTTATTCTGATATGGTTATTTTGCATTGGAGCCTAAACCCCACTGCTATGCATAAATAGATTCATAGGAGTGATAATTCTCGTTACCCGTTGTGCCCAATGCAACACTCCAATGCGCTCGCCATGTTTGTGTGTTGTCTACATATATCGTTGACAATATTTATGTCAATATTGTATTAAAAGATACCTTTTAATTGTATCTTTTCAGAAATGTGAAAGTTGAATAATTGAGCCACAGCATGAGATTACCAAAAATGTGGTATGTGCGACCAGCAAAGCCTCAGACCAGCCTGCACATACGCACAGTCTGATCAGAGCCTTTGCTAGTCACTTGAATATTCTATGAGTGTTAAGCTACTAACTGAACATAATTTGGAGTTTCAAAGCTTAAAAAGAGGCTGCACAGACTTGTTTGAGTCAACACTTGTCAAAATGCCACATTGATGGAAATCACAATAGTGTTATCTTTTGTAAAAAGTACCATATAAAGCATATGTTACATGTTGGAAAATAGTCATATTGTAGTTTTTTTATATATCACCCTATTCTGCGAGATATGCATGATATACTGCGTAGTGTGTACTTATGCATAATGTAAACAATGTTGTTATTGTTACAATTAAATCATTGCATAGTTCCAGTTCACCAATGGTGATCTACTTCCAATGCAACACTCAAAGGCATTCGCCATATTTGTGTTGTTGTCAACATATTTGTCAAATATTTCTATTAAAAGATGCCTTTTAATTGTATCTTTTCAGTCTTCAGACATATCATTAAATCATCACATATATCCTATCTATTTGTTGTTTTGGTTTGGTTCATAGAACCCAATATAAGCCATTAGTCTTATTAAAGGTCTTGTGAACCTTCAAAAAACTTTTTTTGAAACTCCTATTGATTGGAAAGCCAGTAATGAGAAAAACAGCATGTTGAAAGCCCCATCAAAAATTCAAAATAGTTACCAAGTTATGAAGGTTTCAAAATTTAATTAGATGAAAATATGCGAGAGGCTCATATGACATCATTTGAGCTTTTTGAAATATTTAATTTAATTTAATTCATTTATTTTAACATTATTTAATATTTTATTTGCTGAAAATGATTCAATATGATAAAATACAACATTTGCATATAAAAGCTTAATTGTGCTGTTTTAAAATGCTTAGAAATTGCACTACATAAAATATGACATTTTGAAAAAATCACCTCAAAACAATAATCTGGGCTGGGCTTATATGCTAATTTGCAAAATTTTAAAGCTTGCATAACTTTTGACTTGGTTGGAATTTTAAAATGGGGTTTTCAGCATTTTGGTTTTCTCATCACTGTCATTTAAATCATGAAGAGTTTCAAAAATGTTTTTGAAGATTCACAAGACCTTTAAAGTTAATAATTTCTAGATTATCTTTATTACAATTGAAAAGATAAATTTATTATTTTGTTTTTTGAATTGCTTAAATTTGGGGAGGAGTGTACAACATCAAAATCTCTAGCATGATAGATGTTAAGCAAAGTTAATTTTATTGACTCACAAAATGCAAAAGGAGTGTTCACATTTTTACTTACTGGTGTGAAGAGGGAACTACGTCTACCAGAACTTTTCACCAACATGCATGGCTTCACTGTCATTTTCTTACGGAACATTTCCAGAGAGATATTACCATTCTACAATAAATGAGCAGCAAACCTGTTAAAAAACTATGGCCTTCCAAATGATCATTGTTTTGTTTTTTCCATAAATGATCAAATTAACAGTTGTGCCAGCTGATGTGATAATTACAGATAATAAAAAAAGTCAATAAGCAATGCTTATTAGATACCCCCCGCACAGTAAGCGTCAGTGAAAAACTTAGTTTTGGCAAGTGATAGTTCAAACCAGCAGACCTTAGTTTTGAGTTCAGTAGAATCTGTGCAAATGATCTTTGAGTTGGCAACCTGGAACATTGATAAGATCAAATAAACACAAAATATTCACACCTAATAATCGGAAAAATTGTCTAAGTTCTAATAGCTGTCATTTTGTAAAAGAATCTTTTTTTGCACCAAACTCTTTCATGCATATGTTTAATATGACTACATTGTGTAAGTGAAGTATTGGATTAATTCATCGAGTTGATTCGCCCATGATGGTATCATCTGCATATACAATTATACAGTAAAAATGTTCTCATAGATGTCATTTTGTCCAAAATTATTTTTTTAGCACCAAACTCCTTCATGCATATGTTCAATATGTCTACATTGTGTAGATAAAGTATTGGATTAATTTAGTAAAAGCTGTGCTAGAAGTTGATTAAACCCATGAAGGCACTATCTATACATATACACTAAAATTCCGAGAATAGGATGTGTCACCTGGCAAAAAAGAAGTTAAACAAGGCAAATTTGTCAAATTTATATCCCCGGCAAAGGGTTATTTTAGAGAAACTTATAAATCACAAAACATAAATCCAATTTCTCCAACCCCTAAGTTCACCTTGGGTATCATACAGATCAAAGTTTAAAGCCTATCAACTAGTTTTCAGTGCTAAGTTCAATAAAAAATAAACTTATCTGTACAATTTCAGTATCTGTGTGTAAGGTCAAAGTGTTTGCTTCTATGTTTGTCTATACCTCTTTCCCCTAATTTGATATGCAACATGACCACATTCAGAATTTTTTTAACCTTTTAATCCAACCCACAGGTTGAGGATGTGTGTTAGGACAGAATATGTGCTTGCATGGTGCTCTATGCTTTGTTTGATTTGATTCTTTATGTCCCATTCAATTTTTCATTTATGTCGGGACGAGTCTTCCTGGGTTGAACCAGTACTAGGCAAGGATAAATGTGTCTCGCTCAAGGACACAACACAGTGACGTTGTGAGACTCGAACCCGTGGCTCCTCAGCCTCGAGTCAAGCACTCTATCACTGAGCCACTGTGCTCCCTGTTGCTCTATGCTCCATTCCAATTAATTTGATATGCAATATGACTTAAATGTTTTGACCTAGGGTTCGAGGGTGTGTGTAAGGACAGAATATGCACTTGCATGCTGCTTTCACCATTCCGTTTCATTTGATATGCAACATGACCATGTTCTGAAAAAGTTGAAATATGACCATTTGACCCCACCCCCAGGGTCTGGAGAGGGGGTATACAGGCAAAATATTTGCTACCATGTTGATGCATGCCTCATTCCCTTTAATTTGATATGCAACATGACCATATTCTGAAAAAGTTGAATTTTGGCCGCTGCCCCACCCCCTAAGTCCACCCAGGGGCTGTACCTTGGCCTTCAAACTCATATCTATTGTACCTCTGTCTGCATGCTGAATTTCAGTAAAAAACATTGACAACTGACTGAGTTATTGCAAAATTTAAATATTAGACCTTTTACCCAGCCTAAGGGGTCAGGGGTGTGCGGTAAATTTTTAATCACTGTTGTGCTAAGGTACAGACACTGGGTAATCATGGCCTTTAGTGAGAAGATGTCAGATATAAAACCTTTGGGAAAATGGGAAGTTTATCACACAAAAAAGCCAATATAGCTTTTGCATTAGCTAGCCTAAACCAAAGACAAAAAAGGGCCATAACTCAATTAAAATTTTGTAGATGACCTCCTTTTTCGAACTAGACCTGTATTTTGCGATGCTTTACCCTTCTGTAAACTTTGAATGAAATTGTTGCATCCCTTCAAAAGTAATTGATCGGAAACCACAATTTAGCCAAAATCCAAGTAAAAAAGGACCATAACTCAGTCAAAATTTTAAGGATGACCTCCTTTTTTAGACCTGTATTTAATAATGCTTTTAAATTACCCTTTCGTAAACTTTGAATGAAATTGATGTATCCCTTCAAAAGTTATAGATCCGAAACCAAAAGTGTGACGCCCGGACGCCACCAACGCCCACAGAGTCATGATCCCTATGTGTCAACCATGCTTCCCAGGCAACACAAAAAGCCATTTTAGGGGAAAATTGTCCAAGTTCTCATAGCTGTCATTTCATCAAAAAATTTTTTTTTTTAAACCAAACTCCTTCATGCGTATGTTCAATGTGTCTACATTGTGAAGGCAAAGTATCAAATTGCTGTATCAAAAGCTGTGGTAGGAGTTGATTGGCCCATGAAGGCACTAGCTATGCATATACAAAAGCCATATTAGGGGAAAATTGTCTAAGTTCTCATAGCTGTCATTTTGTCATATTTTTTTAAACCAAACTCCTTCATGCGTTTGTTCAATGTGTCTACATTATGAAGGTAAAGTATCAAATTGCTGCATCAAAAGTTGTGCTAAGAGTTGATCTGCCCAAGTAGGCACTATCAATGCATATACAAAAGCAATTAGGCATTAGGGAAAAATTGTCTAAATTCTCATAACTCTCATTTTATATATATATAAAAAAAAATTTGAGCCAAACTCCTTCATGAATATGTTCAATGTGTCTACATTGTGTAGGCAAAGTATCAAATTGCTGCATCAAAAGCTGTGGTAGGAGTTGATCGGCCCATGTATGTACTATCATGCCATAAGCATAAATCCTATATAAAAAGCCATTTAGAATTACAAAGGGAAATAACTTAAATAGAATTGGCCTCTAGCCCTTACTTTTTTGTTTGAAGTATTTGTCTTTTAGATATGAATATGTTTGCAAGGTTTGGTGAAATTCCAGCAATGGCTCATCAAGATATTTTAAAGGAAACAAAACATTACAGATGGACGGACAACATGAAAACAGTATAAGGCCTAAATGAAATATATGTGTGGTTCCTGTTGCATACCAACAAAATTTAGGGTAGGTAGGTAGGGAAATTATAAAATTTTGTTATAACATTTAACAAAGAAAATAGTGACAAAATCTGAAAAAGTGCTCATTTTAGGTATTTTTTTCTCTAAAGACCATTTTAATGTTTAGGGTAGGGTTAAAAAAATTAGGGTAGGTAGGCAACAGGAACCACACATACATTTCATTTAAGCCTAATTAAAAACTTCAAGTTTGAATGGTCAGTTGCCTTTAAATAAGCTGAAAATAAATCATAGAAGCTATATTATAATCTGTCTAATTCAGTATTTTCAAAATCCTGAATTCTTGGTAATATACACTAATACTGGACAAATAAAGGAGAGGCATGGCTTATTACAAGATGAGTGACTCGGTATTATTGAATTTATTAAACAAGTTAGGAAAAAGAGATTAAATGTGAGGCTTGCTGACCTTTTAATCGCTTTTTTAAAAATAAATTCAATAATGCACAAGCACAAATGTTAGATTGGATTTATCATATGACATAAAAATTACTTTGAAATTGCATTTTTTGCATGAACTTGTTAAGATTTTGTCTTTACCTAAGCAAACTAGTTATGGATGTCATTACTTAATGTTACTCTTAGGTCATGAAGCCGCAACAGAGTAAAGGTGAAACATTTCCCGACCCTTCACTGGGAATCGAGCCCGGGCCTCCCCGATACAAGATCAATGCTCTAACCACTGAGCCAAAGAGTCTACCCTTCGACACAATTGTCAGAGATTGATTATAATCTACTATGTGTAGCTATTTAAGGTGAGAGTGACGTCCGTAACACTCCCTCTCTTCAAGGAAGTCATCATTTATGATGACAGAAAGCGTTTTTATCACAAAATGTCCCACCCTGCCATCTTATGACATGCAGCCGCAAAATGGTAAACCATAGCTGAAAAATTTCATGTATCTTGGATTCTGTCCTTGATGGAATCAAACCTGGTCTGTCCCGATACAAGATCATTGCTCTAACCACTGAGCCAAATCTCTGACGCAGTTGTCAAAGATTGATTATAATTTAGGAGCTATGCGAAATCTAAGGTGGTCATAAAATTACTAAACGTGTAAACCACCAGTGGCTTATTGCATTTTAATGCATGAGTAAGTTATATCACTCCCAAACATGATGTCATGTGATAAAATACTGTAATATACACTTACTGGACAAATAAAGGAGAGGCATGACTCGTTATTAAATGACAGGAAAGATTGCCTCTGCAACATGCTGGCATCTTTACCACCACTACTGCTTGTGTCATCAGAGTTCAAGGTCATTGAAGACAGACGTTCAGTTCTGATATCTGACTGTTGTTCATCATTGCAGGGTATGTCAATCAAACTGGAGGTCAAGGCCACTGGGGAAAGCTTCTGCTTCATGGTATCATTCTCATTGACATGAGTGTCGTCACTAGCAACTGAGGTCAAGGTTGTCATGGAGACAGCTTCTGCTTTCATAAAATCTGGCATCTGCTCATCATCTATATTATAATCTGTAAAAAGTTGAATAAATAGAATTTTTTATCTTCTTTTTATAAATAAAAAATATATGGCATTCTTGCTAACCTTAACTCTTTACTTGCCAGCGGTGACTTGTGACTTTTTTTCGTCACAAACTGTTTTGCTCCAGATCAGGCCCCACAGAATGTCGTTCCTGATCTTGATCCAAACCAATTCACACTCTAATAGTGTTGTAAGTCCTCCACTGGATTAATTCTGGATCCATATACTTTTGCAACATTTTGACTATTTCTGTTACACAAAACAACCATAATTTTCAAGTGACTGCCAAAATAAAGACATACATAATCAGCAAAATTGCCACTTATTCACATACCACCAAGTTTCATCAACCTAGCTTGAATAGTTCTTTAGTTATCTCAAGATCCATATGTTTTAGCAACAATTTGACTATTTCCGTTCCCATTATAGCAATAACAATTTTCATGCTATGATGAAAAAAATGATGTGCATAATCAGCACATTGCCACCTGTTCACATACCAAGTTTCATCCAGCTAGCTTGAACAGTTTTTGAGCTATCTCAGGATCCGTATGTTTTTGACTATTTCCGTTACCATAGCAACCACAATTTTCATGTGACGGCACAAAAAAAGATGCACATAATCAGCACATTGCCACCTGTTCACATAACAAGTTTCATCAAGCTAGCTTGAATAATTTTTTAGTTATCTCAGATTTCAGCGGATAGACAGGCCGAGGGCAAAAAATATAGGGGAGTAATCAGCAGATGACAAAAGAGGCATGCAAAATTACTCAACATGCAATAAGGTAATGAAGTTAATGCACATGCTCTTTTAAGCACACACTGAACACTTTATTACAATTTGTTTACACTCAATCCAGTGGTATATATGTAATTACATATGGATAGGGTTACAGAAAAACGTCTGCAACAAGTAGTGACAATTTAAAGGACTAATAACACCCTCAACTCCATCTAGACTCTTAAAAAGCTATGTACACAATGTTCTTATTAGAAACAGTCACTGCATTCATGGGAAAACTCTGTTCTGTGTAAATCAGTCAAGGTCAGTGACCTCATCAAGTATACAGTGTTGTGTATTGGAAAACAAAATGTGCTCACTGTTGTTCAACACTGTAGGATTTAAAAGCAAATAAATGTGACATTTCTGGATTATATGGAACAAAAGTACCGAACTAGATCTAATCACTGTCAGAATCATAGATGATTCTTCGCCGCTTCTTCTGTGGAGATGAGGGTTATTCATTGATCACATTTATAAATGTTGAAAGTACCATCAAATATGTTTCCAGAAAACATTTCATTTAAACTTATTTACTCTGATTCACAAAGTTTGGTATATCACTAGATTGGACCTCAACAAATCTCTTGTTTGTTGCTTTGAGGTTGAACTGCTTTCAGTTTCACTTTCTGGTTCAAACTGGGTCAGTTGCTTGGCCCGAACTGTGATTATGAACTCAGTTCTGTCAAACATGACCTCATACATATCACCAGTGGTGCTACTTAAAGTGGTACATCTTGGTTGCTATAAACAAGTGCAATAATACAAATAATTATGCGGTTAATTATGATAAGCCATTAGGCAGCTGTGCAGGTGTTAATACACGTGTGGTTATAACATTATTTATGACATGAGTTATTTCACTGAATAACATGATGGTCATGTGATAAATGTAGGGGTCACAGGTTATAATTAAAAAAAAAATTGTATTTCTTTCTCTAAAGATAGATTGTGTCTTAGTAACACAGTGCAGAAGTCTGAACTGTTTTCTATAGTTCTCTGGTCCTCAAAAAGACAAAGGGTTAAATGTACATGCACACTAGTGGTCTAATATTTGGCGCGAGCCAGGAATAATTCTAAAAACTTTTATCCATGAATCTAAAATTTCAAGATTTTAGCTAGTGTCTGTAGTTGAATGGTTAGATCAAGCTACTGTCTGTATTGAACAGTTAGATCAAGCTAGTGTCTGTAGTTGAACAGTTAGATCAAGCTAGTGTCTGTAGTTGAACGGTTAGATCAAGCTAGTGTCTGTAGTTGAACGGTTAGATCAAGCTAGTGCAGGCCCCCTAGCAGACTCTTATGAAGTTAAAGGTTTTTTATAAAGGCTATTTTAGGCAAATAAAGGTTGTTTCATTGAAATTCTAGCAAAAATAAAGAGCAGATTAACATAAAATTTTCTAGTATTTTTTTTATCGAATCCTGATCTTTAAATCCATGTTATGATACATGATGGTATGAAAGGGGTGCGATAAAACCTCAGCCAATAAATTTTAGCTCATTAATCACAAAATCAATAGAAATTGATCTTGTTTTTTATTTCTTAGTTGAAAGCCTCACATAAAACTAAAGACTTGTGTTGAGTAGTGTTGGATTGAAAAATAAATCACATATTTTTCTAATCTGGAAGGGTGAGAGGGGGTGGGGGGGGGGAAATTTTGAAAATCAAGAACGCAGGAGAGGCCATCTCTGGTCATTTTGTAAGGACAATTTTACCTTCAGTAAATGAATTTCAGAAGATTTTGCTCCCATTTATTGTATGCTCTTTTCTAAATATAGAATTTAGGCAGATATGCGTCTGTATTAGTCTTGGGGTGTAGATAACACTGTTTAGATTTGACAACCTTAGACAATGACATTAAAAAATCAGGACATTATTCAAGTCAATAAATCCAATAGATGCTATCCATTAATATTTGTTGGTGCAGTTATTGCAGTTGGTAGCATGTCCAACCTAATGTCGGGAGTTTTGCAGGTTCTTTTCCCAGGTCCAGCACATACTTTCAGTAGTTGTCAGTTACTAGTGAAGAATGAGCCCTGAGTACTAGTGGAAGGATTTTGGTTAAGCCAGCCTAGGAAAAGGGTGGTTAGGATCAACTAATCATTCTGAAATTACCTCGGCTGTTTAGCATGGATGTAAAGCAAGAAATCAACATAAAACTTTTATATTTACCTTACTTTACTCTTTTTTTATTGCTGCCTTATCTGAAGCCACAGAAAAATTGACTATAACAGTCACCCTGGTGCAAGAGGTAGGTATAGACACAATGGTCTGAGGATGAATACAGCTCAAGATATCACAGACATTACTTGTCAATTTCTTATGTTCAAACTGATCTTGCAAAAATATAAAGGTTTATTAATCAAAATAAAGGTTATTAAAGGTTTTTCAGCCAAATTAAAGGTTTTAAAGGATTGCAACCAAATTAAAGGTTTCTAAAGGTTTTAAAGGTTCCACTAGGGGGCCTGCTAGTGTCTGTATTGAACGGTAAGATCAAGCTAGTGTCTGTAGTTGAACAGTTATCAAAATAGTGTCTGTAGTTGAACGGTTAGATCAAGCTACTGTCTGCATTGAACGGTAAGATCAAGCTAGTGTCTGTAGTTGATGGTTAGATCAAGCTAGTGTCTGTAGTTGATGGTTAGATCAAGCTAGTGTCTGTAGTTGATGGTTAGATCAAGCTAGTGTCTGTAGTTGAACAGTTATATCAAGCTAGTGTCTGTAGTTGATGGTTAGATCAAGCTAGTGTCTGTAGTTGAACAGTTATATCAAGCTAGTGTCTGTAGTTGATGGTTAGATCAAGCTAGTGTCTGTAGTTGAACAGTTATATCAAGCTAGTGTCTGTAGTTGATGGTTAGATCAAGCTAGTGTCTGTAGTTGAACAGTTAGATCAAGCTAGTGTCTGTAGTTGATGGTTAGATCAAGCTAGTGTCTGTAGTTGAACAGTTAGATCAAGCTAGTGTCTGTAGTTGATGGTTAGATCAAGCTAGTGTCTGTAGTTGATGGTTAGATCAAGCTAGTGTCTGTAGTTGAACAGTTAGATCAAGCTAGTGTCTGTAGTTGATGGTTAGATCAAGCTAGTGTCTGTAGTTGAACAGTTACATCAAGCTAGTGTCTGTAGTTGAACAGTTAGATCAAGCTAGTGTCTGTAGTTGAACAGTTAGATCAAGCTAGTGTCTGTAGTTGATGGTTAGATCAAGCTAGTGTCTGTAGTTGAACAGTTAGATCAAGCTAGTGTCTGTAGTTGAACAGTTAGATCAAGCTAGTGTCTGTAGTTGATGGTTAGATCAAGCTAGTGTCTGTAGTTGAACAGTTAGATCAAGCTAGTGTCTGTAGTTGATGGTTAGATCAAGCTAGTGTCTGTAGTTGATGGTTAGATCAAGCTAGTGTCTGTAGTTGATGGTTAGATCAAGCTAGTGTCTGTAGTTGAACAGTTAGATCAAGCTAGTGTCTGTAGTTGATGGTTAGATCAAGCTAGTGTCTGTAGTTGATGGTTAGATCAAGCTAGTGTCTGTAGTTGATGGTTAGATCAAGCTAGTGTCTGTAGTTGATGGTTAGATCAAGCTAGTGTCTGTAGTTGAACAGTTGTTAGATGAGAGGAGCTAATTTTCAATTCATTTTTCTATTTCATAACAAAAAACCATGTGTAATGTGTGTTCAAAAGTTTCAATAAGATGGTACCTGGAATTATATTGATACAGAAGAAAATAATGAGTTTTGCACTTTGCTTATCTGTCTTAATGTAGGTGTATTGTGAATATCAAAGTCAGAGCTTGAGGTTATAACACTTTCTTCAAACTCAACTTAACTTAGCACAAAATTTATCCTGCTCATAAATGTTAAAATGCCAATGTTAAAATGTCAACAATATGTGTGATAACAACTGTTGGCATTTGAACATTTATAAGCGGGATAAATACAACATCTGGTAGCTTTAAAGCAAGAAAAACCTGTTATTTTTCATCATTTTACCTTTTATGAGCAAATTGCAATTTTATGCTCATTTGAGTTGAGCATGAATTTTTTTTATAACCTGGGGCCTTGTTTTCTTGTGAAAAAGGCCTATATTGAGTATATATACATAACCCCTTACCTAAGTCAGAAGCTGAAGCAGGTTTTTCACCAAAGTTAAGATCTTCATCATTGTTGAATAACCTCTTCTTCTTGTGTGCAGGGCTACGCATTTCAAAAGAATTCACTTGAGAATCCCTACCCATTAATTTCTGACTGGAAAGAATCACTGAGCTGGTAGGATCCGCTGGTCTTTTGAGATGGGATGGTGTTTTCTTCTTGCTTAGAATAAGCAATTCCTTTAGCTTTTGAAACTGTCTGGTATGAGATTGTGTTACATCTCTGGTAACCTCATCCCCGCTGTTGTTTTGTTCTTTTGGGGACTTTTTGAAGGAAATTTCATTGTCTTGCTTTTCAAAAAACACATTTTCTGAGTCAGATTTTTTGGCATCTAGATCCAGAACATCATTTTCGACTTCTCTTTGAAGTTGTCTTTGTATACTTGCATCAGTATTTTCAACATTGTTTACCACTGAATGTGTTCTCTCAGTAGTACTATGTCTGCTGTCTGTAGTCGGATGTGAAACTGGAATAATACAATTGACAAGCTCGTGAGATTATGGTACTATACAAGCAGGGAGGACAGACCAGCTTGTACTAATGCATATTCTGGTCAGAAGCTTCACTGCTTGTACAAATAAAGTAGGGGTTTAGATATAGGCTGTCCAAAAGTTAGGCCATAGCTGTGTATGCACGTGTGATAAGATCCTAAAATTGTATGAGCTAGCTCAAGCATGCATTTATCAAATGTTAACTCTCTATGTACCTTCTGGTTTGATACAATAAACTTGGGAGGGTCCATTGTAGTGGTTGGAATCAGTTGAAATTTTATGATCGGTCATTGGAAATAACAAGTGACCAATGATCGATCATTAATCAACTAAAGTGAAATATATATATGGGACAAATAGAATCCATCATTGGTGTTCAGTGGGGATAGAAAAATCCCAACCCGAGGGCCCACCATTCCAGTGGGTAACAAGGCTTGCCGAGCTTCCCACTGAATGCTGGACCCGAGGGTTGGGATTTTTCTGGAACCACTGAACACCAATGATCGATTCTTTTTCTCATATACCACAACCGTACGGTACAGAACTGTGTAATATTTGTTGGTGACGTCACCGAGATCGATGTTAACAGTCAATGATGCGCGCTTTACAAATCAACTTGAAACAGCGAATAAACAGCACATTAAACAATGAACAAATGGTTATTTCATCAAAATGGATTTACAAGAACTAGCTTATCAGCCACAGTAACTCGAGTAAGTAATTTTGTTGCGGAAAATGTGTGTGTGTGGTGTCTTTTTACATCGTCAAGGCTCCCCGTCCTGGTGTCAGTCATTTAATACCCAGCACAACAGGTTGACCATGTCAATCGCAATGCACTCAGCATGTTCAAAGCATTGAATAAAGGCTGAGAGTAAAAATGCGAAGTTCTACTTTTAAACCAAGTTGAAGGCCGACTTAAATCGCTGAAATTTCAACATAGATTTTTCTCCTGACTGACAACTATTCAACTTTCGTTTTCGAAGGAATACAGTCATGCGCCAAAAATTTATCTCACATTAGCAACCGGCCGCGTGTGGCTTATCTCGTATTAGTTACGCTTATCTCACATGGGTAGCGATGTGGGACAGATTTTTCCGACAGCGAGCTTACATAGGGATCCCTCGATCTCGTATGCGTTGGTATGTGAGAAATAGTATGCTACTTCTAAGATGCCTTACTGCATCCAGTTGATTGACCAGCCATGTCAGGTGTCAAATAACATGGCTCTAGAAACAAATAAACACACCATTTAACTACATCATTTGGACCGTTTGCTGCCCATAACTGAAGCTGGAAATGCAGAAAAGGGTATGCACCAAGCTAAAAATTTAAGGCCATATGCAGCAGAATGTCTATACTGAGTAATCGATTATTGAACAACTACCGATCATCAAATCAGATCACTGGGAATGACCAATGATTGATGAACTTGATTAATCGGCCTTTGTTTGTTTGATTTTATTCTTTAAGTCCTGTCAACAATCTTTCAGTTATAAAGGGACGGGTCTTCATGGGTTGAACCAGTACTAAGCTAAGATTAATGTGTCTTGCTCAAGGACACAACACAGTGACACCGGTGAGGCTCGAACCCAAGGCCCTTCGGTCTCGAGTCAAGCACTCTACCACTAAGCCACTGCCCTACCTGATTAATCGGCCTACCACTAGTCCATTGTATATATTAATGGATCACAGGTTATAACTTTCAAATAAATATTGTATATCTTTCTCTGAAGATAGTTTTTGTCTTAGCAAACACTGTTTGGCGAAGCATGCATTTAGAAGTCACTAGTATACAAAGGATTAATTTGGGCATTCTACTTCCAAAATGAACCTTAAGGTTTTTTTCTGTCACAAAAAGTAAAAAAGAGGGCAAAGATCAGGAATTGATACAATCAAGCAACACACCTGACCCAGGATACCAATGGGAAAGTGACAACTTCACAATTAGACATCACAAACAAGAGCCAAGAGGTCAGCCCTTTCCCAGCAGGTGACCACAAGGCATCAATAAACAGATGCTCACAAAAGCATAATAAAAACAAGACAGAAATAACATAAATGAAAATGATCTACAAAAGAAGCACTGCCTTGGAACGGTCAGTAAAAACATTTTACTGGAGGGCTTAAACGGTTTTCACGGCGTGCCAACCTCACCCTTAGTTCAGATGTGGATCAAGACACATAGATGTTTGGTTTGCATGACAGACCCCTAACTTATCAATGCATCATCTCCTAGAACATATACATCAAGATATAAAAAGGAGATAAAGCAAAGATAAGGACTCAACAGAAAGTAAAGCTGAATACTGGCACAAAAGAAATGCAACAGGTAAACCCCGATGGGCCCGACAACAGCCAAAGCATCAGGCCCCTACCATCTCATCAATAGATAAGTCTTTAAGCCAGAACTGTCATAGAGACTGAAGTCCAACCCACCGGCGTGCAATTAAAGAGGAAAACAAAGCTGCCAACCGCGATTGGGTTGACCACCAAGCATGCAGTCTGTTGCAATACATTAATGTTATAGCCAATCCTTTTATAATGGGAAATTATTTTAATGAACTGAACAGTAGTCTTCAATTTATACATTAAGTCACCATAGAATTCAGGCTGCGAAAGTCCTTGGAGCAAGAGAGATTTAAGTTCAATTTGGAATATAGATATCAAATCATAGTATCGTCTATAAAATTTAGAAAAGGTTTTGCGAAGTTTATGATGCTGATAGCCTTGTTTAAGATGTTTCTGAGTTAACAATTTATTGCGAGTGTTGACATCAGCAACATGGCTAGATGCTCTAGCAAAACAAATTAGTTGAGAGATATAGGATGTACAGCAAGGAATATCACCCACTAAAATGGAAAATTGACAATTTCAAAATCAAAATCGTCACGTTTATCATAAATTTTGGTAAAAACAAAATCATTAGAAATTGACAAATGTAAGTCTAAAAACCTGGCTTCGGTATCAGAGGTATTAGCTTTAATAAGTTGGAGCTCTGAAGGGTATATTTGACTTACCATATTGACCAGTTGATTAAAATTTTTGGATCATTTTGGAATAAATAAATCCCAACGAGATTTTTTCTGACACCTTGCAGGGATTTTCCTAACTTTTTCAACTGAGGGCCCCTAAATCTGGTTGGACAACAATCAAAAGCCATTTTAAGCACAGAATATAGCTTTTAAACTGTTAATTGACCATTTTAAGCAAGTACCTGCTTTAAGCAAATAAATTCTGCTTTTGTAAAATCTGCTTTCTTAAAGCAGGTGAATGCTCAATGCGAACTTTGTAGTACAATTTAATGCTAAGTTTCCCAATTTGGTAAAGATTTGTCTCAAAATGGGGAAACAATAGACTTTTCAATTGAGAATGGGGCTATTGGAAGTAATTTTAAACATTAATAATGTTTATTTTGACAATATGGTAACAGTGGTCTAGGACCAATGGGTATTTTACCCCCTACTTTTTAATTTAATGAGTAATTTATAATTACCCCATATTTAAAATATCAAATTGCAGGAAATGCAAAGCCTTGTAAAAAGACCCAATATTTACTTAACATATTTTAAAGAAAAGTTGCTTGTATCAAATACATATTGCATTTTAGGAAAACTTCCAAAATTTATACAATTGGTGTATATTAATTAGTTTTTTCTTACTAAGAATAAAAGATTTCACCACATAAATTGAATACCAGCACTGAAACCTCAAACTGCAAAGTGTATTTTCACCCTTCAATTTAATTTTCAATGCTGAATTCCAAAAAAACAATGCTGAAATACCCTTTACCCCCTCTTATCTTAAGCCCTGTGGTAAGTAAATATACCCTTCAGAGCTCCAACTTAATAAAGCCAATACCTCTGATACCGAAGCTGCATTTCTAAACTTGCATTTGTCTACTTCTAATGATATTGTTGCTACCAAAATTTATGATAAACAAATTTATGATAAAAGCTGAGCCTGGTAAACTTGATATCAAAAGACACAAACCTGGTATTCTATTGATCAGTTTACCCATTGTTTCACTCTTCAAACTTGTGATTATGACGTAATTTTTGATTATTGTGTCGATTCAGTGTCATTGGCGACATCATTCAAAAAGTGCAGCGTCATCATGACCTGATAAAGGCACATGCCGTGAGATAGACAACATTTATCAGGCAAGGTGCAACAATGCAGTTAATATGAGAAGTAACTGATAAAACGTGATATGAATAAAAAAGGCGCAGATCAACCTGTGCAATCTGATCAGCGCCATTGCTATAAAACTCTCTAAAATTTATAAAAGTTAAACTCTCTACATGCCAATTTCAGTGTCTGTAGCATGAACAGGCTGATTTGAACCTTAAATTATCTGGGGACCAACCTCGAAAACAAGTTTTCTGGTCAGGCCAAAAAAAGAAAATGTCTTGTTTCCGGTTACCCTACCGACCCTAATATTTTGGGGCCTACTCAAACTTTTCGAAGACTTTCAGGATATTAAAGTCTATTTTTAGACTGTTTTTAAGGATTTTCATACTTTTTCCATACAATAAAGTTTTTATAAAAAAAGTTTGCCTACTTTCCGACCCTAAAATTTTTGGACATGTAACCGGAAACAAGACATATTTTTCTTTTGGCCTCATGAGGCCAATATGAGTAGGGTCATTTGAGCCAGTGCATGAGATTTCCAACAATGTGGTATATGCGACCAGCAAAGCCTCAGATCAGCCTGCGCATACGCACAGTCTGATCAGAGCCTTTGCTTGTCGCTTGAATATTATTTGAGTTTTAAGCTACTGACTGAACATCATTTGAAGTTTCTAAGCCTTAAAGGGGGCTACACAGGCTCGTCTAAGTCTACACTTGTGAAAATGCCACATTGTTGGAAAGCACATGTCACAGCTCATTTGTTAATTTTTTACCATTTATGTCTTTAGTCTCATCTCCAAAACATTGTGCTTCCAGTTGCTTTCCTGCAGATTCTAAACAGCCTGTTTCTTCCATCATAACAGTTTGATTGACAGTTTTTTCCTGCAGTGTTTCAAGCTGACTTGAATCATTATTAGTATTGTTAACAGTATCTATAAAACCACCAACACACTTTGTTACTTCCATTAGAACAGAATGACTGACAGTGTTGTCATGAGCTCCTATCTGATTGGTGAAATCTTTAGTCACATTTTTGTTAATCATACCCCCTAAACATTTGGTTTCTTCCATAATAACAGTCTGATTTACAGTATTATCATGAGCTTGCCTGAGACTGGTTAAATCTTTAGTCACATTTTTGTTAATCATACCCCCTAAACATTTGGTTTCTTCCATCATAACAGTCTGATTTACAGTATTATCATGAGCTTGCCTGAGACTGGTTAAATCTTTAGTCACATTTTCATTAATCATTCCAACTACACACTTTGTTTCATCCATTGCAATAGTCTTATTACCTGTATTGTCTTTAGCCTTTAGGAGACTGGTTAAATCTCTAGTCACATTTTTGTTAATCATACCCCCTAAACATTTGGTTTCTTCCATCAGAACAGTCTGATTTACAGTATTATCATGAGCTTGCCGGAAACTGGTTAAATCTTTAGTCATATTTTTGTTAATACCCCCTAAACAATTAGTTTCTTCCATCATAACAGTCTGATTTACAGTATTATCATGAGCTTGCCGGAGACTGGTTAAATCTTTAGTCACATTTTTGTTAATACCCCCTAAACATTTGGTTTCTTCCATCATAACAGTCTGATTTACAGTATTATCATGAGCTTGCCTGAGACTGGTTAAATCTTTAGTCACATTTTCATTAATAATTCCATTAGCACTCTTTGTTTCATCCATTGTAACAATCTGATTAACTGCATTATCTTGGTCTGACAAGAGGTTGCTTAAATCCCTTGTTGTATTTTTGTTTATCATATTGCTAACACAATTAGTTTCTTCCATCATAACAGTCTGGTTTATAGTACATTCTTGTGGTGGCATAACAAGGCCAGTCAAGTCTTTTGTAAGCCTTTTGCTTCTTTCATCTTCTATTGTTTCTGTCCCCTTCATTAACTCACTTTGAGAAGCAGCCATTTTATTAGCAGGGATTTGAACAGACAAATCTTGATCATTATTCTGATTTAATATACCGCCAAAGCAATTTGTTTCCTCCATAGCATATGACACATTCTTAGTGAAGTCTCTTGTAATATTAGTATTATTCACAATACCACCTTGGCATTTAGTTACATCCATAGCAACAGTTTGGTTGGCTGTTATTTCACTTATTGGAATAGTCTTATTTATTTCATTTGAAATAGCTTGTTCAAATACAATATCTTGATGCTTAATGCTCTCTAGAGGATTAAGACTGGTGTTTAATTTGTCGGACAAAATTCTATTGTTTATATCATTAGAGAAATTCTTCCTTTGATAGGTTGACTCTCTATTTTGAAAAGTAGAATTTCTGTTTGAAATGCTACCAATGCATTCAGTTTCCTCCATTGTGATTATCTTATGAACGGTAGTGTCACTAGACTGTCCCTTGTTGTATAGTTCCTTGGTGTCCCCTTCCTTGATAATATCCCCCAAACATTGTGTGTCTTCCATTGGAACATTCCTAATTGTGGTAATTTCATGATCAGTCTGTTCATCATTCAACATCCGAGTTCCCTTGCTACCTGTCTGTAGAGCTTTAGCTTCTTCAATCTCTTGGTTAGCTACTTTAGTTCTGTTCATAATACCGCCTAAACATGCAGTTTCTTCCATACCAACAGTTCTATCAGTTACTGTATCATTATAAAGTTCTTTACTGGTTAACTGAAGTGTATTATCCTGACTCGTTATACCACCTAAGCACCTGGTCTCTTCCATAGTGTGCTGGTCATGTTTCTCCATCTCTGCTGTAATCTGAATTGTCAAATCTTTCACAGCATCTTTACCTACCACTCCACCATAGCATGTTGTTTCTTCCATATTTTCAACATCAAGATTATTTGCATCCATTCTATCTTGTGAATATAAAGAGGTACTAGTCACTGTGCTGTCCTGTTTAGGACCAAACAAATTTGTTAAGAAAGATTTAGCATCTATTTTGTTTTCCTTTTCTTGTTCTGAATTCTTATCTAAATCCATCTCATTACCAAACAGATGAAAAGTGGGCTCCAGTGTTTGATTTTCGTGGATAATCACATCACCAGATGGGTCATTTTCATTACCAAACAGATGGAATGTAGGCTCTAGTGGTTGGTTTTCATGGATAAATGTATCACCGGATGGGTCCTGCACAACAGACAAGCCTTTTAATGGAGACCTGTCAGATTTTGTTGCCATTATTGAGGATATTCCAAGATTTTCCTTCTGCTGGAGTGGAGAGTATATCTGCATCCCTTGTAATCTGCAAATAACAGTAGTGGAGATTAACCCCTTGTATACTAAACTCTAGTTTTTATGTTTTTCACATTGATTTTCATCGATAACTTTTTTATTTTTAATTTTAGCAAACTGTGTTCGCGATGAAACTTTTACAAGAAAATTAGGGCCAATTTCTCCAAACAGATTTTTGTGTATAAAGTTGAAGAATTTGCGATAAACAGAATTCAACCTAAATTTCTAAGTCTTTTACTGACAGATAAATTTCGTAGAGGCCTGACAGAAAGGGTTCATCCAAATGAATATTCACAAAAGGTGAATATACCTTTATTCAGCGGCTGTGCATAGCATAATCTGGCGGTTTGTAAACCCATAAATGTAAAGAATCTAATTTGAGTGAGGAGAAGCTGTGATTACGCATGACATGCTCTTTTTCTCTTATGCACGTGCTCCAAAACAGGCGGTTTGGAGATGACCCCAGTAGCTAAACCCACGAGCCAACCAGGCGCAATTTCCAATATATTTAAACAACCATCCATCGCTTTAGTTAGTGAATAAGGGCGGCAAAATGTAGCTTTTTGACTGACATATTTATCTTAGTTTATTTGAGCTTTGAATAAAAATCTCAAATAGTGCATCTATGCGCAGGGTTAACTGCAGCATGTTGGATTTTGGAACCATTTGGAGAAATTGGCACTAACATTTCTCCACAGCTTTCATTGCAAACACAGTTTGCTAACTTATTTATTACTAATTCTATGAGACTGTGCAGTGGAAATTTAAATCAGATGTATGGGCAGACCTGCCCTTCTATGGGACTGTGCAGTGGAAATTGATCAAAATAAGATGTGTGGGCAGACCTACACTTATATGGAACTGTGCAGTGGAAATATATGAAAATAAGATGCACTTCATGAATATAGAATGAGATGATAATGTGCAAAAAAATGAACTGCTTACAATAAATATTGTAGTTGTTAGTTACAATCATAAAGAGAATGTACAAAATAAAAAACATGTACAACATTGCACAGGTTTCATATTTTGATAATTTCCTTTAACTTTTAACACACTGGGTAATTTTTCATGCTTTTGTTTTCGTCACCTGACTTTTTTCAAAATCAACTTTAAAACATTCTTTCAAGAACACTTTGGTGTGCTAGTGTTTGGATCCAGATTAGGTCCAAACCATTTGCAAAAGTTTCTGCTAGCAAAGAAAGAGTTAAAGGAGAATGCCTTTATCATGTGTATTTGATAAGTAAATTTATCACATGACGTTTCATCTTGGAGTGAGATAATGTCAAGCAATAATATTGATAAACCACTTGTGATTTACAGATTTGTGGTTTACAGATTTTGTAACATTAAATAATGATGTCCATTATAACTGCACCAAAGTTTCTGCTCAAAAATGAGCTTTAAACAATTTTAATGTCATGTGATAAGAAGCATCTAACATTTGTGCTCCTGTATTATTTAATTTATCAAATTGGTTGCGAAAAAGAGATAAAATGCTAAGCAAGCATTGCATTTATCTCTTTTCCTTAACATGTTTAATATATTCAATAAAACATGAGCACACATAAAGGACCCTCTATTTTTATACGAGCATTACCCTTTTCTCTGGAGCTGTTACCTATCTGTAGCCATGCAATGTGCTGATTACCTATCTAAAGCCATGCAGATGGTTCATACAGGCAAGATTGTGTAAAATTCACGGACTTATCAAGGACTTCTAAAAGACTTTCCTATTGTTTTCAAGGACTGAAAACTTAAGAAAAAAACTAAATTTTTACTTAAGAAATGCTAGAGTCCATTACTAAAGATATTAGTTTAAGAAAATTGGTATAAATTTATGCTGCACCAAATAAAGGCATCACAATTTTAAACTGATTAAGGTCTCTAAAACACTGTTGAATCCTCCTGTTAATGGTAAAATTCAAGGACTTTTCAAGGCCTTTGAGTGTTTTTCAAGTACTTTTCAAGGCAAATTTAATTTTCAAGGACGTTTCAAGATAGTCCTGTATATTCAAGTAATTTTCCAGCCTGTGTGAACCCTGATGCATTAAGCTGATTACCTATCTGATGGTTTTCCACGGAGATTACTAAGAAAAGAAGCAGAATCAAATTTAATCTCTGTTGAGAATTCCTGGCCAAAGTCCATTCCTGGGAATTCTATTTCCTCACTGCCCACAACATCAGTGGTATCCATGTCTACAGGGCCGAGCACTGTTCTGTTCACATCAAACAACTTGGACATATTGAGGGAGTCCGAGGACATCTCTGGTATAGGATACTCTGCGATGTTCTAAAATGGCAAAACAAAATAACTCCTGTCACATGCTAAACCAGAGGACTATAATGCCCTGAAGCACTCACCTGACCCTGAGTCACAAATAGGTCATAGTCAAGCTAGGATCATCATTTGATCGCGACTGTTTGAACACTACTGTTTATAGAGTCTGCATCGGTCTGTTTGTAAAAAAAGGGCAGTACATTTTTGCTTTAATAAGTAAATTTACAAAAAAGTACTGTTACAGTATGTCTTTCTCTGAAGATTGATTTTATCTTCAGTAAACAATTCAGACCTTGGGTCTTCATTGTTAGCCAAAAAACCTGTCTGAAAAGGGTTAAAAAAACATGAAAGGGAGTAAAGGATGGTCTGGGTCAATCTTATACACAACACCTCTCATTAGTGTGATATTGTTTAGTTTCTTCTCGCTTCTGAAAAAGTGCTAGATGCAAATAATCAGCCTTGTTTATCTACCATGAGTTCTCTAATACTTCTTTTTACTTCCAAGGCTCCAGAAAATACGTCCAGAACTTCTCTTGGCATTTCACAGGGTCTCCAACAGATAGCAAAAGAAAACTATCTGCTTTTTGTGAATGGGTTAAAAGGTTACAAATATGTGTTTCGAAAGAAGGAAAATACTATGATGGTTTATAACAGAAATGTTCAAATGATAAAAATTAGCCTTCAAACCTTCTCATTCTGATGGATTATTCCATATATATTGAAACAATGGGTTGCCAGTCAAATTTTTATAAAATGATGTATTTGTCCCTGAAGATTGTTTTTATCTTAAGTCCTTTTCCCACAGAGCTTGCAACAGTGGCACAAGCTCTGAGCAAGTTGTCATCATGATAACACACCAGATACAGCTTCTTCGCTTACAACAAAACAACCTAAACACCTGTAAAATTCCAAGGAATCGGTATAAAACTGTAGGAGGAGTTGCCCATACATGGTACCTACCACTTGAAGGAGGAACTATGGAATGCAAAATACTGTGTGCATTGTTTATCTTGGAAAAGGCAGGGGGACAAAAAATCCCCTAGAATGATGTAAGCCCACTTACCTCATACACCTGTGATTGTATGGCTCCTGTGAGCAGTTTATCTAAACCTGCAAAAAAGTTAAGTTATTAGGCATAAGGTAAATTAAAGCAGTGTTTTCCGAGGAAAACTATGTCTCCCAACCATAATTTGAGTCTGTAAGCATGCTTACCCAAATTCTAATCAGCTCATGATTGTGTCACCATGAAACAACATAATAAAGAATGGCTGAAATCCATCATTTATTTCAAGAGATAGCATCGGAAAACATAACGTTGGTAAAAATTTAAATTACAAAGTGCTGTGTGACCTTGAAAACAAGGTCAATGTCACCAAAATCTAATTTACAATATTTTTAGGATGATAACCTTGAAAATTAGGTCAGGGTCATCAAAATCTAACCAACTTTTTATTGTGTCTCAGTGAAACATTTAATACTTGGGCAAACTCCATTGTTCTGTGTAAGAGAATATGCAAAAACCAAAACTTGAAATTTCAAAATGCTGGTGTGACCTTGAAAATAAATCAAATCAATTCTTTCTGCCCTCAAAACAAGTATCTATGTAAGTTTGGTCAAGATCCATCTACTGGCTCAGAAGATAACATGCGGAAACAAAGCTAAGTGACAGCTGATGAGTTCTGCACCAAAACCAATATGACATCATTTTAAAATCTTAACCCTTTGCATGGTGGGTAATTCTTTTTTTGTTGTCTGCTGACTTTTTTTCAAAATAAACATCATCAGAAAAATCTGAGTGTCAAACTGTTTGGATCAAGATAAGAATGGACATTATGTTGGTTCTGATTTGGGTCTAAACTGTTTGCAAAGGTTATCTGTAGACTAAAAATTGGTTATATGAACTTTAATCTACAGCCTAAAGAAAAGCAAACATTTAAGACCTTGTCTAGTCTAAACCTTCATCTACTTATTAACTTCCATGTAGCTCTGACAGACTGTGCAAATGTGCAGCCTCATCTGAGCCTTTTTGGGTTTCATATAAAATAAAAACCATAATCTTCTGTGCTGTTTAGGTTTAAACCATTACTGTAGCTCTGACAGACTGTGCAAATGTCCGAGCCTTTGTGGGCTTCATATGCAATAAATACAATAATCTACTGTGCTGTTAAGGTTTATACCTTTACTTCCAAACTTTATGTGCACAAGCAGTGAAGGCTCTGATAGACTATGAATATACACTGTAACAGGCTCATCTGAACCTTTGAGCAATAACAGGCCTTTAGTTAAGTATTAATTTTCTTATTTCTCAACCAAAACATAGGTTGTGGGTACTCAAAACATATCTTAAAACTGATGGGTAAGAAAATATTTACTATTTTAAGCTCAAAAATTGTGTTCATCTAAACCTGTGCAATAAGTACTATAATCTCCTGCTGGCCCATATCTTTCTTAATTCTTCATAAATACAATTATTATCATGCTCAGAGGATGGTCCCATTGAGATACTCTTAATAAATAACCACAACTTCTGTTGTTTAACAAAAATAGTTATAGCTAGTTATCTGTTTTCTTATTTCGAACACTTCAAATCTCCTGCCTGAAGACCATTCACATAAAGTATCTAACCGTATAGAAGCATTACAATTTGAAACTAGAAAAAGTGCCCTGAAAGGCATGTATACCCCGACCTATGCTCTTACTGCCCCAACCCCAATCCCCCTGCCCTGCACCCCAAAAATCTAAAGATGCCTAGCTTTTTTAGCTCTAGCATGCAACCATACATCTGAAGCAGTCAAGTGGAAGCCAGGCATGCATGGTACCAATTATAAAACTTAAATGTTTTCTAATGATATCTGCGCTTTTTAAAGGTGTCCTAGATTTTGACCTCTAGTCCCACCCCTGGTCAAGAACCCTAAGGACCGATGTCACAGAAAGAAAGTAAGATGAAATAGTACCTGTTGTTCAAATACAAATGGTTCTATAAAAGAAAACAATTAAGATGTCCTAGATTTTGACCTCTAGCCCCACCCTGGGGTAATGGACACAAGGGTCTGAAGCTGATGACTGGAAGCCTACCATGAATGATACAAAATGCCTAAATAGGAATGTTTTCTTATAAATGGTTGGTAAGATATCTGCAAAAGTTGGAAAACTAGAATAGCACTTTTAAAAGGTGTCCTAGATTATGACCTCTACCCCCACCCTGGGTCATGAACCCTCAGGTCTAAAGTCACAGAGAATGTACCTGTTCAAATACAAATGATTCTAAAAAATAAAATAAAATAAGATGTCCTAGATTTTTACTGAGATATACACCACTAGAGAAACTTTAACCAAATCTTTGAGGTAACAGAAGTAGGAGCGAACGAACAAACAGATGGACGAAGGGAAAGATGAAAACTATATACCCCTCGGCAAAAATGCTGGGGTATAAATATCCTCTGCAAATTTAAGCCAGCTCATGAGATTTTCGTACTTGTCGCATTGGCTAGAAGCCTTGCCTCAGACAAGCCTGCACAGTCTCGCCAGAGCCTTCCCTGCTCACTAAATATGGAAAATGATGAAGGTTTAGACCAAAATTTAGAGCTGTAGTCTCACTGTGTAGTCTCACTGTGTAGCAGTCTTGTTTGAACAGCGGATTTACGACAATGTAATAAGTAACAATATATTGTGCGCTGGCACATTTATCTAGTTCTACTTTACTACTGCAACCTACCAGTAATAGAAGTCTGACTTCCTGATATTTCACCACCGCTCCTAAAATAAAAGAAAAGAAGATTTATATTAGAAATACCAATCTAGGACAGCTGACACTTGTGTCACACCCATCAGTATTTGTGTACTACAATTTAGTACAATAAATAATTAATGAGTCATTGGACATGATCACGCACCACTGATGTGGTGTCCGTGATCATGAACTATTGATGTGGTGTTAACAAGAGAATGGATATTATCATGAACTATTGATGTGGTGTTAACTAGAGAATGGACATGGCCATGAACTATTGATGTGGTGTTAACCAGAGAATGGACATACCCATGAACTGTTGATGTAGTGTTAACCATAGAATGGACATGATCATGAACTATTGATGTGGTGTCAACCAAAGAATGGACCTGACCATGAACTATTGATGTGGTGTCAATCAGAGAATGGACATGATTATGAAATATTGATTTGGTGTCAATAAGAAAATGGACAGGACCATGAACAATTGATGCTGTGTCAACAAAAATAGACATGACCATGAACTATTGATGTGGTGTCAACCAGAGAATGGACAGGTCCATGAACTATTGATGTGGTGTCAACTAGAGAATGGACATAATCATGAACTATTGATGTGGTGTCAACCAGAGAATGGACATGATCAATGTTCTATTGATGTGGTGTCAACCAGAGAATGGACATGACCATGAACTATAGATGTGGTGTTAACCAGAGAATGGACATGATCATGAATTATTGATGTGGAGTCAACCAAAGAATGGACAGGACCATGAACTATTGATGTGGAGTCAACAAGAGAATGGACATGATCATGAACTATTGATGTGGAGTCAACCAGAGAATGGACAGGACCATGAACTATTGATGTGGTGTCAACAAGAGAATGGACATGACATGGACTATTGGTGTGGTGTCATCCAGAGAATGGACATGATAATGAACTTTTGGTGTGGTGTCAACCAGAGAATGGACATGATCATGAACTATTGACGTGGTGTTAACCAGAGAATGGACAAGACCATGAACTATTGAAGTGGTGTTAACTAGAGAATGGACATGACCATGAACTATTGATGTAGTGTCAACCAGAGAATAAACATGACCATGAACTGTTGATGTGGTGTTAACCAGAGAATGGACATGACCATGAACTATTGATGTGGTGTCAACCAAAGAATAAACATGACCATGAACTATTAATGTGGTGTTAACTAGATAATGATCATGACCATGAACTATTGATGTGGTGTTAACTAGAGAATGGACATGACCATGAACTATTGATGTGGTGTCAACCAGAGAATGGACATGAACATGAACTATTGATGTATTGTCAACCAGAGAATGGACATGACCATGAACTATTGATGTGGTGTCAACCAGAGAATGGACATGACAATGTGGTGTCAACCAGAGAATGGACATGATCATGTGGTGTTAACCAGAGAATGGACATGACCATGTGCTGTCAACCAGAGAATGGACATGACCATGTGCTGTCAACCAGAGAATGGACATCATCATGTGCTGTCAACCAGAGAATGGACATCATCATGAACTTTTGATGTGGTGTCAACCAGAAAATGGACATGACCATGTGGTGTCAACCAGAGAATGGACATGATCATGTGGTGTTAACCAGAGAATGGACATGACCATGTGCTGTCAACCAGAGAATGGACATGACCATGTGCTGTCAACCAGAGAATGGACATGATCATGTGCTGTCAACCAGAGAATGGACATGATCATGAACTATTGATGTGGTGTCAACTAGAGAATGGACATGATCATGTGGTGTTAACCAGAGAATGGACATGACCATGTGCTGTCAACCAGAGAATGGACATGACCATGTGCTGTCAACCAGAGAATGGACATCATCATGTGCTGTCAACCAGAGAATGGACATGATCATGAACTATTGATGTGGTGTCAACCAGAGAATGGAAATGACCATGTGGTGTCAACCAGAGAATGGACATGACAATGTGCTGTCAACCAGAGAATGGACTTGACCATGTGGTGTCAACCAGAGAATGGACATGATCATGAACTATTGGTGTGGTGTCAACTAGAGAATGGACATGATCATGTGGTGTTAACCAGAGAATGGACATGACCATGTGCTGTCAACCAGAGAATGGACATGACCATGTGCTGTCAACCAGAGAATGGACATGATCATGTGCTGTCAACCAGAGAATGGACATGATCATGAACTATTGATGTGGTGTCAACCAGAGAATGGACATGACCATGTGGTGTCAACCAGAGAATGGACATGACCATGTGCTGTCAACCAGAGAATGGACATGACCATGTGGTGTCAACCAGAGAATGGACATGACCATGTGGTGTCAACCAGAGAATGAACATGATCATGAACTATTGGTGTGGTGTCAACTAGAGAATGGACATGGCCATGTGGTGTCAACCAGAGAATGGACATGACCATGTGGTGTCAACCAGAGAATGGACAGGATCATGTGGTGTCAACCAGAGAATGGACAGGATCATGAACTATTGGTGTGGTGTCAACTAGAGAATGGACATGACCATGTGGTGTCAACCAGAGAATGGACATGACCATGTGGTGTCAACCAGAGAATGGACAGGATCATCAGGTGTCAACCAGAGAATGGACAGGATCATGAACTATTGGTGTGGTGTCAACCAGAGAATGGACATGACCATGAACTATTGATGTTGTGTCAACCAGAAAATGGACATGACCATGTGGTGTCAACCAGAGAATGGACATGACCATGTGGTGTCAACCTGAGAATGGACATGACCATGTGGTGTCAACCAGAGAATGGACAGGATCATGAGCTATTGATGTGGTGTCAACTAGAGAATGGACATGACCATGAAATATTGTTGTGGTGTCAACCAGAGAATGGACATGATCATGGACTATTGATGTGGTGTCAACCAGAGAATGGACATGACCATGTGGTGTCAACCTGAGAATGGACATGACCATGTGGTGTCAACCAGAGAATGGACAGGACCATGAACTATTGATGTGGTGTCAACTAGAGAATGGACATGACCATGAAATATTGCTGTGGTGTCAACCAGAGAATGGACATGATCATGAACTATTGATGTGGTGTCAACTAGAGAATGGACATGACCATGAACTAGTGATGTGGTGCCAATCAGAGAATGGACAGGATCATGAACTATTGATGTGGTGTCAACTAGAGAATGGACATGACCATGTGGTGTCAACCAGAGAATGGACATGACCATGTGGTGTCAACCAGAGAATGGACATGATCATGTGGTGTCAACCAGAGAATGGACAGGATCATGAACTATTGATGTGGTGTCAACCAGAAAATGGACATGGCCATGTGGTGTCAACCAGAGAATGGACATGACCATGTGGTGTCAACCTGAGAATGGACATGACCATGTGGTGTCAACCAGAGAATGGACAGGATCATGAACTATTGATGTGGTGTCAACCAGAGAATGGACAGGATCATGAACTATTGGTGTGGTGTTAACCAAAGAATAAACATGACCATGAACTATTAATGCGGTGTTAACTAGAGAATGGACTTGACCATGAACTATTCATGTGGTGTCAACCAGAGAATGGACATGACCATGTGGTGTCAACCAGAGAATGGACAGGACCATGAACTATTGGTGTGGTGTCAACCAGAGAATGGACATGGCCATGTGGTGTCAACCAGAGAATGGACATGACCATGTGGTGTCAACCAGAGAATGGACAGGATCATGAAGTATTGATGTGGTGTCAACCAGAGAATGGACAGGATCATGTGGTGTCAACCAGAGAATGGACAGGATCATGAACTATTGGTGTGGTGTCTACCAGAGAATGGACATGACCATGAACTATTGATGTGGTGTCAACCAGAAAATGGACATGACCATGTGGTGCCAACCAGAGAATGGACATGACCATGTGGTGTCAACCTGAGAATGGACATGACCATGTGGTGTCAACCAGAGAATGGACAGGATCATGAACTATTGATGTGGTGTCAACTAGAGAATGGACATAACCATGAAATATTGCTGTGGTGTCAACCAGAGAATGGACATGATCATGGACTATTGATGTGGTGTCAACCAGAGAATGGACATGACCATGAACTAGTGATGTGGTGCCAATCAGAGAATGGACATGATCATGAACTATTGGTGTCGTGTCATCCAGAGAATGGACATGATCATGAACTATTGGTGTGGTGTTAACCAAAGAATAAACATGACCATGAACTATTAATGTGGTGTTAACTAGAGAATGGACATGACCATGAACTATTGATGTGGTGTCAACCAGAGAATGGACATGACCATGTGGTGTCAACCAGAGAATGGGCATGACCATGAACTATTGATGTGGTGTCAACCAGAGAATAGAAATGAACATGAACTATTGATGTATTGTCAACCAGAGAATGGACATGACCATGAACTATTGATGTGGTGTCTACCAGAGAATGGACATGGCCATGTGGTGTCAACCAGAGAATGGACATGACCATGTGGTGTCAACCAGAGAATGGACAGGATCATGAACTATTGATGTGGTGTCAACTAGAGAATGGACATGACCATGTGGTGTCAACCAGAGAATGGACATGACCATGTGGTGTCAACCAGAGAATGGACATGATCATGAACTATTGGTGTGGTGTCAACTAGAGAATGGACATGGCCATTAGGTGTCAACCAGAGAATGGACATGACCATGTGGTGTCAACCAGAGAATGGACAGGATCATGAACTATTGATGTATTGTCAACAAGAGAATGGACTTGACCATGAACTATTGATGTGGTGTCTACCAGAGAATGGACAGGATCATGAACTATTGATGTATTGTCAACAAGAGAATGGACTTGACCATGAACTATTGATGTGGTGTCTACCAGAGAATGGACATAACAATGTGGTGTCAACCAGAGAATGGACATGACCATGAACTATTGGTGTGGTGTCAACTAGAGAATGGACATGGCCATGTGGTGTCAACCAGAGAATGGACATGACCATGTGGTGTCAACCAGAGAATGGACAGGATCATGAACTATTGATGTATTGTCAACAAGAGAATGGACTTGACCATGAACTATTGATGTGGTGTCTACCAGAGAATGGACATAACAATGTGGTGTCAACCAGAGAATGGACATGACCATGAACTATTGGTGTGGTGTCAACTAGAGAATGGACATGGCCATGTGGTGTCAACCAGAGAATGGACATGACCATGTGGTGTCAACCAGAGAATGGACAGGATCATGAACTATTGATGTGGTGTCAACTAGAGAATGGACATGACCATGTGGTGTCAACCAGAGAATGGACATGACCATGTGGTGTCAACCAGAGAATGGACATGATCATGTGGTGTCAACCAGAGAATGGACAGGATCATGAACTATTGATGTGGTGTCAACTAGAGAATGGACATGACCATGTGGTGTCAACCAGAGAATGGACATGACCATGTGGTGTCAAACAGAGAATGGACAGGATCACGAACTATTGGTGTGGTGTCAACTAGAGAATGGACATGACCATGTGGTGTCAACCAGAGAATGGACATGACCATGTGGTGTCAAACAGAGAATGGACATGACCATGAACTATTGGTGTGGTGTCAACTAGAGAATGGACATGGCCATGTTGTGTCAACCAGAGAATGGACATGACCATGTGGTGTTAACCAGAGAATGGACAGGATCATGAACTATTGATGTGGTGTCAACCAGAGAATGGACATGACCATGAACTATTGATGTATTGTCAACCAGAGAATGGACATGACCATGAACTATTGATGTGGTGTCAACCAGAGAATGGACATGACCATGAACTATTGATGTGGTGCCAATCAGAGAATGGACATGATCATGAACTATTGATGTGGTGTCAACCAGAGAATACTACTATCAATCAAGATAAGTATTCTTATGTGGACACCATGTCCAATCCATTACTCAATAGTCAACAACTGTTTAATAAAGATATGTAAAGCATTTCTTGCTATTGAAGAAGCTACGAACATAGATGGTACACATTACTTGATATTCTTAAGTCACTTACAAAAATTCATGCAATATTACTTGGTTTGTAACACACTTTTGAAAAACCATCCAACATGAAGAATTGTCATGTGCATACGTATGGAGTCACTTACGAAAATTCATGCAATATTACATGATTTGTAATAATAAGATCTGTTCTTTTCCGTCAATATTTCCAATCTCATGATAATAAATGAGCTGCTGCATGATACCTTCAATAGAATAACCTTAAAATAAGTTTGGCTTTCCACATAATGATATAGTTGCTGTATCAAAACTTTCCCACAGCCCGAGACAGGAGAAGTAAGACTTCTTCAAAACTGCTCTGTACATCAATATACTCTTATTCTGGTCAACATGGAATGTCACTGCTTGTCCTCAATTTACCAGTGGAGGCAGTAATTATAAATTCATCTTCCAATTTTAGAATTAGTCTTCTAATTTCAGAAATTGTCCATCCATTTTTGAGCACCCAAAACCCATGCTTAACCCTTGAACTCATAGAGACGCCCTTTAACACATTTACAAACAGAGCAGACCCAGATCAGGCAGCTCTTGCATGAGCTGCCTGATCTGGGTCTGCTCTGTTTGCTAATGGAAATATGATTAAATATGATCCAACACTAGTGGACCTGACAAGTAATTTCTTTGCTCTATGTACGAACATGAACGTCTATTTATATTTATATTCATAGTGGGTGGAGCTTAGCATGAATATTCATGAAGGAAAGTGTTAAACTGATGGATAAGAAAGAAAAAATGCAAATCTATGCTCAAAGAATCGCTCATTTGGACCTACAGTAATTTCTATAAAATCTTGCTTACCTCTTCTTTGCAGACACATCATCTGAAAGAGGAAAAAGAAGAATAAAGTGTCAAACATTCGGTTCCTAAATAATATTTTTAAGCCAGTATACTTATCCCATAGGCAACCAGCAAAGGCTTTAATACCCACCCCAATACCATTAATTTTGGAATTCACAAAGTGCTTGTCAGTATAGCAAACTGGGAGGACCCTGATTAGACTGCTTCTTCTGCATGTGCAATTTTTGCCTTCAGGTCTTTTTGGATTGCAACTAATGTTCAAAATTTATCAAAGTCATTTCCACTATTATTCTGTGAAAAAAGACTAATCATTTTCTGGTAAATATGGTTAGAGAAAAGGAAACACAAATAATTTATGGTTTGGCTTTGCCTGACAATGTACAGATCAGAAGTGTTGTGCCCAACACACCTCCATGCCATGAATAATAATTATGTAAAGTTAAAATGAATTTGGTCTATCCTTGTAATAGATATATGGCCCAGACACACAATCTGGCTGGGTGCTGACGACAGGGCGGATGGACACACAAGCAAACATATAGCGCCAAAGGGGACTAAAAAGTATCAGAACATTGTCAAAGTCCAACGGTTTATTCTAAAATCATGCAAGGAATGCAAAATCATATACATGTAGTGCATCCAAATGCCATTTAATCATCTTTTTGTGTCCAAAAGTTAAGTCCTTTGGCTTAAAAAATACTGAAACTTTTGCGAAGTAAAGAACTTTATATCTTTATATCCTTGTCCTACTGAACCCTAATTTACCTTTTTGTGATATCACTATAAATCCAGATCAGCTGTTTGATTGAAAATATATACTTACAAATGTAATGCTGCAGGACAACACAAAATTTTATTATACAATATAAATTTGGGAGGAGTGTAGTACATAAAATGTTCAGCATGACATGGATTAAGATGTACATTACCTTCATCTTCACTGCTGCTCTGTTTCCAAACTTGTGGTGAATCTCTTGGAAACTCTCTGAAACAGTACAGTAAAGCTTATCTAAACCCCTTTTACAAACAAACAAATAATGAGGGGTAATCAAGTCATTCAAAACCTTCCCATTTGCATTAAAAAAGAATCAGGTTGCCCACATGGCAGGGCTTCAGATTTTGTTCAAGATTTGTGGGCCGAAGTAACCCATAGAGCAAAAAATGGTGGGTCATTTTCTGAAATGATGGGCCCAAGCATATCAAACTAACCACAGTTGACATTTGGGTAGTATACTTTACCGACACACTGACACAGACACTTTTATGCATATATGTATATTAAAACCTGTCTTGATTGGCCACTCAAAAAAGAAGACCAATTATCGCTTAATGCAGGTCAAATGTATTGTATTGCAGAATGCTCCTTTAACTTTCAACCTTCATTAAGCTACCATTTGTTATTAAGAAAAATTCTTAGTTTTGTCTTTTTGAGTGACTGCTTAAGACATGTTTTATTGTATTGACTACCTACATGTACTTTCTGTTTTGTGGAGTTCCTAGACTGGCTGTAAGATGAATATTTTAATTAAAGTGAGATTTTTTCACAACTAAAAAGGATGGGTCCACTGGGCCCCCTGCCTTGGAAAGTGATGGACCATATTTTGAAATCATGGGGCAATGACTCGGGCCCACCATAAATCTGAAGGCTTGTGACATGGCACATTCTAACTTACCAGAGATCTAGTTATCGACAAATTAACTGATGGCCGAATCTAAAATATTATGGACCATATATTTTCCCCAAAGTAAGTTATGGGACGTTTAGGCTACCAAAGCAAGCACAATTTAAGAGACCTTGAGTTATTCATTTAGCAGCTATTTGCTTAGTAATTTTTGCATTGAAACAATTTGGGCGAGCACATGATTTTGGTACTTGTCACATACATGCCTATTTTGATGCTGATGCACCAAAATCACATGTGCTGCTTTTATTATTTTCACATAGGGAAACTTTAACTCTTTGCATGCTGGGTAATTTTTCAATTTTTTGTCGTCTGCTGACTTTTTTCAAAATTAACTTTTTTAAAAAAATCTTTCAGCAACACTATGAGAGTGTCAAACATATTTGCAAAGGTTATCAGAAGACAACAAAAGTCACCGCTAGCAAGGAAAGGGTTAAGCTCCAAAATGTCATGAAAATGCTTAACCCAATACATGCTAGGAAATTATTCATGTTTTGTCGTCTGAAATCAATTTTTCAAAAAAAAAAACATATTCTGGAATACCATCAGTTTTGTCGAACAGTTTTGATCCTGATTGTCAGCAAACGTTATCAGCAGATAACACTAAAAGGTAAGGCCAAATAAAAAAATAAGTGTGTGTTTCGGGTAACGGGTCTGAAAATTTAAGTAGAGTAGGCACACATATACCGTAAAATGGAATATTTTCGTGTTGCCAAATTTTTGCCTTTTTGCCTCAAAAATATGAAGATAAATATTCACGGTTTTTTATTTTCGCGGTCTATTGTACCCGCGAAAATTGGAATTGCAAGTTAAATGTCCTGCAAAATGTCTGAAGTATCTGTAAAGTCGGTAAATTACACTGGTTGAAACTTTGTGCTTTCCGTATTTCATCTGGAAGACGAATCATAGTTTCTAGTTGGTCTCAAGTTGAAAGTAGTGCATAGAATACGATACATTTTAATTGACGACTTTCACTGGCAATATCATGACATTGTCTTTTTTCTCTCCAAAATCAATCGCTTTTTAGCACCATTTATTTGATAATTATCAAACACTCGCTGACAGAAATATATGATCACTGGTCCAAATCTGATTAAATGATCAGGTGTGTTTAAGCGTAATTAATCCATTATCTTTCTCACTTGTCCAAGCCGTCTATTGTTTAGCGATTGAACGTTCACGAGCATGAGCTCGATTGATATATTCATGTTCAATGAACAGTATACATGTAGCTTGACCTGTAAACTACGCTGGTTAGTCTATGGAAAACGGTGTTTTATGAATACAAATGAATACACAATTATTTTTCTGTATATAAACAATTGGTCAAACTTGGAAAATATTTCACGGATTTCAATTTTCGCGGATCACGACTTACCGCGAAATACCGCGAAAATTGGACGATGCAAAAATTTCCCATTTTACAGTATATATATATTTTTATGGAATTTTTTTATAAAAATTATAACCTGAAAAAAAATTCTAAGTTTCATCAGTAAATTTAGGTAGGGTAGGGTTACCCTAAACACAGGTATTTTCTTTTATTTGGCCTAACACTAACAGGTAAGGAGTTGATGTTACATTAAAAGAGATAACATACATAACTACAAATGTATAGACTATTTCAGATTTTGGAGGGTGGGTGGGGTTGAGGAGCTATGCATCAGAACCCAAATTCTGAAACAATTCATAGCTATATAAGCCTTCCAAGGAGAAACAATCCTACTCTTTAGTGAAATACAGCTTCTCAGAGCTCAAAATTCTGAAACAATTCATAAATATACATGACATTGTATAAGCCTTCCAAGGAGAAACAATCCTACTCTTAAGTGGAATACCTACTTGACTTGGTATGTTTCAGCAAAGCTTACTCTCCTGGAGGACTTACGACCTTTGCAGAGAATACCAGTGTCCTCATCCTGTAAGATACATAAACATGTGACATATGTGACAGGTTTTGGCGCCTTTTGGAAATCTATCAAATGCAGAAATTTTCCTACCATTTTAACTCTTCTTAGCCAGTTGCAATTTTCCATCAAGTTTGATACAACAAGAAATTCCGTTTGCACAAAATGATGCATTCAACCATAGTTGCTGTCTTAATGTCGGGTCCTCATTTTAGTTAACCAGACCTGCATTGATACTAAACATTTGAGTTTGACCTCTATAGACGTTATTTACAATAAAATTACTCACCTGGTCTTGAGAAGTAGACAGATTGACCCTATTTTAATTAATGTAAACACGTCAATAAGAAACAGAAAATGCTTGAAAAATGATATAAATATGATAACTCTGTAAATAGAGTACGGTGCGTTTTGAAAGCTCCCTTATGACATATTAAACATGTTTTCAGCAAAATGCAAAGAAAAAGACACAGCGATGTTCATTATTACATCAACAGCAGATAACTCAAAATGACGTTGATCATAAAATTAATGACTTCACAAACGTACCTGTTTACTCGAGATAGAAACAGGATTATATAAAGTTTTTCCTACAAGCAACTTTGGGATTGTTACTTAGACTTGCAGCTAAAATTTGGTGTCATTTTGTCTCAAATTAACAAAGATATGACACTATATCCGCACAAGTACCAAAACGTGTGTTGCAATTTGATTCAGAAAACTTTCAGTATACTAGAGCGGCCTTTATATAAGGGTCTGTAACTCGAGAAAAATAGTGAGTGTTTCTTTATGTTTGGTGTCATTTGAAAGGCGAGAAACAATTCTTTCCAGAAAGGTATGGCATTTTGTCGTAGCATATACGTGAAGAAAGTTATGAAGCTACTTGCATTCATATTTGAACAGCCCTCGTAGAAAATCAGGACATTATTAAGAAGTCAGTAAACCCAATAGCTGCTATCCATTAATATTTGTTGGCACATTTATTTCAGTTGGTAGGGTGTCCAACCAAATGCCTGGGGTTTTGCAGGTTCTATTCCCAGATCAAGTATTCATTCACTAGTAGTCATTTAGCCTTACTAGTGAAAGAGGAGTACTGGGTAAAAAGATATGGGTTAAGCCGGCCTAGGAAAAGGGTCGTTAGGATCAACAAGTCATTCAGACATTACCTCAGCTGTTTAGCATGGATGTAAAGCAAGAAACAAACCCAAAAGTATTTATATTTACCTTACCTCAATCATTTTTATTGCTGCCTAATCTGAACCATCATAAAAATTGAATATAAGTCACTCTGGTGCAAGAGGTAGGTATAGACACAATGGTCTGAGGATGAATACAGTTTTCTGAAAAGCTCAAGAGATCACGGTCATTACATGTAACATACGTATGGTCTATTTCTTAAAATGTTCAAACTGATTTTGCAAAACTTAAAGGTTTATTAATCAAAATAAAGGTTATTAAAGGTTTTTCAACCAAATTAAAGGTTTTAAAGGATTGCAACCAAATTAAAAGTTTCTAAAGGTTTTAAAGGTTCCACTAGGGGGCCGGAATGTGTCTACATTGTATAGGCAAAGTATCAAATTGCTCCATCAAAAGCTGTGGTAGGAGTTGATCGGCCCATGAAGGCACTATCTATGCAATTACAAGCACCTAAGTTCTAAGTTCTCACTGCTGTCATTTTGTCAAAAATTATTTTTTCTGAACCAGACTCCTTCATGCATATGTTCAATGTGTCTACATTGTATAGGCAAAGTATTAAATTGTACCATCAAAAGCTGTAGTAGAAGTTGATGGGCCCATGAAGGCACCATCAATGCATATACAAAAGCCATATTAGGAAAAATTGTCGAAGTTCTCACAGCTGTCATTTTGTCAAAAATTATTTATTCTGAACCAAACTCCTTCATGCATATGTTAAATGTCTGAAAAAGTGTCTACATTGTATAGGAACAGTATCAAATTGTTCCATCAAAAGCTGTGGTAGGAGTTAATCGGCCCTTGTATGGACTATAATAGCATAAGCATAAAACCCTATATAAAAAGCCATTTAGAACTATACTCAGAAAAACAATTGAAGGATATTAAATTTCTTTTGGCTATAAAACATTTGAAAAAATATTTTTTAAACAAATTACTTTCGTATCTGATAGAACTATCAATCCACAATTCAACAAAATGCAAACTGAAATTTACTGGTCATTGGTTACGATACAGTACCACACCAAATGTACAAACCCTCTTTATCCAAAGTTCGCAAGCCAAAAATTTAGCGTTTTTGTTTTTTGCTGAAACCTTTACCTAGTCATTGCTTATGCTCTAATTCCGACCACAGACAAGCCTTCACACCCATTTGTCAGTAAATGCACCTAATAACGTGACAACTTCTTCGACAAAAATGCACAGATATGGCATATCCCAGCCAATATACCAACAAATTGGAAGTAAAACACTGGCAACAACTACAAAATTAGATGTCACAATTTTGGCTGAGACCTAGCGATGATTTTGGAGCCAGTCATTATGGAATATAAACGATAAAAATGAGTTTAAACCATTTGTGAATGTTTGTGACTTTTCAGTATAGAAGGTTGTACCATTTGGGCATGTACTGTACTTTAATCATTGAAGCGTGTCTTAAATCAAACATTCATTTTGGTTGCATATATCTGGAGCTATGAAATGCATGCATAATTAGGTTAGTTTTTATTGTAATGAATTTTAGCGATGGAAATAAATCTAAATATCCTTCAATTGTTTTTCTGAGTATACAAAGGGAAATAACTCTAATATAATTTGCCCCTAGCCCTCACTTTTTTTGTCTAACATATTTTTCTTGCATATATGAACATGTTTGCAAGGTTTGATGAAAATCCAGCAATGACTCTTCAAGATATTAAGGAAACAAAACGTTTTGGACGGACACACAGACGGACAACGTGAAAACAGCATACTCACCACAAACAAAGTTTGCGGAGGGTATAATAAAATTGTATTTCTTTCTCTGAAGATTGTTAACAGTATAGACCCTGATGTAATGCCTCAATATGCAGCATTTCATCTGGATCTTCACTGTTTGCCCAAAGACGCATTTGGAGTCACTAGTATATGAAAGGTTGCAGCCAGCAATTTTCAAGATGACTGACGTTCAAACATATCTGACAACAGATTGGAATCAAAATCACAGATTCACAACTAGACCACAATGTCATGGAGAACATTTCAGACTGGTTTCACTGTGGTCAAACTACTACGGTAATTTGGGATTCGTCACCCACGTGTTATAGTAAAATTACCCTCAAATAAAAACTGACAAAAATGTAAATTTCGAATATTGCATCGTCTAGTTAACAACATCTGAGTTGTTTTTCCAAAATGGAGATAAAATCAGATTTTAAATGCGTTTTTTACAGTTATATTAAAAAATTGTAAATTACGTTTTAGTCATAATTATACTGTTTTGTCATTGATTAATTATCTACGATCATGACAAAACCGTAATTAGTTATTTCATGCCTAGACATCAAACGTTTAACTTTTTCTATAGTTTTAAAGCTAAAAGATACAATGTGAATTTGATGAACAAAAATCAATTGAATCCCGAGCATTTTGGGGCGTTTATCTGTGATTAAATCAAGAAAAAGAACATGATTAGAAAGTTACCTTAACACCGGAATAAGTGACGAAACCCAAATTGCTGTAGTGGTATGACCACAGTGGGTTTAGAAAAATCTGACTAGCAGCAACAGGAGAGATGGCAGCCAGCAGACATATTTATTATTTTTTCACAAATCTGAACCAAAATGGCAGGTGTGCCACTAGACCCCTAAGGAGACATCCTGGACATGTTTCAGGAAAAAAAACGCCAAGGAGATACAATAACAAGAAAAGTTTACAGACAAAGGGATGCCAGAGACTTGGCTTGAAAAAGGTTAAGCTCTACACAATGAAATCACTAACTATGGTACAATGTGTGCTTTTTATGGTCACTTAGTTTGCAGAATTACGACAGGAAATGGCCTTACCTTGTTGATGTCAATCTTCAGAATCTGAAATAAATTTAACACAATCATATTTATATATTTCTGCGGTCAAATATTTGCTACAATGTTGCTGCATTTGTGATTCACTTAAATTTGATATGCAACATGACCATGATCTGGATACGTTGGATTTTGATCCCCAGGGTCGATCGTGGTCTGCAGGCAAAATATTTGCTACCATGTTGCTGCATTTGTGATTCCCATGCACCATGACCATGTTCTAAAAAAAGTTGAAACTTAAACCTTTTGACCCCCAGGGTCGTGAGGGGGGGGGAAGGGGTGAGGTCTGCAGGCAAAATAGTTGCTACCATGTTCCTGCATTTGTGATTCCATTTCATTTGATATGCAACATGATCATGGTCTGGGGGAGGGGAAGGGGGGGGGGGGGGGGGGGGGTCTGCGGTCAAATATTTGCAACAATGTTGCTGCATTCATGATTCCATTTAATTTGATATGCAACATAACTTTGTTCTAAAAAAGTAGAATTTTGACCTATTGACCCCATCCCCTTTTGACCCCTGGGGTCGGGCAGCAGACAAAATATTCCCTACCATGTTGCTGCATTCGTGATTCTATTAAATTTAATATGCAACATGACCATGTTCTGAAAAAGTTAAATTTTGACCTTTTGACCTCACCCCTATGTCCATTCAGGGGGTGGGTCCCGGTGGGACACAGGCCTTTGATCAAAAATCACGTTTGATATGTTAAATATTTATTGTACCTCTGTCTACATATTGACAATGCGTAATTTAAAAATTTGACCATGTTCTGAAAAAGTCCATAATTTCTGTAACTTCTCCCTATTTTCCGTTGAGGGAGAAGCCACTTCTAAATATAAGGGCTAGCTTGGTCCCTGGCTACATACAAAATATAAAGGCTCTAGGCCTTGTGGTTTCAGACAAGAAGTTGTTTTTTTCATGTTTTCCCTATCTATTTGACCCCTGCAGCCGGACCATTTATGGCCCAAGGGGAATAATTTGAACAAACTTGGTAGAGGTCCTTTAGGTGATGCTACATACCAAATATCATACTCTAGGCCTTCTGGGTTTCAGAGAAGAAGATTTTTTCGTGATTTCACTATAAGGGCCATTTCACATATACACTAAAACCGAACCCAAACCAATTGCATCATTTCCTTTTCGGCAGACCTTTCACATATGAACCGAATCCGCGGATGAAATCTAATAAGAAAATGCATGTATAATTTGGCACAGACCTGATAATTCTACAGACTTCCTGATATTGATCCATGTATTCATAGTGGCTCTGGGCTTTGGGCTTTGTCCCACAAAAGTCTGGAGTCTTGTACGTGGGTCATCCAATAAGTTCTGACAATGGCCTCATATCTCAGAAACTGTTGTTGACATCAGAATTCTATTACCCATTTTATGTGGCCATAGGTGTTACCTAATCATGTTTGAAATATGGAGTTTTTATCATAACCTGATCCAATGCTATACAAAATTGTAAAACACTGTTAAAGCCCATGGCCGCGAAAATTCACGTTTTTAACAGACTTTTGCTGGGGGTAGAGTTAGTTAAAGATGCAGTATGCATCTTTGGACAGTTATATTAGTGGTTGGTGATGTTGTCTGAATACACAATTGACCCGTAAAAGCAAATACCACAATGACATTAACGTAGTTGCTCTGAACGTTCTTGGTTGCTAGGCAACAACAGAAAATTATATTTTTTGCCTCACTTCAAGCGCTAATTATAAAATAGAATATTTTGAACACTTATATAAGCATCACGACACATTTCCATATTAATTAACACATGTTTTGATAAATATGTTCTATAGCCTTCTTAAACACATAGAAAATGATAACTTTCAATAAATGTTTTATACCAAATATAATACACTATTTGTACAACCCATTTTCAGGGAAAATATTTCTTGCAAAATCGGTGATATATCATAATCAAAACACTGCTGACACCATAGTTGCAACCTTAATCATTATCTATGACGTTCAAAATCAACACACATAATGTATTTATTTATCTATATAAAACGTTTTAAAAAGGAGTCTGTAATTTCTTAGAAATTCGGGCATGTGTACCACATATAGTGTCCCGTCCATGACACTTTACCTTGTGTTCTTTAGTTGCCTAGCAACCGTTGCGATTGCAACATGGAAATTATTTGAACTTATGATTTAATTCCCTATATTCTAAATAATATGTGAAGACTAATGGAACACATCCTATAGAAAAAGGTTTTAGTTTATGAGGTCATTGTCAGAACATTTTGGATGACCCTCGCAATTGTAAAATAATCGCACTATCGCCTCCCTGGAAATCCATCAATGGCTTCCATTATTACTAAATTTTATACAATGCACGTGGTTGTGTATGTGCAGGTGTAATTCAATTATGCTGTGTTAACCTGTCGTTATTTGCTGAAATTTGGCTGCCGAAACCGTAAAAATAATATCCAATTTGTGCATATTTTTTGTTTGGCATTCGGTTTTGGCATATATGTGAAAGCACTCATAAATTTTAAAGCATCCTATTCTTTTCAGTTCGGTTTTGGTGTATAAGCATATCGGCTCAGCCACAATCAGAAGCAAATTTTTGTTTCATCAGAGGTCAAAAATAAAGTTCTTTCAATCAACTTTTCATGCATTTTCACATTCTTTGTACTTCATATTGTCTTAAACCAGTTGGTGTTCAGTAACGAAAGTACTAACTTTCACATTTATGGTTGAAAGAGGATTTTCATGTTATTCTGGCCTGTGAAATATAAACTCAATGGAATGGTTACTGTCAGTTTCTATAAATCTATTTTAAAGGAAAAGTGCTATTCACATGATAGATAATGAAAAATTAGAGCATACAATGAATCTAGAGTGGTTTCGGTTTTTCGTCTATGCCGTCTAGTTGTGAAATTATAGGGTTTCATAAGTGGTCTCTGAAATTTAGCCAAAATGTCTATGGACAAGTTACATGTTTCAAGTAAACCTTTGTAAGCATACATGATAATTTGTTTCTTATGTCTCAAAATAATGAACGAAATAAGCAATATTCCCAGAGGATAGAATAAACATAACTTGTAAGTTTTTATTTTGTTTTTAGATTTTTTGTTTGTTTGATTTGATTCTTAACGTCCACTCAACAATCTTTCAGTTATGCGGGACGGGTCTTCCTGGGTTGAACCAGTACTAAGCTAGGATAAATGTGTCTTGCTCAAGGACCACAACGCTGTGACGTCGGTGAGGCTCGAACCCGCGGCCCTTCGGTCTCGAGTCAAGCACTCTACCACTGAGCCACTGCGCTCCCTATTTGTTTTTAGATTGATACGGAACCAACAGCTACAAGCATATCCACTTTTTCTTACACAAAGCTTGTTATATGCTTCTCTGTTGCAGAATGAAGTGTGTAAATCCTTTATTTTTGTTTCAGAGAGACTAAGAGACCATATCAAGTGGACAAATAGCACTGAACGTCATTGACAAATTATGTTTTTCACATCAGCACATAAAATGGTAAAAAAATGCTTGAAAAAATACTGTTAAACTGTTTCATTTGAAAAGTACTGTTTTCAACAAATAATTTATACATAAAGGCCCTGTCACACTATAACGTTTTAGCCAACATATGCCGACGTATGAAACATATATCTAGTACGCATACGCTGAAATCTAATTAAACAAGACAAATTCCACGAATTTATATCCCCCGACGAAGGGTTATTTGAGAGAAACATGTAAATCACAAAACATAAATCCCATTTATCTAACCCTTAGTTCACCTTCAGTATTATTCAGATCATAACAAACACCTGGTTTTTCCTGTTTTAGTGCATAGTTTAATAAAAAAAATATACTTACATCTGCACAATTTCAATATCTGACCTTTAAACCCAACCCCAGAGGTCAAGGGTGTGTGAAAATTCAAAGTGTTACCTTGCATGTACAGGTCTACACTTCTTCCACTTTAATTTGATATGCAACATGACCACTTTTAGAAAATAAAAATAAAATGACCTTTTGACCCCACCCTAGGAGTCGTTGGTGTGTGTAATGACAGCATGTTTGCTTTCATGGTCCTCTGTGCTCAATTTCCTTTAATTTGATCTGCAACATGACTACTTTCAGAAAAAGATATAGTTTGACCTTTTGACCCCACCCCCCGGGTCGAGGGTGTGTCTGTGGGCAAAACATTTGCTACAATGTTGCTGTCAGCGTCGTCAGCTTTAATTTGATATGCAACATGACTACTTTCAGAAAAAGATCAGGGGTAGTAACAGTCCAAGATTCTCAATCAGGAAAATCTTTCAGCTCAATCCTGAACTTGGCCAAAAATGTTCAGAAATCACCAATCAATTGATTAAAAGAACAGAACATCCATAGAAAGCAATCAGTTAATGCTTATCTTATAGTAAATATCTGATTAAAAGATATGAAAGGTTCTGATAATAAATTACAGCACTAATAAATTTGATCTTATATGCAAAATGCATGAGTGCCCAATCAGGAAATCCTGATTAATCCTGAAATTTATCACCCCTGAAAAATATAGTTTGACCTTTTGACCCCACCCCCTGGGTCGAGGGTGTGTCTGTGGGCAAAATATTTGCTACCATGTTGCTGCCAGCATCGTCAGCTTTAATTTGATATGCAACATGACCATATTCTGAAAAAGTTTAATTTTGACCTCGGCCCCTCCCCCTAAGTTCACCCAACAGGCTCACACCCAGGCCTTCAAACTGAAATCCTGTTTGATATGCTTCATATCTATTGCTGCTCTGCCTGTATGCAAAATTTCAGCAAAAAATATTAACAATTGCCTTAGTTATTGCGAAATTTAAATATTTGACCTTTGACCCCTTAGGTGGGGTCAAAGGGGGTATGGGGTAAATTTTGACACTGCCATGCTTATCTACAGGCACTTGGCAATCATGGTCTAATAGTGAGAAGTTGTTAAATATAATAGCTTTGATGAAATGTGAAGATCATCACACAAAAAAGCTAATATAGGTTTTGCCTTATAATTGCCTATACTGAAACAAGGGCAATAACTCAAGTGTTAAGGGGTTGATTTTTGACCAAACTTATAGGATATCGAGAGTCCATGGTACTTATCATTTGTACCAAAAATAAATCAAATCTGACCAATAGGTACTGAGATATGGTTCCGGACAGACAAAAAGTGTGGACGGACAGAAGGACGAACGGACAGCGCCAAAACTATATCCCAAAAAATCAGAGGATGCCTCTCTCTGAACTTATGCAAAGCATACGCGAAATGAAAATAGAATGTATGTCTAACTTATGAGTAACTTATTCATTACTTATTCCCGACGTAACATAACTTATACTTGTATCAGCATATAAAAGCCTATGCCCTGCGTATCACTAGTGTTCTTGACTTATGAGAAACTTATGCACAACGAATGTTTAATGTATGCTGAATTGTACATATAACGTACGTTAAGGTATGCATAACTTACATGTAGCGTATATCTAACTTATGTCAAACGTATAAAACAGTACAAAATTTTGGGACCACATTGTCATATGACAACGTATACCAACGTACTGTAGCATGTTCGTAACATATTGAAAACGAAATTCTAACTTATGCAGCGTACACCAATGTACTTGGTGAATTTTCATACGTCCTCATAGGTCGTGCTTACGTACCTTAACATAGACATAATTTACGGTACCCATTGCGTACATCCAACCTATGCCTAATGTATAAGCAATTTGTCGGCATGTGCCGAAGATTTTTTATGCAAGTACAAAATTTTGGGATCTATTCACCGTATGACAACGTAAACGTGTTGGTAATGTGTTTAAAACTTATCTATAACATATTCAGCGTACATCGACGTACTTGCTTAATTTCTCATAAGTCCGCATACGTTGGTGCTAATGTAACGTATGCATAACTTACCTGCTGCGTACATCTAGTGTATGCCTAACGCATAGAGGCAGTAAGTTCGCATACACTGTAATTTTTATCGATGCACAAAATGTTGGACCTCTTGGCTGTATGTCAAGGTATATCACCGTACTATAGCGTATTTGTAATGTGTTTAAAACTTATTTCCAACATACTCAGCGTATACCAATGTACCTGCTGAACTTTTTATACATTGGCATACACTGGTGCTATACGTCGTAGTGTGATAGGGCCTTAACCATTGGATAAGATATCAATTTCTATACAATATGGACTGTCTTCTTTCTTTGGCAGGTTAAATTATCAAGCTATGTCAACTAGAACCTAAATTGCATCAAAAATACCGAATGTCTACTTTGTTATATATTTTCCAAATTTAGGGAGTGGTAGATAGCACATCACCCTTAACCATAGCAGATATGTTTTAAATTACAATTCTTTTAGTGCATTGTGAAGTATAACAAATCAGTAAATGATGTTTTATAACAACAAGTATGTCAAGATGTAAATAAGTTTCCCATTTTCCAAGGTTCAGTTTCTATTGTGTCAAATGAAGTGTCCAGTCTGTAGACATCCTTGTTTTTATTGAAGACTTTGAAAAATTAAGGTTATGTTAATGATTGAGATACGAGTGGGTGTAAAAACTAAGTTCAATTATGAACCACAAGGATTGTTAGTAACAGAAAGGATTTATTAGTCTTTGAATACAAAAATGTCTTGTCCGCAGACACTAACACTTGATGAATATTAAGAAGAGAAACTGTACCAAAGTACTGATTTAATCTACATCAAATTTGTTTACCTTTTGATTTTTTAATGATAATTAACCAACTGTCGCTTAATACTTCGAAATTTTTCATAAAAGCCACCTTTGTTTATACATTTTTTCTTTTGGAGCTTTCTCGAAAGTTCCCGGATGTGCCGTTGGAACAAAATAATGATACCTCCTTTTGGAGCTTGTTTCACTGTTTACCACCTAGTTGACGTAGCTGGATACTTTAACCAGCAAAAGAAAAAATACATTTAATATTATATAAAAACTGATATCATATTATGTACATTAAGAGAAATGGGTATGGAATTATTTGCCAAATGAAACATCATAACAGTATTTTTCAAGCATACTTTTACTATTTTATACGCTGATGTGAAAAACATGTTCTGTCTATGATGTTCAGTTCTATTTGTCCCTTAGCACTTTTCTGAAACAAAAATAAAGGGTTTACAAACTATTTCTGTATCACAGGAGCATATAACAAACTTTGGGTAAAAAAGTACATCTGATTGTGGCTGAGCCATATGTAAAACATGTGACCCACAGGGCAGGGCCATTTTAGATCTAGGGGCATAATTTGAACAAACTTGGTAGAGGTCCACTAGGTGATGCTACATACCAAATATCAAGGCTTTAGGCCTCGATAGCTCAGTTGGTAGAGCGTCCACTTTCGGAGCGGGAGGTCATGGGTTCGAATCCTGCGGCCGCACCATACCAAAGGTGTAAAAAATGGTACTAGCAGCTCCCTTGCTGACGCTCGCATAAAAGCGGTTGTGCTAGGGAGATAAAGACACGTAAGTATCTGTTAAAGATATAATTGTTATGTCGCAGAATAGCTCATGAGCTAATGTTGTCTGTTACATTATAAGCGACGTTAAATAAGGCTTCTTTATCTTTTATCTTTATCTGTGGTTTCAGACAAGAAGCTTTTTAAAGTTTTCATCTCGAAAATCTATATTACGTCTGTGTGACCTAGATATGCAACAGACCAGAGCAATTATTAAAGAGGGCCTAAAAAACCATTCCTGTCAAGTTTGGTCAAAATCCAGCCAATAGTTTAGGAGATGTCCTTTGAAGCAGTTGTTGATGCCGGACATGCCTGACCCCTGCAGCGACAGGGGCATGATTTGAACAAACTTAGTAGAGGTCCTTTAGGTGATGCTACATACCAAATATCAAGGCTCTAGGCCATGTGGTTTCAGAGAAGAAGATTTTTTTCATGATTTCCCTATAAATCTATGTAAAACATGTGACTCCTGGGACAGGGCCATTTTTAGCCCCCGGGGCATAATTTGAACAAAATTGGTATAAGTCTACTAGGATGCTACATATGGAAAATCAAGGCTCTATGCCTAGTGGTTTCATGCAAGAAGATTTTTTTATGTTTTCCCTATATAAGCCTTTGTAAAACATATGACCCCCAGGGTGGGGCTATCTTTAGCCCCAGGGGCTTAATTTGAACAAACTTGGTAAAAGTCCACTAGATGATGCTACATACTAAATATCAAAGCTCTAGGGCTACACGAAGATTTTAAAGTTTTCATCTAAACTCCATCTGTTAAGTTTTTAGACTTAATTTTTCGCAATAACTTTTTTGTCTTCAATTTTAGCAAAATGTGTTCGCGATGAAATGTATTCAGGAATATCTCCGCCAACTTCTCCAAATGGTTCCAACATCCTAGATGCTGCAGGTTCCTCTGCGCTTAGATGCACTCTTTGAATATTTTAAACAAAGCGCATATAAACTAAGTCCAAGACGTCAGTCAAAAGTGTACATTGCACCGCCCTAATTCAATTACTAAAGCGATGGATGGCTTGTTCAAATATAATAGAAATCGCGCCTGACTCGCTCGTGTGTTAAACTAGTAGGGTCATCTCAAAACCGTTCATTTCATAGCATGTGCATAAGAGAAAAAATGCACGTCATGCGATAACCCATCCTTTGTTCCTACAAATGAGCCTGCTTTAAGTTGTTTCTGCATATGTACGGTAAATTCTGAGTATGTTAACGGCAGTTTTATGTTATGCACAGCCTTTGAAGAACGGGATATGCACCGCTTCCGAATATTTTTTTGAAACTACCCCTTTCTGTCACGCCTATACGAATTATACCTGTCATTAAGACTTAGATATTTAGGACGAATTCAATTTATTGCAAAATCTTCATCTATGTACACAAAAATCTGTTTGCGCCACAAGCACAAGACCTTTTGGAGAAGTTGGCGGAAATTCTCCTCTACAACTTTCATCGCGAACACATTTTGCTAAACTTGAAGACAAAAAAGTAATTGCGAAAAATTAAGTCTAAAAACATAGCAGCTGGAGTTTAGAAAATCTATTTTGTTGTGACCAAGATATGCAACAGACCGGAACCATTTGAACAATTATTATAGAGGGCCATATAAGAATCATTTGATTTGAATCAAGTTGGATAAAAATCCAACCAGTAGTATAGGAGATGTCCTTTGAAGCAGTTATTGACAATGGACGATACACATCCAATGATCACAATACTTATTGGTTGACGTTACTACATACACACCCAGGGAGACAGTCTAGATCACACGACTGCTCAATGTTTGCATCAAGAAATGCAAGCAGCTAGAAAATATTGCTTAATACAATGGAATTTTTGTTTGATTCTTTACGTCCCAGCAACAATCTTTCAGTTTTAAAGGGACAGGTCTTCCTGGGTTGAACCAGTACTAAGCTAGGATTAATGTTCTTGCTCAATGACACAACACAGTGACGCCGGTGAGGCTTGAACCCGCGGCCCTTCTGTCTCAAGTCAAGCACTCTACCACTGAGCCACTGCGCTCCCTATGGAATTTTTGTAAATATATGAATATGTGAACTTACTGAGGAACGCCTGCCAATAGACCTTGATTTTCTTTTGTCCATGGAAACCTAGAAAAAACAAGGACGATTTTTTGTGGGTGTTTTTGGCATGCAATGGAATATATTAATGATAATTAGAAATGTGTCCATGGGACACGGATGCCCCCGCTATTGCCAAATTCGCATAAATAGGGCATTGTCATTAACAATTGGCCATAACTATAATAATAATAGGTTGATTTTATCCATAATCGAACTTGACCTGTATTTTATGATTACATACCTGTGTATGAAATATGAATACAATACACCAACGTATTCAAAAGATATCGCCCGGAAACCAATTTTCATAAGGAGATCAAGGGCCATAACTCTGATAATAATTGGTTGATTTTATCCGTAATCTAACTTGACCTGTATTTTATGATTATAATTAAACCTGTGTATGAAATATGAATCCATTTCACCAATGTGTTCAAAAGATATCGCCCGGAAACCATTTTTCGTACTGAGATCAAGGACCATAACTCTGATGATAACTGGTGGATTTTACCCGTAATCGAACTTGGCCTGTATTTTATGATTATATACCTGTGTATGAAATATGAATCCAATACATAACTATATTCAAAAGATACTGCCCGGAAACCATTTTTCATTCGGAGATCAAGGGCCATAACCCTGATAATAATTGGTGGATTTTGTCCATAATCAAACTTGACCTGTATTTTATGATTATATATCTGTGTATGAAATATGAATCCAATACCCCAATGTTTTCATCAGATATCACCCGGAAACCATTTTCGTACATACGGGACGTATGTACGTACGTACGGACAAGGGTGATGCTATATGCCCCCCCCCCCCATTATAAATGGCAGGGGCATAAAAAAATTAATCCAACAACTAGAAATTAATAATAGTGTTCAGAGGGGCCACATATTTCTGACAAGTGCCACTGTTTTTTTCAAAAAGGGCCAAGTGTGTAATTTTTGCTCTTCAGATGGCACTGTATATCAATAGAAAATGTTCTATGACAGTCAATCATTGTACTGGTGCAAACCAGGAAGACAAGAAAACCTAGCATGAGTCATGACTGAAAATATTGATTGATACGTAAAGCATCAACAAATAACGAAGCACATCTTCTATTGCATTATAAGTGTTCGTTTGATAGTCAATAAAATGTACATCTGTATAGCTTATTTCCATGTTGAACGGTCAAATATTCAAGTCTCTGCATGTGTAACGGGGCAGAACACCCCGATGACAAGGTTTGTTATACGATAGCTCATATAAAATCACAGCCAAAAGATAAGGGATTTGTAATTTGAATGGGTAAACAGAATGCTTTAGACACAAAAAATTACTTTAACCATCTTCATCTAAATGAGCGAAAACTGGACTTCAGACTGTGCAGATACGTGTAGGTTAGTCTGAAACCAGTCTGCACATGTTTAAAGGTGTATAGTGTAGAAGAATACTGAAACCTTGCTTGTAACAAGTTGAGATATCTAGCAAACAATACAGACCCTAATCGGATGCAAAGGCTGGTCTGCGTTTTCGTTTTTCGCATGGAACAGTCAGGTTTTTTATGTTTTCAAAAGATATCGCCCGGAAACCATTTTCGTACGTACGGGACGTACGTACAGTACGTACATATGTACGGACAAGGGTGATGCTATATACCCCCCCATATTTTTATGCATAAAAAACCTGACTGTTCCATGCGAAAAAAAACGGTGGCACTTGTCAGATATATGTGCCCCCTCTGGACACTTTATCTAGTTTCTAGTTGTTGGATTAATTTTTTTATGCCCCCGCCATTTATAATGGGGGGGGGGGATATAGTATCACCCTTGTACTGTACGTACACTGTACGTACGAAAATGGTTTCCGGGCGATATTTTTTGAAAACATTGGGGTATTGGATTCATATTTCATACACAGATATATAATCAGAAAATACAGCTCATTTTACGTGTTACGCATCAACCTTTTGAAATAGAATGATCCAATTTCATTCCTCAAAGGTCGTGGTACATCTATAATAAATGAAATTAAACGAATCGAATAAAGGTAAAAAAAAGAACACATGTGGACTCGAACACACAACCTTTTGGTTGTAAACACTGTATCATAACCACTTGACTAGCCAGTAGGACCGTACAAAACAGTACATGATCTGCAGTAGTACTTGCAAAATTCCTGTAAAACTTGCGGTAAATACCGAAAGTTGACGGAAGGTAAAAATATCTTGTGCACTTACCGTGAAATTATGCACCTGTGTCAGGTTAATAAAATCGAACAATAACTGGTGTGAACTCTTTGTGAAACTGTCAGTCCCACAGCCTGAAAAAAGGGCAGGGTGCTGGCCAGAAAAAGGGCACTTTTGATGCGTGAAATTCACCAAAAAGGGCACTTTTGTTAGAACAGACTTTTAAAATGTGAGTTAGATAAAGGATTTTATGCCTGTTAAAAGGTTAGAAAACCTTCTAATAGAGCATAGGGCTCATTGGGATAGCAAAAAAGTTATTTTATTCTAGTAAAAATTAAAATATTACTATTTTTTATATTAAAATGAAAATAAGGGCAGGAGGGGGGAACTTTAGGGCAGCATGGGGGAGCTTTAGGGCAGCAGGGTGCTCCCCCTGCTATTCCTCTTTATGGGAAACTAAAGATGTTGGATTTAGAATGTGTATCATTTCTCAAGAGACCATCTTCCCTCAGGGCAGGAATTGATGAGTTTTCTGTTTTCTGGGCCTTGATATAGGAGAATAGTTTTTTGGGGAATTTGGTAAAGCATAGCTGATCAGATTCGGAAACTGGAATGTCAAAAATCATGCTCTCAATATATTTCCAGTAGGTTGACCGCTGTTCTCTCTGGATTTTGGCTTTTAGTCTTTTAATATTTTCAGTCTTATTTTTGTCTGATCTTTTGCATTTGGTCATCTCCTTATTCATTTTGTTTATTTTTCGCCAGAGGACATTGGTTATCCAAGGAAGTGTTGCCTGTTTGAGCTGCTTCTCAGGTATATTTTCTAAAAGAGTTTCGGAAAGAGAAGTTTTAAAATCGTTCCAGAGGTCTCCTGTAGAGCAAGAATCTTTCTCCTGTAGAATTTTATTGTGCAGCTGGTAGATATCCTCATTTATCTTGTCCCAGTTTGCCTAAGAAAACTGCTGAATTTTCGAGGTTTTGGTTGGCATCTTCTGAACTAAATGTTTAGGGGCCCAGTTTGCCCCAGAACATTTGAAAAAGGGTAGTATGTAGTGTTGTTCGATTATTGGGTTTTTCACAATCGATCATCGAAAATAATCGTTCAGGAAGCTTCGATTGATGATCGATTATAATCGGAAATTATCAAACGAAAGGGAAACACAGGTTCCTTCTCATAGAATTTCTAGAAACTCTTATCTTTATAAAAAAAATTGTAAGCACCAGTGTCATGCTATTTTATGTACAGTATCAAATACCACAACTGGTCCTGACAGCAAATTCAATTAACAGCCATTTAATGGCATTTTAACCCTTTATGCACTTATGGATTCTTCCTTCTGGTCTGAAACAGGGTTGGGACAAGCATTGTCCAGCCAGTAAATTCTAGTGGAAAATGCCAGAAAGTACAGGCATGGCAAATGCTCCAAAAATCACTAAAGAATAAAATTGTGTTAAAAAACATGCAAAATTGCATGGTTTGAAACAATAAACTTTGGAAGGTCCATTGTATACATAATGTACATCAAAGGGTCACAGGTTATTATTTCCAAATAAAATTATATTTCTCTCTCTGTGAAAATCTTTTATCTTTTAGCAAACAGTGTAAACCCTGATGAAATGCTGCATTCTGTGGCATTTCATCAGTTTTTACTCTTTGTTAAAGTACGCATTTTGGAGTCATTAGCATACAAAGGGTTAAGGTGTGCACTGAAGACTTCTTAGTAACTGTAATAAAAGTTTATATATCTCACATTCTATAAACCTTTTTGAATTTATGGACTGCATTTTCTTGTAGCAAATTTGCTAATTTAGAATAGTAGCTTACAAGAGTCAGGTGAATTTTTCGATTTTAATTGATTATTACCAAACACAATCGATTAGTAGAATCGAAAGAAATTTTCGATTGATCATCGATTATAATCGATCATCGATACAACACTAGTAGTATGTATGTCAAATCTGACACTAGCCGTTATAAAGTTTACAAATCTTAAAATAACTTGGATAAGAAGAATGTTACAGGATGATAGCAAATGGCAACTATTTATAAAAAACAAGATTTCTATGAACACACTATTTTCCTGCGGCTCAGATTATATAAAAAATATCATAACTAATCTTAAAAACGAATTTTGGAAGGACGTGTTAAAAGCCCTATTAAAACTACAAACTGTGTTGGAGGTAGATAATGGAAAAGGAAAAGCTGACCATATACCTATCTTTTATAATAAACTCCTTCATATTGCAAATGATGGATTCTTTTACAAATCCTGGTTTAATAATGGTGTGAAATATATCACTGACTTAATGGATAGCAATGGTAACTTTATCAAATATGAGAAATTTGTGGAAGAGACAGGGGTACAATCAAATTTCATACAATTTACAGGCGTTATTGCATGCATAACAAAATTCATGAAAGAAAATAGGGTAAAAATTGAAAAGAAACAAGGACCAATATTCCCTTCACTAATTGAGGTAATACAAAAACAGAAAAAAGGATCACAGAATATCTACTTAATTTTGAATAAAAACGATGATATCCCTACAGGTAAAATTAAATGGAATCAAATATATGAAATACCAGATCATTCATGGGGATATATCTATAAATCACCATATCAGCTAACAAAGCGCACAAAACTTAGATGGTTCCAAACATCAATTAATCATAGGATACTGCCGACCAACCACTTATTAAATAAGATGAATATTTCAGATGATCCCAAATGTACTTTTTGCGGAGAGGAAAATGAAACCATTTCACATCTGCTCTGGAACTGTTCACACACAAATGCATTCATTACAGAGTTAACAAAGCAGTTCCAATATAGATCAATTATATTAGACCTAAATGAAAAAAGTTTTATCTTAAGTCTTTATCCAAACATGCCGGAAATAATACAGCTCTTAATGTTAATAGTCAAATACTATATATACATGTGCAGAAATAATAAATGTGCAATGAATTTTAAAGTTTATAAATCATATGTTAAGACATTCTATCAGACTCAAAGAGAGATTGCTTTAAGTAATAATGATATTGAAAACTTTCAAAAAAAAATGGTACCGATACCAATGGTTAATAGTGTAATCCTGTTGAGCAAGAATTTTATAAAAGAAATTTTCAAACAAAGCTTAATTTATTCAGGTCCAGTCATTTGGAACAACTTACCAGACTGTTTAAAGAATTTAGAAACTGTTGACTCTTTTCATAGACATTGTATTAAGTGGATGAAATCCAGTCTATCTTTCAATCTTTGAAACTGATATAATTATATGTCCATATGAACATAATTTTGAGCGTAAAATTGTGAATATGTTTTGTTCCCCAGTTTGATTAATTAGTTTGGTGCTCATAAGAAGCGTCTCATTGAGACGCTTCTTTTGAGAACCCATGTATGTAGATAAAATTGGTATTACCAATCACTTGTATCTAGAGGTATGATATATATGATACTTATGTAAAAAAGTATGCCTGTGTGTATGTAGGTTTGAAAGTGTTCCATGATGTTTGTATTATCTTGTATACATGTAAATCATCTTTGTATTTTATACTTGTATTATTTTTTGGTGGTAGTTCATAGAGGGCCTCATGGAAGATTAGCTTTTTTTTGCTAAATGTGTTACCCTCTGAAAATAAAGACTATTATTATTATTATTATTATTATTATTATACATAATTATCGGTATCAAATAATAAAAAAATTGAGAATAACAGTCCACCCCACATAATGATTATTTATAGCACAAGCCAATCAAAAACGTAACTATGAAGGCAACCCTGCAAGACTGATCACAATAAATATATATAATTTTTTTTTTTTTTCTTTTTTGGTTACTGTAAGTATACCATAATTACCATTGTATGATTATCATCAGTATATATAAATATATTTCATGTCATTGTGTCATTGTATGAAAGGAAGAAAGAATGAGCTAGTTGCATGATCAAAAATCTTGGTATGCTACCCTGGGCTACCAAGGTTTAATTGTTACAGGGCAATACTGAATAAATTAACAGACGAAAAAAAAAAAAAAAAAAAAAAAAAAAAAAAAAAAGTAAAAAAAAAAGTTTACAAATCTTCATTCAGACGAAAAAATGTTAGTCTATATCCCTGCTATTTGTTGACGAGTTGTCTCAAAAATTGTGTCGCGCATTGTTCTGTTCTGTCAAGGAAATGTCTTGTTCCCGTTCAGGTTGTTAGAGCGCCCGACTAGTGTTCCGGAGCTGTTGGGTTCGAGACCTCTGGCAGCTGTTGTTGTTGTTGTATCAGGGATCCAGCCTGAGAAGGCTCAACTCCCAACACCTGGGTGAGGCCCGCCACAGCTAGCATTCTGACACCCTGAGACCATTGTAGTCAAAAAACTAGTGGGGTTTAATGTGAGTTTCCGAACCGTACACTGGACAAGAAGAGGTCATGACAGCGTAACAGTCAGAGTCTGTTTTTACTTTGTGGAAAGAAGCCGGAGTGCTGGGAGAAAAGAACCACTGCGAGCTTGCTCGGAACAAATGGTGACAAGCCGCTTTGAAGCTGGAGGGGTACACTGCATCATCAGCTCGACTAAATTTACACAGGAGCCTCAGCGTATGCGTCATAGACCAACACTGTTCTCAGCAAGAACCCCAAATATCGCTTCTGCTCGGAAAACCCACCACCCACTGAAGAAGAGAAAAATCCAAAAATTGATTACATTCGAATAAAGCGCTAAGATGTACAGTAGAGAAACCACTTCTTTTACAATAATGTAACACTCGGGCTACTAGAATGCAGCATTCCCCCACCCCTGGTTTCTCTACAATGATAAAACTACAACCATGCGCGGATCCAGGAACTTTTGTCAGGGGGGGGGGGGGGGGGGGGTCCAGGTCAATCTGACAAAAAAGCTCCCACGTTTTTTTTGGTTTTTTTTATGGTCGGGTATGAAAGCCATGACCGTGCCGCGCTTCCGCTCCAAAATCTGCCACGCCAGAATTAAATTTTCCCTTTCCTGATTCATAAAGAGATGTAACTCCATATTTTTTTCGTTCTATCATCTGCAAATAGTATTATTAACAGCTGCCAATAATAAAATACAATAATTTTCCCGAAATAATGGTTTTAATGGCGATTTGACATGTGTCAGGGGTAAGAAAGCCCCTGCCACGCCGTGCCATGCCACTTGCGTTTGTGGCAGTTTACCCTCACTTTTTGAACAGTTGATTACTGAAACATTTGTCCTGGGTGTATTTTTACTAATAATGTGGACAAGGACGATTTTTTGTGGGTGTCTTTGGCATGCAATGGAATATATTAATGATAATTAGAAATGTGTCCATGGGACACGGATGCCCCCGCTATTGCCAAATTCGCATAAATAGGGCATTGTCATTAACAAAGGACCATAACTCTTATAATAATTGCTGGATTTTATCCATAATCAAACTTGACCTGTATTTTATGATTACATACCTGTGTATGAAATATGAATCCAATACACCGACGTATTCAAAAGATATCGCCCGGAAACCATTTTTCATAAGGAGATCAAGGGCCATAACTCTGATAATAATTAATTGATTTTATCCGTAATCAAACTTGACCTGTATTTTATGATTATATACCTGTGTATGAAATATGAATCCATTTAACCAATGTACTCAAAAGATATCGCCCGGAAACCATTTTTCGTACTGAGATCAAGGGCCATAGCTCTGATGATAACTGGTGGATTTTACCCGTAATCGAACTTGACCTATATTTTATGATTATATACCTGTGTATGAAATATGAATCCAATACATAACTGTATTCAAAAGATATCGCCCGGAAACCATTTTTCATTCGGAGATCAAGGGCCATAACTCTGATAAAAATTGGTGGATTTTGTCCATAATCAAACTTGACCTGTATTTTATGATTATATACCTGGGAATGAAATATGAATCCAATACCCCAATGTTTTAAAAAGATATCGCCCAGAAACCATTTTCGTACGTACGGGACGTACGTATGTACGTACGTACGGACAAGGGTGATGCTATATGCCCCCCCCATTATAAATGGCGGGGGCATAATAAAAACGCACACAATAGGCCCTTTTTCATGCATTCTTACAGCTGGACATTTAACTGGTCAGTTAAAATTGTGTTTCAAGATCCCCTTGCATCAGAATATAATCAAGAGCCCATTATTAAATTAATAATCAAGAAACCTATATATTCCTGACTTTGATCAGTAATAGAACCAAACAGGCTCATTAAAGATGCATGCGCATGCCTTTAATCTTATCAATTAGTGCGATTAACAGATTCTTACACCTTCTTTTATCATTTTCTAGAAAGAAGTTTGTGAACTTCAATAAGGCGACATTACTTTGTGTTACTCAGAATCCTATCAAGCCTATATGCACAGTCTTGCCATAGCCTCTACTGCTGGTTTATACAAGATGATAAAATACTAACCACGTAACTAGCTAGAATATTGTTATATTACAAGATAGATAACTTTCGTACATCATAAATTTGTTCACAGTGAAGGCTCAGACGAGTTTGCGCATCTTATTCTTCTTCTGTTACAAGAGCCGGGATCCTGCTGGAACGTTTTAGGCTTTGCGAGACTGCAACATGTTAACTGACACAGCAGCCCTCCAAATGACTATTTACAATAAAATGGCTAAAACTTTGTACATAGGTATGACTGGAATTAATAGGTGGTGGGTCTGGCATGCAGGCTCCCGCGCATCTTGCACGGATCCAGAAAGTAATGCCAGAGGGGGTCCTACTTTGACAACTTTTTTCTTAGTTGATGAGGGGAGAGACGATCCAAATACCACCATAAGCGGGCCAACATCCGCCCGCAAACAAATGCCATTAAAATGGCGTTTCACTGTCGTACCCTTGACGGCCCAACATTGAATGCTGGCTTGGTAACCTTGTGATTTTTCTGGAGTTCCGGACCAGTATTGCTAAGAATCATCCGTACCATGATTTCTGGTAAAAATACACCCAGGACAAATGTTCCAGTAATCGAATGTTAAAAAAATACGATAACTGCCACTAACGCAAGTGGCACGGCACGGCGCGGCAGGGGCTTTCATACCCCTGACACATGTCAAATCGCCATTAAAATCATTATTTCGGTAAAAATAATGTATTTTTGTATTGGCGATTGTTAATAATACTATTTGCAGATGATCGATAGAGCTCGGACCCAATAAACACGGACTGGTCACTTACATACAGGTAAATGTATATATTGGAAATACGTTGTCGTGGCTCAACGGTGGATGAGCTTTCAAAACTGACATATGTTGAAGATTAAATAATCATATCTCCGTTGTTTCTCTGCGTATCTTTGAATTTTCTTCAAAAAACAATGGTTTGATATACTATCTTAAAGACTGTATTGTTATATTTATTGAAAGTTTATGTGTTTTTATGGACATCAGCAAGAAACCTAGGTACCCTTTTTGGCTATTTTTGGCACTTATAGCCGAAAATCGTCAGAAATCAACATAAAAAGATGAGAAAACTTCAATTCTTTTTACTGTAACTCTTAATATTTCAGCTTCGCATACCGGGAGTAACCTCTATTAATCTCATGTATTTGGGAATCAATTTCATTGGCTGTAGTATTTTGAAATAGCGCTAAAATAAAGCCTCGACAACATAACTTTGCATTTCCGTCAGTGACCAGTCCGTTTATACTGGGTCCGAGGATAGAGCGAAAAAAACTTGGAATTACACCTCTTAGTGCATAGTGAAAGGAAAAATATATTTCTGGCGCGGCAGCGCGGCGCGGTCATGGCTTTCATACCCGACCTTTTTTATTAGTCCTCAACTTATTTTACAGAAGTCAAATTTCAAAGAAAACTGTATTTTTTCAAGGTTCCGGAGGGGGTGGAGGGTCCATTTGCTTATTCCCTATAGAAAGTTAGAAACCCATATAACTTGTGATTTTCCAGGGGGAGTCCGGACCCCCTGTCTTCCCCCCCCCCCCCCCCCCCCCGCTTGATCCGCATTTGACAATGATAATGAAACTTCAGATAAAACTACTGATCCTGCCGGAGATTCGGTTCTGGACCCCTTGACACTTCCCTTTGACATAGGCCGATTTTGTTATGGGCCGAAATGACATCCGAAACGTGTTGAATAGACGATAATCTACTTTATTTTCCCTCCCTTTCACGTGGAGATGTTGTTACGGAGTCAGTACTTACGCCATTCAAAAGTAAAAGTTCACATTAGGTCTATTATTCGGTTGTTTTGAAAAGAGCGCTCTACAATCGGGTAAGGTAAAAACGAAGGATCAAACAGTAAAAGCGTTGAATATATTATTATTATTATTATTATTATTATTATTATTATTATTATTATTATTATTATTATTATTATTATTATTTTAAAAATTGATGTTATTTTATACAGTACAATACAATTAAAATGGGGGGGTGGACAGGGAGGTACCCAATCCCCACTTCACTCCCCCTTTCCCCCACTTTCCTCCCCTTTTCCCCACTAACCCCCAACCCCCCTCCAACTCCACTCCCCTCCCCCTGTCAGATTTTTCCCTTAACCTGATAAAATTTTGCTCTTGTTTATGAACTTAACGTAGTAAAGAACCAAAATTCTGTATCTGTATCTCTGTACCTGTATATGTACGGAGTGTGACCAATCCTGGTATATACACTCCAAGTGGAGAGCGCGAATTTAGTCGCGTTTAATGAGAGCTGACTTAAGTTCTTATCTTTGCTTTATCTCCTTGTTATATCTTGATTTATATGTTCTTGGAGATGATGTATTGATAAGATAGGGGTCTTTTATGCAAACCAAATATCTATGTGAGTAGTATGTGTGGCACTATAGGGTAAATGACGTCACGACGTCAGATCCAAGATGGCGGCCCCCATGACTTCCGGTCCAAGATGGCGGCCCCCATGACTTCCGGTCCAAGATGGCGGCCCCCACGACACCAAGATGGCGGCCCCCATGAGTTCCGGTCCAAGATGGCGGCCCCACGACTTCAGATCCAAGATGGCGGCCCCACGAAGTCAGATACGAGATGGCGGCCCCTGTGAGGCGTTCGGTTACACCTCGGAGGGTGAGTCAACGCCCTAGACCACGAGAAGGTAGCGTCACGTCCTAGAGCGCGGTGTCATTCTTCTTCTCTATATACAAGGGTGAGGGGCCTCTTATTTATTTCTGGGTGTTTTTTTACGAAGTTCAGAACGAGATCCAGTCTTTAATGGTGTAGCGCGTCGCAGCGCTCGGTTTATCCTGTTCCCCGGGTGGACCCTTTTTTTTCAGCACGGTCCTTTCACGTCTTTTTCCACGTACTGATCGGCTTCGTAATTGGGTATTAAAGGCTGAGAGGGATATGATTGTCTATCAACGTAGAACGGGCTCCTCGCCATGCATATGGCGTCGGGCTAACTTAGGAGCATATTGCGCAATTATTTGCTGTTCGTCCTTTAGTATCTCAATGAATTCCAGTCCGAAGTTGCTGTCTTACGCCCTCTGTCCGTTATACTATCCTCTCCTTTTCGCTTAAGCTCCGATTTTGCCATTTCTAAAGCTTGGGCTACTGGGGTGACCATGTTCACTACGGGTTTTTCCTTTTGTCTCATTTCTTTCAACTCTCTGTATTTCCGTCCACTACCCACAATATAATGACCCTGACTGTCGCGTTCCGCGTAGCCATCTCTAACATCCAGCAAGTGCTGATACCATTTGTCGGGATCCGACACGTAAGGAATCCACTTCTGCTGTTGGTAATCGTAAACGAGTCTAGTGCCCATCTCTTTTGATCGATTTCCTCCTTCGTGCTCGAGTTATTCTTACGCTCTATTCATACCAAAGGGGGAGAGTCTAGTTCACTATCCTCAAGCACCTCGATTAATCGCTCAGCAGCCTCTCTGGCTTCGCGCCGTAGTTGTCTACATCTCATCCGAAACAACAGTTCATCAAACAAAGCTATACACATAAAAGTAATGGCAAACATATTTACGCCTACTCAATACTTAATCCCTTTTCTTAGTTACCAGTTTTGATAGTCATTCGGGTTACACTCGGAACACCGTAATGCCCCTAACTGATTCATGTGATCACTTTGCACGTAACAGGATACGACCCCGTCTAGTTCGGGTAAGGCCCTTCCAATTTCTGTTAAGAGTTCTTTGACGGCAATGTATTCTAGGGGTCTCAGGTATAATCCCTTTTTCGTAGGTATCACCTCTTCTTGCGGCTTCCAATACTGCCTTATATCCATACATGCGCTGCCCTCGGTGATGGTACAATAGACGTTCCCTCCAAGATGACTCTTATAGTTTTGTTTCTCTGTCCTCGCTTGATCCGCCTATTCTAAGTAATCCACCCAATTCTTCCATCGCATCAAGGTTAAGCTGATACCTTTCTTGGTAGGTTTGTCATCTTTCCATTCTCTCAGGTCAACACACAGTTCACCTTTCCATTCTGTGACCTCGATAAAGCGATCGTTTCCGAGACAGAATCTGCATCTAGACATGTTTACTGTTTGACTGTCAGAATAGATATGACTAGATTGCTGCAAAGCGTCTTATATAGTGAGAGGTCTCTTCTGATTGGTCAATTATCCAGCCATCCGATTGGTCAACCTCCTCACTCCTGATCCCTCCTCCTCATTCTCCTTCACGACGTAGTAGAGTCCTCTTTGTCTTCAGAGGCTTTCTCGGTTTCTATGTTATGATTCGGCCATACATCCATAAATAAATCTTTTCTGAGTTTGATGGCTTGTCTGATAGAGTCCGCCTGATTCATATCGTGTTGGTTCTTAAACGTTTTAGCCGATTCCAGTATTCGCTGTTGAACAGGATCCTCTTGTAGCTCGTAATAATCTATTAGAAATTGAGCGTAATCTCGTCTGAGTTTTTTGCGGAGAGAAGGCAAATCATCATTGGCTGCGAGATGAATAGCTTTATCCGAACTAAAACCTCGCTCTTCATAAGCATTCACTTTACCTTTAAACTGCTCTACGTTCTCCTGCCTGATCGGATTTTGAAATCTCCTGTTTCAGATGTCGAGTTTAGAGCGCTCATCTCTTTGTTTTCTTCGTTTACCTGGAGGGCTTAAATCGCTTACCCTCCTATTCCATATATCCGGTTTATAACTTTCATCTCTTTCTTTATCCGGAGGGCTGATAGAACGTATATAATCTACGGACTCCACACTGTCAGCATCTTCATCATCAGAAATATCTCCGTCATCGGGAGACTGTTGATCGACAAATATGTCAGTTAGTAGTCTGTCCTGTTCGGATGTACTCGATTTAAGATCTAGGACGAGGTAACCATAAGGTCTTGCCGTGGCATCTTCAAATTTCCTCATAAATGTGGCGCAAGTGGATGGATAAATTCTTCTTGCCAAGGTCGCAACTTGTTGTCTGTCGATCGGATTATTAAACAAGACCAAATATTGCGTATTTAAAGCGATATCCCTGCAAGCCGAGGAAATACGTTTTGAGTCAAATACACGATAGATATATTTCTGTGGTGACTGCCTTTCGTAAAAAGGTCGGCAATTCTCTGGTCACACTTTGCTTCGGTCATCAAGTCATCAAAAATGATTAGGTTCCTTTTTGAGGGATCCATAAACTGAGCATTATCTAGATAGTCTGGGATACCCCGTATAAATTCTATACATGGAATTCTCTTCTGAAGGTCTTCGTACAGGGGCTGCCATTGTCCAAAACACCATAAGATTCGTTCCGGTGGCGGTTGTACTAACAAGGAAAGTAACAGTTTTCTAGTCCATTCCGTTTTCCCCGATCCACTGGGTCCAGTTACCATCATAGAGAATGGGTGTCTAAATGTCATTTCCTTCAATGGTTGTGACTGGTCAGTATATTTCCCACTGCCATGGACATTGCGTTCATGTCTTTGCAATGCATCACGCCTACTATAGGACTGGTTGCAGATCAAACACCTGATCATTTTGTCTCAGTTAGTATTATTTCTCTACATTCATACGGGTGTCATCCTTCTTACGATCATTGGATCATTGTTACCACCACCACCGACACCACCACCACCCACCACCACCACCACCACCACCACCACCACCACCACCACCACCACCACCACCACCACCACCACCACCACCACCACCACCACCACCACCACCACCACCACCACCAACCACCACCACCACCACCACCACAACCACCACCACCACCACCACCAACCACCACCACCAACCACCACCACCACCACCACCACCACCACCACCACCACCACATGGTGGACCATTGTTTCCTGACTGTACATTCACTGTATCCTCACTGTATCCTCACTGTGCCCCAATGTACCCTCACTGTATACTCACTGTACCCCACTGTACTCTCATTGTAACCCCACTGTATCCTCCCTGTACCCTCACTGTATCCCACTTTACCCCAACTGAACCCTCACTGTATCCTCACTGTGCCCCAATGTACCCTCACTGTATCCTCACTGTGCCCCACTGTACTCTCACTGTATCCCCACTGTATCCTCCCTGTACCCTCAATGTATCCTCCTTCCCTCCTCCTCCTCACCCTCTCCTCCTCCCTCCTAATCTCACTGTACCCAAACTGAACCCTAACTGTGCCCCAATGTACCCTCACTGTATCCTCACTGTACCCCACTGTACCCCAACTGAACCCTCACTGTATCCTCACTGTGCCCCAATGTACCCTCACTGTATACTCACTGTACCCCACTGTTCTCTCACTGTAACCCCACTGTATCCTCCCTGTACCCTCAATGTATCCTCCTTTCCTCCTCCTCCTCACCCTCTCCTCCTCCCTCCTAATCCCACTGTACCCCAACTGAACCCTCACTGTGCCCCAATGTACCCTCACTGTATCCTCACTGTGCCCCACTGTACTCTCACTGTATCCCCACTGTATCCTCCCTGTACCCTCACTGTATCCTCCTTCCCCCTCCTCCTCACCCTCTCCTCCTCCCTCCTAGCTCCATTATGAATTTGAACTATCATGATCACTGTTTTTTACGGCCATTATACTCGTTGTAGAACGTTCTATCATCGTAGGTTCACCGGTAATTGTGGGTTGACCATGATTATATAATGATTAAGCATAACAGTTTCGCTTTAAACAACCAGTCGTCAGCATTTACGCTATGTATAGTCTTAAGATGATGTACTATATTTAGCACATCCTTTCTATGGCATATTGGACACTGGATCTTGTATCTATGAGGCATAGTTTTGATCTGTTTTTAAACACCATTTAAAACGAAACTTTATGTATATCAGCTTGCTGGGCAAGCCTTTCCTTTTAAATCGAAACTTTTATAACACAAACGCGAACCTTCCTTTAAAAACGACACTTTTATGTATAACCTGGCAAGCCTTTCCTTTTAAATCTAAATGCTTATAATACAAGTGCGAGCCTTCCTTTTAAAACGACACTTTTATGTTTCAGCTTCCTGGGCAATGCTTTTCACGCGTTCTTATAACGCGAAGATGAGTCACGCTATAAAAAAAAAAACGTGTAGCGTTCAAAAACACCAGTTTACAAATGTTTGAGCTAAATAGTATCATTTAAACTGTTCAATTTGCATGTTTATTGTTCGACTGTCATATTAGCTATGACTCGATTGCATGCGATGCGCATTATATAGCGAGAGGTTTTTTCTGATTGGTCAATAATTAATCATAGTAATATCGTTATAAATGTATATCATAAGCCATACATTTCGCAATTCGTCTCTAGACTATGAACAGACGATACGTAAGTTGAATTTAGGGGTTAATTGTCTCATGTACCTACCTGTACACGAGCAGCGAAGGCTCTGGCGAGTCTGCGCTGATGTACCAGCTTGTGTTAAGTCGTTGATGAATACTTTTAAGAAATCTTTATGAGCGTAGGATGCCTAGTCACTGCGAGAGTTAGGATAGCTCTGTAATGCGATCATGAGTCGACTATTTAATGTCTACATACGATGATGTCATCCAAAATGGCCGTCGCCCATGCGCAAAGAGAGCATTTAATTAAACAACATCTATATCCGTACTTTGTACATTAGTTCTCAGGTAAATATAGACTCTAACAAAGGCGAAGAATGAGAAGAATCGCATTATTGGTGTATTTATACACCCTAGACATTTAGAATGAAAAGGGCGAAATCGCCATCGCCTTTCCTAGTACACGCTATAGATACATCAAACGTCTGGTCCGATGGACAGGCTCATCTGCTTGAATAACGCACTCTGATCAGTAAATTCGATGTTGAACAGCGAAGACCCAACGCAATGATACAGCAAAGTCGTGCGTATTGAAAAGGTGGGTTTTCCGTGGGCCTGTCTCAATTCATTCAGCAATATAATCAGCTGCTGACCGGATCTGACCGGCTGCATTCACTTTGATCCATGTTTTGAAATCGCTTATCGATTTTACAATTCAGGAGTAATGAATGAATTGAGACAGGCCCACGGAAAACCCACCTTTTCAATACGCACGACTTTGCTGTATCATTGCGTTGGGTCTTCGCTGTTCAACATCGAATTTACTGATCAGAGTGCGTTATTCAAGCAGATGAGCCTGTCCATCGGACCAGACGTTTGATGTATCTATAGCGTGTACTAGGAAAGGCGATGGCGATTTCGCCCTTTTCATTCTAAATGTCTAGGGTGTATAAATACACCAATAATGCGATTCTTCTCATTCTTCGCCTTTGTTAGAGTCTATATTTACCTGAGAACTAATGTACAAATTACGGATATAGATGTTGTTTAATTAAATGCTCTCTTTGCGCATGGGCGACGGCCATTTTGGATGACATCATCGTATGTAGACATTAAATAGTCGACTCATGATCGCATTACAGAGCTATCCTAACTCTCGCAGTGACTAGGCATCCTACGCTCATAAAGATTTCTTAAAAGTACTCATCAACAACTTAACACAAGCTGGTACATCAGTGCAGACTCGCCAGAGCCTTTGCTGCTCGTGTACAGGTAGGTACATGAGACAATTAACCCCTAAATTCAACTTACGTATCGTCTGTTCATAGTCTAGAGACGAATTGCGAAATGTATGGCTTATGATATACATTTATAACGATATAACTATGATTAATTATTGACCAATCAGAAAAAAACCTCTCGCTATATAATGCGCATCGCATGCAATCGAGTCATAGCTAATATGACAGTCGAACAATAAACATGCAAATTGAACAGTTTAAATGATACTATTTAGCTCAAACGTTTGTAAACTGGTGTTTTCGAACGCCACACGTTTTTTTTTTTTATAGCGTGACTCATCTTCTCGTTATAAGAACGCGTGAAAAGCATTGCCCAGGAAGCTGAAACATAAAAGTGTCGTTTTAAAAGGAAGGCTCGCACTTGTATTATAAGCGTTTAGATTTAAAAGGAAAGGCTTGCCAGGTTATACATAAAAGTGTCGTTTTTAAAGGAAGGTTCGCGTTTGTGTTATAAAAGTTTCGATTTAAAAGGAAAGGCTTGCCCAGCAAGCTGATATACATAAAGTTTCGTTTTAAATGGTGTTTAAAAACAGATCAAAACTATGCCTCATAGATACAAGATCCAGTGTCCAATATGCCATAGAAAGGATGTGCTAAATATAGTACATCATCTTAAGACTAAACATAGCGTAAATGCTGACGACTGGTTGTTTAAAGCGAAACTGTTATGCTTAATCATTATATAATCATGGTCAACCCACAATTACCGGTGAACCTACGATGATAGAACGTTCTACAACGAGTATAATGGCCGTAAAAAACAGTGATCATGATAGTTCAAATTCATAATGGAGCTAGGAGGGAGGAGGAGAGGGTGAGGAGGAGGGGGAAGGAGGATACAGTGAGGGTACAGGGAGGATACAGTGAAGATACAGTGAGAGTACAGTGGGGCACAGTGAGGATACAGTGAGGGTACATTGGGGCACAGTGAGGGTTCAGTTGGGGAACAGTGGGATTAGGAGGGAGGAGGAGAGGGTGAGGAGGAGGAGGAAAGGAGGATACATTGAGGGTACAGGGAGGATACAGTGGGGTTACAGTGAGAGTACAGTGGGGTACAGTGAGTATACAGTGAGGGTACATTGGGGCACAGTGAGGATACAGTGAGGGTTCAGTTGGGATACAGTGAGGGTACAGTGGGGTACAGTGAGGATACAGTGAGGGTACATTGGGGCACAGTGAGGGTTCAGTTTGGGTACAGTGAGATTAGGAGGGAGGAGGAGAGGGTGAGGAGGAGGAGGGGGAAGGAGGATACAGTGAGGGTACAGGGAGGATACAGTGGGGATACAGTGAGAGTACAGTGGGGCACAGTGAGGATACAGTGAGGGTACATTGGGGCACAGTGAGGATACAGTGAGGGTTCAGTTGGGGTAAAGTGGGATACAGTGAGGGTACAGGGAGGATACAGTGGGGTTACAGTGAGAGTACAGTGGGGTACAGTGAGTATACAGTGAGGGTACATTGGGGCACAGTGAGGATACAGTGAGGATACAGTGAATGTACAGTCAGGAAACAATGGTCCACGATGTGGTGGTGCCGGTGGTGGTGGTGGTGGTGGTGGTGGTGGTTGGTGGTGGTGGTGGTGGCGGTGGTGGTGGTGGTGGTGGTGGTTGGTGGTGGTGGTGGTGGTGGTGGTGGTGGTGGGTGGTGGTGGTGGTGGGTGGTGGTGGTGCTGGTGGTGGTGGTAACAATGATCCAATGATCGTAAGAAGGATGACACCCGTATGAATGTAGAGAAATAATACTAACTGAGACAAAATGATCACTTGTTTGATCTGCAACCAGTCCTATAGTAGGCGTGATGCATTGCAAAGACATGAACGCAATGTCCATGGCAGTGGGAAATATACTGACCAGTCACAACCATTGAAGGAAATGACATTTAGACACCCATTCTCTATGATGGTAACTGGACTCAGTGGATCAGGGAAAACGGAATGGACTAGAAAACTGTTACTTTCCTTGTTAGTACAACCGCCACCGGAACGAATCTTATGGTGTTTTGGACAATGGCAGCCCCTGTACGAAGACCTTCAGAAGAGAATTCCATGTATAGAATTTATACGGGGTATCCCAGACTATCTAGATAATGCTCAGTTTATGGATCCCTCAAAAAGGAACCTAATCATTTTTGATGACCTGATGACCGAAGCAAAGTGTGACCAGAGAATTGCCGACCTTTTTATGAAAGGCAGTCACCACAGAAATATATCTATCGTGTATTTGACTCAAAACGTATTTCCTCAAGGTAGAGCTTGCAGGGATATCGCTTTAAATACGCAATATTTGGTCTTGTTTAATAATCCGATCGACAGACAACAAGTTGCGACCTTGGCAAGAAGAATTTATCCGTCTACTTGTGCCACATTTATGAGGAAATTTGAAGATGCCACGGCAAGACCTTATGGTTACCTCGTCCTAGATCTTAAATTGAGTACATCCGAACAGGACAGACTACAAACTGACATATTTGTCGATCAACAGTCTCCCGATGACGGAGATATTTCTGATGATGAAGATGCTGGCAGTGTGGAGTCCCTAGATTATATACGTTCTATCAGCCCTCCGGATAAAGAAAGAGATGAAAGTTATAAACCGGATATATGGAATAGGAGGGTAAGCGATTTAAGCCCTCCAGGTAAACGAAGAAAACAAAGAGATGAGCGCTCTAAACTCGACATCTGGAACAGGAGATTTCAAAATCCGATCAGGCAGGAGAACGTAGAGCAGTTTAAAGCTAAAGTGAATGCTTATGAAGAGCGAGGTTTTAGTTCGGATAAAGCTATTCATCTCGCAGCCAATGATGATTTGCCTTCTCTCCGCAAAAAACTCAGACGAGATTACGCTCAATTTCTAATAGATTATTACGAGCTACAAGAGGATCCTGTTGAACAGCGAATACTGGAATCGGCTAAAACGTTTAAGAACCAACACGATATGAATCAGGCGGGCTCTATCAGACAAGCCATCAAACTCAGAAAAGATTTATTTATGGACGTATGGCCGAATCATAATATAGAAACCGAGAAAGCCTCTGAAGACCAAGAGGACTCTACTACGTCGTGAAGGAGAATGAATAGGAGGGATCAGGAGTGAGGAGGTTGACCAATCGGATGGCTGGATAATTGACCAATCAGAAGAGACCTCTCACTATAAAAGGCGCTTTGCAGCAATCTAGTCATATCTATTCTGACAGTCAAACAGTAAACATGTCTAGATGCAGATTCAGTCTCGGAAACGATCGCTTTATCGAGGTCACAGAATGGAAAGGTGAACTGCGTGTTGACCTGAGAGAATGGAAAGATGACAAACCGACCAAGAAAGGTATCAGCTTAACCTTGATGCGATGGAAGAATTGGGTGGATTACTTAGAATAGGCGGATCAAGCGAGGACAGAGAAACAAAACTATAAGAGTCATCTTGGAGGGAACGTCTATTGTACCATCACCGAGGGCAGCGCATGTATGGATATAAGGCAGTATTGGAAGCCGCAAGAAGAGGTGATACCTACGAAAAAGGGATTATACCTGAGACCCCTAGAATACATTGCCGTCAAAGAACTCTTAACAGAAATTGGAAGGGCCTTACCCGAACTAGACGGGGTCGTATCCTGTTACATGCAAAGTGATCACATGAATCAGTTAGGGGCATTACGGTGTTCCGAGTGTAACCCGAATGACTATCAAAACTGGTAACTAAGAAAAGGGATTAAGTATTGAGTAGGCATAAATATGTTCGCCATTACTTTTATGTGTATAGCTTTGTTTGATGAACTGTTGTTTCGGATGAGATGTAGACAACTACGGCGCGAAGCCAGAGAGGCTGCTGAGCGATTAATCGAGGTGCTTGAGGATAGTGAACTAGACTCTCGCCCTTTGGTATGAATAGAGCGTAAGAATAACTCGAGCACGAAGGAGGAAATCGATCAAAAGAGATGGGCACTAGACTCGTTTACGATTACCAACAGCAGAAGTGGATTCCTTACGTGTGGGATTCCGACAAATGGTATCAGCACTTGCTGGATGTTAGAGATGGCTACGCGGAACGCGACAGTTAGGGTCATTATATTGTGGGTAGTGGACGGAAATACAGAGAGTTGAAAGAAATGAGACAAAAGGAAAAACCCATAGTGAACCTGGTCACCCCAGTAGCCCAAGCTTTAGAAATGGCAAAATCGGAGCTTAAGCGAAAAGGAGAGGATAGTATAACGGACAGAGGGCGTAAGACAGCAACTTCGGACTGGAATTCATTGAGATACTAAAGGACGAACAGCAAATAATTGCGCAATATGCTCCTAAGTTAGCCCGACGCCATATGCATGGCGAGGAGCCCGTTCTACGTTGATAGACAATCATATCCCTCTCAGCCTTTATGACCCAATTACGAAGCCGATCAGTACGTGGAAGAAGACGTGAAAGGACCGTGCTGAAAAAAAAGGGTCCACCCGGGGAACGGGATAAACCGAGCGCTGCGACGCGCTACACCATTAAAGACTGGATCTCGTTCTGAACTTCGTATAAAAAACACCCAGAAATAAATAAGAGGCCCCTCACCCTTGTATATAGAAAAGAAGAACGACACCGCGCTCTAGGACGTGACGCTACCTTCTCGTGGTCTAGGGCGTTGACTCACCCTCCGAGGTGTAACCGAACGCGTCACAGGGGCCGCCATCTCGTATCTGACTTCGTGGGGCCGCCATCTTGGATCTGAAGTCGTGGGGGCCGCCATCTTCGACCGGAAGTCATGGGGGCCGCCATCTTGGTGTCGTGGGGGCCGCCATCTTGGACCGGAAGTCATGGGGGCCGCCATCTTGGACCGGAAGTCATTGGGGCCGCCATCTTGGATCTGACGTCGTGACGTCATTTACCCTATAGTGCCACACATACTACTTATGTGTCTTGATCCACATCTGAATTAAGGGTGAGGTTGGCGCGCCGTGAAACCGGTTTAAACCATCCAGTAAAATATTTTACTGCCCGTTCCAAGGCGGTATTGCTTTTGTGGATCTTTTATGTTTTTCTGTCTTGTGGTTGCTATGCCTTTGTGCGCATCTGCTTATATGTGCCTTGTGGTCACCTGCTGGGAAAGGGCTGACCTCTTGGCTCTTGTTTGTGCTGTCGAACTGTGAGTTTGTCACTTTTCCATTGGTATCCTTGGTCAGGTTTGGTATTTGATTGTATCGGTTACTGATCATTGCACCCTTACTTACTTTGAAGCTCTCTACTGAGTCAGCATGCACGATGCTGTCCGGTAGGTAACAGGACAAATCGTCGACAGAACAATTCGTCGACACATTTTTGAGACAACTCGTCGACAGTTCCTGAGACAACTCGTCGACAATTTGTGAGACAACTCGTCGACACCTTTATTCTAAGTTAATTGACCAGTAAATTATACTTAAGAAACCTGACACATACTGTGTGTCAATTCTTTGGTAGTAAATGAATACGAAGCACACTTGTCTTTCCATTGCGTAAAGCTGAACAAAGGTAGACTAAGATGCACTGAGATTATTTGAAAAGATGAACTATTTTATGACGTCAGCTATCAAAACGTCACGTAACCCCTAAAATCAATTTTCGCAGGAGCAAAGAAATCACGCAAAATTTACAAGAAACCGCTTTAGTGTGATTCTTTGTTATTTCATTGACATTTTCTTGGCATTCAAATAAAGCATGCAAGCATTGTTCAACCCCAAAGCCGCATATTTTCATTTTGCTAACGTCATTTTTTTCGTTTTCATCGTTTTATGAGCTTTTTAAAAGCACTACCACTTTACCAGTTTTTTCACTTTGTATGATGTTTGTAATGCATTTTGACAATGATTCAGTCTTTTTGAACTCCGTAGCAGCCGCCTACGTCCCTTTAGCGACGTGAAGCGTTACAATGACATGCTGATATGTGTATACTGCAAAGCTTGAAATTCTTACTCGATTAAAGTAAAGTGTAGCCAATTGGCACTATAACAAAGTGGACAGCACATGCTAAACGGTGACATACGTTGACAAAAAAGGTTATTAGCCATAGTTTACGTTGTTCCTTAATTGACGTTAGTCTTGGTTTATTCCGCTTTTACCATTTAACGTGACGCAAAACATAAGTTCTGATTTTTAAAAATGCATTCTCTTACAATGATCGGTTGACTCCAAGTCCTTTCAGCTTCTAGAAATTGCTTAAACAAAGGAAAAAAAACACTGCCGTTTAGACAACGTCAAAAGCAAAACTTAAAACCCCATATCATACGTGAAAGCAAGAAATTGCAAATTTTTTAACTGCACTTTTGTCTGTACTGGTATTGACATTGCATACATGAAAAAGTCTTCAAAAATATCTAGACATACATTCCAGAGGCAAAAGTTATAAAAACGGTGTTTTTGACGTCGTGACGTCATGTTCTATATTTGATAAATATATTTTTTCGAAGAATTCTTTGTAGTGTCTTGTTACTAAAATAGGCATATCGGCTTAGCTCTATGATTTGTTATTAACGAGTTTGAAGCAAGTAAAAAGTGTCAGGTTTCTTTAGTAGTTCAGTATATAATTATAATTGGTAATCAGGTGCAATTAGAGATAATAATATAATGTACATATTGAGTGCAGTCAATGAGCAACATTTACTTATTTTTTTCCCGGATGCTTCTGAATATTAATTGGTGATGAAATGTGTCATATTTATACGTACGAAAATCGTAATGGGTTGTTGACAGGAAAAAAATTGCTTCACTCTATGCAAGTTTGGGTGGGGATTGGATCTAGGGAGGAGGTTTAGTCTACCCCATTCTTCTCTCTCTCTCTCTCTCTCTCTCTCTCTCTCTCTCTCTCTCTCTCTCTTCTTTAGAACACACAATACACATAATATCTATAATGAAAACACTAATGTATATTCAAGACTGAATGATGACGACCCATTTACTCACCAGGTTTAAAGGGATAATTTAGACTTTTTTTCATATGCATTTATTTTAGAGCTAACAGTATACTGGGAACGATATGACCATTAATTTTGTTAAAACTGCTCCAATTAGGCCATAATTTACACTCACATGCCACAGGGGATCGCCATTAATAATTTGAATACTCCAAGAAGTATTCCTCAGGCATCACTACAGAAGTGGCAGTTACCAGGTCAAATAGGTTAGTTACAGTCAGTGTATAGCGTCGGTCTGATCTATTTCTAAACTGTTTGGAAGGTTTATCAAAGAGTATCAAACAGTGTGGATCCAGATCAGGGCCGGTAAAATGTCAGACCATTCTCTTGATCAAAATTTTTTGTAAAGCTTATCAGCAGACGACACAAGCAGGTTTAAAGTTAAAAGGTATGAGCACCCAGCATCGCATCTGCATTTGATTATAGTCTGATCAGTGTTTTCACAGAACAGAACAGAACAGTAACATAATGGGTAGGTAAGTATCCAAGCTTTGAGAACTGACTAGAATTGGCAGATGCATGAACAAACAGCCAAGACTCCGATCAGCCTGAATATTGACATTGTTTGGTCAGAGTCTTTGCTGTCTGCATGGACCAATACTCAGGCTGATTTGAGTCTGTTTGGCTTGCAAGCCATTTTGTTGGTTTGAATTTTCAAGAATTTGCTCAGATTTATGGAAATTATAAATAGGAATGATAAAAATTATGACATTAAATAATGCTCTTCGCGAATACAAGATTATTTTGAATGTTTTAATTGTCTGCCTATTTCTTTAAGAAATCACGTTTTTAAAAACTTTTTCAGGAATGGGATCAGAGCACCAAACAGTTTGTTCTCAAATCCTGATCAGGTCCCTTATTTTGTCGGACCTGGTCTGGGTCCAAAGTGTTTGCAAAGCAGAATACATCATGAACAGAGCTAAATGTTACAATTTCAATTAATGCTATAAACTATTACTTACTTAGGGGCTCTTAACCAGACTGCTTAATTATGTAGTGCAAAAAATGTAACATGGGCCGTGTCTAAACCAATTCTCATTCTTATCACTTGAAGCCATCATTACTCAAAGAAATAATTGAATGGAATCATAGCAAATTATAGGCCCCTCTTCTGGGAGCTGATTCCATTTAGTCACAGCTGAGGTAAACAGACGCTTGATGGCTTGCTGTTAAATGTACCAGATGAAAAAAATGTCTGCAGACAGTTATTGGTTTTCATAGCAATAAACAGGGCTTTAATCACCTTAGCTAACGAAGAATAAGAGAAGTGAAAACAAATTAGTAATTACTCAGGAATTTATTTTTGATCAAAATAAACTTTTAAAAGATCCGAATAATCACTTTAATTACGCACCAGAAAACTCAGTACACAAGCTGACAGGCAAGCTGAGTTAAGGCTGACATCCAGTAAGTCATGTCTGTTATTTCACAGACTCAACTGATGAGCGTGCACAAGCTCATCAACCCGGAGACACGACACTAATTGATTAATTGTCAATTTCTTGCAATAAAAAAGCAAGCACACTTAATCAGGGAAAAGAACTAGCAAAAAAAAAATATATTAAATATAGGATTTTTCCTTTTAATTCGGAGATTTTATTTTTACATATATACAAAGTATATAAGTTTGATTTACTGTGTGCTTTAGCAAAATGCAGACCTTGCGTAAAAAACTTAGACTATAATGATCATAATTTTCTTTCCCGCGTTCAATGCATACATGTATGCATAAATTAAAAAAAAAAATCTTCATTTATTTCAGTCTAGGTGTATTCACTTTAAAGATAGCATATCATTTATAATGTCTGTGAATTACCATAAAATGGCCAGTGATTCTAAATGGTTATTTTTTCTTTGTTAGGCCTTACGTTCGATGAGTTTTTAAGAGAGTCATTTTGTTTATTTCATTTTAATGTCTTTTTGTTCATATTCATTTTTTTATGAAAATGGTCATTTTTGTAAATAAACAGTCTTGAAATTTACTCCTGATCTATTTAAAAATTATAGCAATTATCATTTACTGGTCAAATAGCTTAGAATAAAGGTGTCGATGAGTTGTCTCATGAAGTGTCGACAAGTTGTCTCAGGACCTGTCGACGAGTTGTCTCAGGACCTGTCGACGAGTTGTCTCAAAAATGTGTCGACGAAAGTGTTCTGTTTACGAGTTGTCTTGATTCCGTCCGGTAGATGGTTCCACTTAATAACACCATCTATGCAGGAGGAATGCCGTAACTGATCTGTTCGAAAATTGTTCACGATAAAGCACCTCGAATTATTTGTCACATTATTTTCAACAATATTTGAACATTGGTAGTCACTAAACTGTTTGGCTTTAATTCTGCGTTTCTCTAGTTGTGGTTTTAAATAATCCTCTGAGTTGATGGCCGGCACCATACCCCCTGCTATTTTGAACAAAAATACAAGCTTGTTAAAGTAAGTAAGGGTGCAAAGATCAGGAAACGATACAATTAAGTACCACACCTGACCATACCAATGGGAAAGTGACAAACTCACAGTAAGACACCACAAACGAGAACCAAGAGGTCAGCCCTTTCCCTGCAGGTAACCACAAGGCACATATAAACAGACGCACACAAAGGCAAAACAAACGCAAGACAGAAAAAAACATAAAAGACATAAATTCGTGCCGCTGTTGTAGACTAGGTAATTTTAGGTATCTGAGCATATTTGTTACACAGCCATCTTCACGTGATATGTAGTCCATTTTTATATATCTGGCTGCCTGATCATACTCACTATTTTGGACTGTTTACTAATTTTTCAAGTAATGTATGAGAAAGAAACTTTGATAATCAACAAGTTGTTTTGTTTTAAAATAAATATGCCATAATGTTTATGCCCAAATATGTGGTACATTTTGTATCTATAAAAAGTAACAGCATGCACATTCCTTAGAACCCTAAGGTCTAATTAGACGAACCTTGCACCGTCAGAAAAACTTCTAATGTGTCAAATTGTTTTGGGAGACCACCTAAATGGGGCAGAAAATTGCCTTAAAGAATTAACCCATTTGAGATATGTGAAATTGCATGGTTTCCATGGCAACGCATAATGTGCAACTAAAGAATGGGGATGTTCCTACAAAAGCACTCATATCTTGCAGCAACTCATCGGAAACGTTTAAACTTGGTACCAACTGAATGTTAAGACATAGGACATTCATCCAATGTTCAGATATGCAAATTATTTAATTTTTATATTTATTAATATTAATGAAAACATTAGAAAGAGAAAAATCGTAAAAATAAGGGTGTGTACATGCAAATTTATCTACATCTCAGCTGCTTACTATCCTATACCACCAGCCTTGGTACCAATTTAATGCTAATACATAGCATGTTTACTTAATGGTCCAATATACAAATTGTCAAAAAATTGTATTCATTAATATTAATTAAATATTAGAAATGAGAAAAATTGGAGAACAATTAATAGAATGTACATACAAAATTACTCATATCTCAGCTGCTATTTATCCTAGATTTCATACTCACTTACTTTCTAAACTTGTTTCCAAATTAAAGTCCAGAAAGAGTTCTATTATAGTGTTGTTTGATAGGCTTATTATTTAATTTGTTGATTAATAAGTATTTTTTGAAGACACAACTTTATTGATTCGTTTTCAATTTTTCTTTATTTTCCTATAGTTTTTATCAATATTCATGAATATGTTTGTTAAATGATTGTATATCTGACCATTGGAATAATATAATATACTATGTCTCAGCCTTAATTTGATACTAAGAACAATTAAAAGATGAGATAGGAGTAATTTTAGAAGTAAACCCCCACTAATTTTCAATGTTTTTTCTCTAATTTCAAATGTTTACATTAATATTAATAAATCTAAAACCCCCAGATAATTTCACATAATGACTATTGAATATAGTAAAATGTCTTAGCTTTAAGTTGGTACCAAGTGTGGTAGTCTAAAACTATTAGCAGCTACGATATGAGTAATTTTGTAGGTACACCCACTTGATCTTATTAATTTCTAATTTTGAATTTATATTCAAGAAAATGATCATAAAATGAATTGCATAACTGATCATGACAATAAACGTGCTATGTCTTAGCATTAATTGGGTACCAAGCTTGTTTGTCTAGGACAATTAACAGATGATGTATAGGTAATTTTGTAGATATGCCCACTTTAATTTTTCTGCAATTTTTCTTTAATTGTTTAATATTTTCATTAATATTCACAAACATGTAAATTAGATTTGTATTTCAGACTATTGAGTTAAAGTACTATAACTCACATTTCATTTGGTAACAATTTTGGAAGTCTAGAATAGTAGCGGCTGACATATGGGTTATGTTGTACGTACACCCCTTTAAATTTTTTAACATTTTTCTCTTATTTCTAATGTTATCATTAGTATTCATGAATATGTAAATTCGATCATTTGTATATCATACTATTGGGTTACATGTCTCAACTTTTATTTGGTTACAAGTTTGGTAGTCTAGAAAAGTTAGCAGCTGACAATTAGGTAATGTTGTACGTACCCTCCTTATTTTTCTACCATTTTTCGCTAATTTCTCATGTTTTCATAAATAATCATGAATATTCAAATTAGATCATTTACATATCGTACCATTTGGTAAAAGTACTTTGTCTAGGCTTTGATTTGGTACCCGGTTTGATAGTCTATGATAACTAGCAACTGACATATGGGTAATGTGTAAAGGTACACCCCTTACTTTTCATCGAATATTCTTTTATGCATTTCAGCACATTGAATAAAAAAACTATGTCTGGGCTTTAATTTGGTACCAGGGTCGGTAGTCTATGATGAGTTGCTGCTTAGATACGAATCATTTTGTAGGTACACCCCTTTTCGTTAGAATCATATTGTAGATTTTTACATTATGGGGGGGGGGGGGGTAAATTGCTCTAGGCAAGACTCCCTGAGCCAGTTTTTTCTTTGTTGTTTAGGGACCATTTTGTTTCACAAGTAACTGACAATTTGCTTTTCTTGAATTAGTTGAAGAGTAAAAATATCCAGGAAAGAATGTGCGGCACGCAAGCGTCGATCTTGGGCCTGCTTGCAAATGACACAGCTACAGTGCCTGATGGGTTACCATAGACACCATGCAATTTTATGTAAATCAAACAGGTTCATTTTCGATGATAATAGAAAATGGTATTTGGTGGTCCCACAGAACAATTTTGCATCCATGAGTAATTGTCCTTGGGTGCAAGGTAAGTCTAATAAGCCGCCCTCCCCAGGTGTGCATGTGTGGGTGGGTCAAATAGTTATTCCGTGATTTTACCTCTATTTTTAGTTTATAAATATTCATGAATATGCAAATGAGATAATTTTATATATGACTATTGGATGTTTGTTTCACTGATGATAACAATAACATGCAACAAGGACAGTTTGGGGCAGTTTATAATTGCTTTTTTATAATTTCCCTTATTTTCTAAAATTTTCATCAATATTGATGAATATACAAATTAGATAATTAATCTGCATATCAGACCAATCCATCAGATGAAAGTAATATATCTAAGCTTTAAATTTGCCAGCAAGTTTGATAGTGTAGGGTGAGCTGCGGATGAGATACGAGTCATTTTGTAGGTACAGGCCCACTTTCTTTAAAATCGCATTGACCCTCTGCCCTAGCTGAAACTTATAGAATTTGGTTTAAATCACCATATTTCCCTGCAAACAATGGTGGTCTTATAGCGATGCATTTTATTAAAGTTCTAATTTGAATGAAATCATTTCTGACACATTTGGGCTAGATAATATGCATGGACTATCATGAAAAATCCTTATCTAAGTAGGAAGCAAGATTGTTTGCTCGAGTTGTCCCCGCTGATTACCTCTTGATCATATTTTTTAATTTTAATTTCATAAATTGATGTCAGTGAAGACTCCTGATCATGAAGATGCTTTTGGATTGATGTGTACCAGTTTGGCATCCTTAACACGTTACTCTACAGATTTTTATAGATTTTTCTTCAATTTGGTGGCCATCTTGAAAATATGCAAATTAGATACTAAAGACGCCATTTTTCAGCTTGCCAACATTAGTTTTGGATTCAGCATACCAAAATACCGCTAATAGGTATCTCAAAACCTTTTCTTCACAAAATGCTTGTACCTTTTTAAATAAGCGTCTGTTTCTGAATTTTTCCGGACTTCTAATAAAGGCAAGGAGGCACGCTCTCATCTTCCCACTACAAAAGTTACAACAATCCCCTGCTCCTTCAGCTGAAGTTTGTAAAAGCTCAATTAGTATTTGGCGGACGATCTGGTCGTATTCAGAAGAAAATATTGTGACTTGCAAGTCATGGTATAGGATATTGAAAACAACGCAGAACGCGGGAGATACTTGTGAACCCAACTAAAACGTGACTCGCAAGGGATTGAACTTGTTGTTTGGGGTGATAAATTACATGCGAATAATGCATTTTTAAAGCTTGGGAGCACTAGGAACATGAAAAAGGTCATTATTGGGTACAAGTTAAGCTTAGGCCAAGAGCCTGCATACTCTCTAATGGGGAATGGGCTCCATAGCGTTGACGGGCAAAGACATGTCTTAATGGTCACATACGGTCCACATTTCTGGTGTCAAGTATCATTTATGGATTTGAACATTATCTCTCACAAAAATTACATTGGAAACCTAGAGATAATTTGAAGGAAAAGTCTTCGTCAAATAAAAGGTCTTCTAAACAAAACACCTAGCTGTATCACTCTAGCATTGCATTGAAACTGTGCTACACAAAAGTCTATTAAACTTGCTCATGGGTATAGCTCGTAAAAGAAATTGCATCGAATATGACATAGCAAAAATACAACTTTCAATGAAGACCCCTACTAAAAAAGGTTAAATTTCGTTTGGTCAATTCTGCGGGTTTACAATTTGCCCTCATTTTTTTCTGTTCGATAGGCAAATGAATGTCAAAGTCAATTGGAAGAGTCGCATGAATAAGGCAGCCCATTGCCAACTTGAAGCCACGTGGCGTCTGATGTAAGTGAAAAGTCATCTCTGAAGTATGTAAATCCGAACTCATTAAAGGTAGGGAAAGCACATCATGTCTAGTCTACAGTTAGAAACTGCTTGACAGATAATAAAACAGGGCAGTTAAAGTGCAAACCGCTCATGGGAACTTAAATTTGAAAGGTAATAGGGCTGCTTTCAATCAATACACAGTTGACCATACATGCAAACTGTATCTGGCTGCACCTGAAACATGGCAACACTTTATAGCAGGATCCTCTGCATATAATCTTGAAAGAGAAACATTTGCAGAGAAATTGCGAAATAACCCATTTTTTTCTGATGAACTCGTATGTGAGTAGTAATGGGCGGCACTCTGGACCCAAAATTTTTAAGCCTGAAAAGAACTTAGAATTTTTCAGGCTAAAATTTTGGGTCCATAGATGCCTACCCTGGTAAGCTTGAGTGACTAGCTGTGAATAACTTAGTTTATTTTTAGGACTATTCTGGTTGGGCGTATGATTGTGATAGTTTTCTGGGCTGTTGAGAATAACTTAGTTTATTTTGCGCAAAAGCGCTGGCTGATCTGTGATTGTGATAGTTTTCTGGACTATTGAAAATAACTTAGTTTATTTTCGTAAAGATCTGATTGTGATAAATTCCTACCCACTCGTCTCGCTGGTAGGCCTATTGCGGTTATCTTTTTATAAAGACTAACTTTACTCGCATCACAAACAACAGGGTTTCTAATTTGCATATCGTACATCTAGTACGTTGCAATAGCGAATTATATTTTACGTAAGGAATTTTGGGTTCATGAAGTTCTGCGTATCTTATAGTCTCTTTAGAAAAACAACTTAGATATTCAAGGCTAATTTCTGTAGCTAAGAAATATTACATTTAGCACAATTTTTCGCTTTTCGCGACTTTCAATGATAAGTTACGTCATATAAATTATACATGACGTCATTGAAAAGCAAGTAGTATCTTCTAAAAGCGACAACAAGTATAACTTTTCGAACCAATAGATAACTTGGTCATTTTAAGAGGAAAGGTATTCAGATATGATGGGCCTATTTATTATTATTTTAGCTTTACATTTTGGTCAGACTCTTAGCTTGATTTTAACTTAGTATTTTTAATAGTTGATTAGGGTAATTATATGCTAAAAGTTAAGTTGTATAGAATGTCGCTTGAGGTTGTATCTCAAGACCTCAACTCCTAGATGTATTACTCTGTAGAATCAGCTAGGACTTTGAAAATTACTGAGTCATTTTTTATCTAGAGTAGGTGTGTACTTAGCAATGATAAGTCTGCTTGAATGTTTCTAAGGATTATACTTTTTCAGGTTCTTGCATGGTGTCGTATTTGATAGCTAGTATCAATCTTTTGATTAAGTTAGAGCTTCTGTTGATACGTTAGATAATCATCATTGGCGTGTAATAGTATTGGGGTTTAATGATAAGATGTTGATGAAAGTGTCCATGTCGCTTGAGATGTGGATGCAATGTGGACCTTCACACGTAAAATGTGGATGCAATGTGGATCCACCACATCTCCACATTTTGAAGGTGGATGTAATGTGGAGCAATATGGATGTATTGTGGAGCAATGTGGATTTCCACATTTCAAATGTGAATAAATGCAGATATATTGTGGGTCAGCATAATGGAAATTTACGTTATTTCTTGGATAAATTCGAAATTAATGTGGACCGCCACACTAAAAATGTGGATCCACCACATCTCCACATCTTGACAATGTGGATCCACCACATCTCCACATTTCCACAATGTGGAGTTTCCACACCTACACATTCGACAATTTGACTTATACCCTCTCTCAATTTCAGGTAAACTTCAGCGCTGAGCTGAAATAACTATGATTGTGATAGTTTTCTGGTCGTATCCACTAGTTGGTCTATGATAGTTTCCTGGGCTATTGGGAAATAACTTAGTCATTTTTGAGGGGGATAAAGATTCTGACTTTACGCCTAACAAAAATTGTAGTCTCGCCTGACACTTTGTGAAAAATTCATATAGTTTTGCTTGCCTTTTTTTTTTTTGCTAGTGATTTCAGCAGTTTGGCTTATAGAAAATATTTGATCTGATGAAAAATTCAAGTAGATTTGCATATCAAAATAATTTGAGAACTATTCTTGACTGAGGATTTTTTCTGAAAATTTCAGTAGTTTGACCTATGGAAAATATTCGATCGGATGAAAAAGCAAATAGTGATTACGCTTAATGAAACAATTTTGAGAATTTTCAAATGTTGATTTCAGAAAATCTGAATTTTTCCAAATCTGGGTTTTTCCAGTATAAAAAGCTGATTTATTTCGCTATTGGTATAAAAAGGGTGGGTCGGACCGCCACACTAAAAATGTGGATCCACCACATCTCCACATCTTGACAATGTGGATCCACCACATCTCCACATTTCCACAATGTGGAGTTTCCACACCTACACATTTGACAATTTGACTTATACCCTCTCTCCAATCAATACTATTTTCTCGCTGTTTCTCAAAGAGATAGTAGCATGGTACATTTGCTATGACAACTTTCAGAGAGATGGTTCTATCATATTTGGATTGTTGGCAAGATAATATTTGTTTCACCTGAGGCAAATTTGGATTGAGCCCATTTCAGTCTTCTATCCTATTCTTCCTTTCTTTTTTATTGTCTCTGGGATGATCCTGACTTTACTGAAATATTGTTGCCTGGGACTTAACTCCATCTAAAAATCTCTAAATAGTTAACTTCTGATAACCTAATCTTTGGTTCTAGTACCACCCATCACCTTTGATGGTAAATAAAAAATGTATAGCCCATGCATTATTAATTATTCAACTTTTTACACTGTGAATTTTTCACATTTACATATTTAACAAGTTAATGAATATGTCTAGGATTAAAACGTGCAATACACATCTTCACATAGTTGATATTTCAGATCTGCATTACATACAAAGTTTGCATGATATATATTTCATATTAATATAATTAATATGAGAGTAGCCATTTCATATATATGGCGTTAAGCAACGTCTAAGTGTCATTATATAATATTTCTATCAAGTGTGGTGGTTGTTTCACATATGCGATCATGGATGAATTTTATCTGAGCTTACTGAGTGATAGTTCTATGGATATTTTCCCTAAAAATAAACAGTTCTCATTTACCACAAAGCTAAATCATCCTATTCAAGTCCAGAAAGAACAATGGGTTGTAGCGTTGGTAGAAATTATGACTCATTCAGAAGTATATAACATTTCACATAATAGCAATTATTTTTATGTTCACTTCTACGATGAGAATGTTTTGGAAAGACTGGGGAAAAGTAAAATGAATACTGTATGCATGAAAAATGGAAGTTGTCCTGAAATAAAATTATTTATCCCAGCAGGAAACTATAATTCGCCTCAGCACTTAGTAGAGCAAATTCAGATTGCTATTGAAGAAAAATGTGGAGCTATTCTACGTCAAATTCACAGTATGATCTCATTAAGTTATAAGAAATCAGGTAATCGTGTAAACTTACATGTTGAAAATCCAAATAGAGTTCAAATAAGATTTTCAAAGTCTCTTGGCGAAATACTTGGATTGAATCCTGATCTTTCAAATAAACTGATTGGGAATGATAACCAGGCTTTTACATATGCTGTTGATTTGAACATGACCCACCATCAGATGTTTGTTTATTCTGATGTTGCAGATTACACTTACGTTGGAAATATAACAGCTCCTATACTTAGAATTGTTTCTTATAAACAGTCCAAATCTAGCACTCAATCGCATCAAGAATTTGTGAATTTACATTATGTACCTTTGGCAAAATCTTATATTGATCAGGTTCATATTGATATCAAAGATGAAATTGGCAGGTCTGTCCCTTTTGTTGGTGGGAAAACTTTAGTAAAATTACACTTCAAACGTATAAAAAGTTGATCAATTATGCTATTAGTATAAATATGATGATTCTGGTTGACATGTCTTATTGTTCTACGAACACTAAAAGAAGAAGAATGGATCTCTCAGCAAGACAGAAAAATACAAGCTGCAATGATGATATGATAAAACCTGCTTCTAAAAAATCAACTGAATATCAAATGAGCTATGGACAAATTAGATATCTGATGAAAAGGCTGAGTACAGCGTTGGATAGTAAACTCAAGCAAGGAAGACCACCAAAGTACTGTAGAATGTGCCATAGAGAACTTCGTAAGCTGATAGGAAGCCAACTAGAAAGACGGCCATTAGAGAATAAATATATGAAGGTAAGAAATATAACGGAACAAAGATGTGATAAAAGAAAGAATTTTTCTTCTGCAAAAGAGAGCAGCAAAACAAGAAAATGCAGTCCTCTCCCAAGTGTTGCAGCAAAAGAAGTACATGCAAATAATAAGACAGAGTAGAAAATGTCATATTTTTGTGAGAAATATTGACAAAACTGTGGATTTGTATGTCACTACAAGTATAAAAGGATACAATTAAGGAGAAACTATTCATTTACCAAAACGATTTCAATGGGTCAACATCAGTGTCCAAAGTGTGAACGACAGTTTGCAAGATCAGACAGTTTGAGACGACATCTGACAAGTGGTATCTGCAGTGAAGATATGGAGTCAGAAACAATGTCAGAAAATGAAGAATCTACTATGTCTGAAGAATCTGATGCAGAGTCTTCCAGAAGTCATCAAAAGGAAGACATCTTTGGAAAATATACAGACAAAGATTATGGTATTCATGACGATAGTGATACAGATTGTACTGATGAAAATGATGAAGACCAACATTATTCTAGAAAAAAGAGCAAGTTTGATCCTTGGACATTTTTTGTTGATGGAGCTCATAGTATCCTACAAGACACATTCAATGAAGGTGTACAACATATAATAGGGAAAAATCCAGACATTGACACAGAAGAGGCAGAGGAGGTGACTTTCGATAAACTGGAACCAAGATACAGAGCAGAAGCCATTGGTCAATACAAGGCCTTCCTTAAATTATCCAAGGCATTGAAGAAAGATCCCTTGCACAAGAAGATAACAGATACAGCAAAACGACTACGAGATGAAGATGACTTTGATGAGGATGACGCTTTGAAATATGCTATTAAAAAACGAAGATACCTCTTGGATGGGAAACTTGAAGAATTTGACCCACCAACCTATTCCTTAGGTGAAGATGATGAATCAGATTCATTACAACAGAGTTCAGGATCAAAATATGCACCAAGTCAGCTACAACAGAACAACTTTGGACCAAGACATACTCAAAGTCAACTTCCAAAAAGGCCCTGGATCGATGCTTAAAACATTCTAATTGAATTCTATTTTGTACGATGGCATATATTCTTTAATTTCTCTTATTGTAAACAATGAATAGAGGGACGGTCCTAATCCTCTGTCATTGTAATGAGTTATAGTTAGCGGGGCAATAAAGTTATAGAAATGTTCATTTGTCTTTGTTGTTCTTTTTATTAAAAAATAAGTAGTAGTAAGCTTGAGACGGCTAGCTATACACTAGTTAACGCTACAGAGTGATGCCTCTAGGAGTTGAGGTCTTGATTGACCAAGAGACTCTAAGACGCATAGTACTTAGTAGCCATGACTATTACACACACCATATATCACCACATACTATACCCCCTAAAATGACTAAGTTATCTTCAAAGCTGAATTTAACTTAGTTATTTTATATATCACCACAGCAGAATCTTTATCCCCCTCAAAAATGACTAAGTTATTTCCCAATAGCCCAGGAAACTATCATAGACCAACTAGTGGATACGACCAGAAAACTATCACAATCATAGTTATTTCAGCTCAGCGCTGAAGTTTACCTGAAATTGAGAGAGGGTATAAGTCAAATTGTCGAATGTGTAGGTGTGGAAACTCCACATTGTGGAAATGTGGAGATGTGGTGGATCCACATTGTCAAGATGTGGAGATGTGGTGGATCCACATTTTTAGTGTGGCGGTCCACATTAATTTCGAATTTATCCAAGAATTAACGTAAATTTCCATTATGCTGACCCACAATATATCTGCATTTATTCACATTTGAAATGTGGAAATCCACATTGCTCCACAATACATCCACATTGCTCCACATTACATCCACCTTCAAAATGTGGAGATGTGGTGGATCCACATTGCATCCACATTTTACGTGTGAAGGTCCACATTGCATCCACATCTCAAGCGACATGGACACTTTCATCAACATCTTATCATTAAACCCCAATACTATTACACGCCAATGATGATTATCTAACGTATCAACAAGCTCTAACTTAATCAAAAGATTGATACTAGCTATCAAATACGACACCATGCAAGAACCTGAAAAAGTATAATCCTTAGAAACATTCAAGCAGACTTATCATTGCTAAGTACACACCTACTCTAGATAAAAAATGACTCAGTAATTTTCAAAGTCCTAGCTGATTCTACAGAGTAATACATCTAGGAGTTGAGGTCTTGAGATACAACCTCAAGCGACATTCTATACAACTTAACTTTTAGCATATAATTACCCTAATCAACTATTAAAAATACTAAGTTAAAATCAAGCTAAGAGTCTGACCAAAATGTAAAGCTAAAATAATAATAAATAGGCCCATCATATCTGAATACCTTTCCTCTTAAAATGACCAAGTTATCTATTGGTTCGAAAAGTTATACTTGTTGTCGCTTTTAGAAGATACTACTTGCTTTTCAATGACGTCATGTATAATTTATATGACGTAACTTATCATTGAAAGTCGCGAAAAGCGAAAAATTGTGCTAAATGTAATATTTCTTAGCTACAGAAATTAGCCTTGAATATCTAAGTTATTTTTCTAAAGAGACTATAAGATACGCAGAACTTCATGAACCCAAAATTCCTTACGTAAAATATAATTCGCTATTGCAACGTACTAGATGTACGATATGCAAATTAGAAACCCTGTTGTTTGTGATGCGAGTAAAGTTAGTCTTTATAAAAAGATAACCGCAATAGGCCTACCAGCGAGACGAGTGGGTAGGAATTTATCACAATCAGATCTTTACGAAAATAAACTAAGTTATTTTCAATAGTCCAGAAAACTATCACAATCACAGATCAGCCAGCGCTTTTGCGCAAAATAAACTAAGTTATTCTCAACAGCCCAGAAAACTATCACAATCATACGCCCAACCAGAATAGTCCTAAAAATAAACTAAGTTATTCACAGCTAGTCACTCAAGCTTACCAGGGTAGGCATCTATGGACCCAAAATTTTAGCCTGAAAAATTCTAAGTTCTTTTCAGGCTTAAAAATTTTGGGTCCAGAGTGCCGCCCATTACTACTTATGTGATGTGTTGAACCCAGAATTATTTACCCAGCTTTCCCTTGATGCCTCATTCTACACAATTATGATTCAATGGACAGGAAAATTTTGAGACCCTAGAATTACATTCAAGGAAATACATCTTACAGGTACACAGGAAAAGAATAGCGTGTCTCAATTGTTAGATTTCAGGCTGAGGACAATCGCCAGTATATTGTGTAAGTTAAGAGAAGGACATTGTGTTTATGTCATAAATAGAAAGACAGTACATGATAGCACTTCACTGCGGCTCTAGCTTGTACCCATATTCTATGAAATTAGCACAAATAAGATTTTTTTTCCATCTAAAATTGATCATTTTTGTAAACAAAATGAATCCTTGCATTATGCATGGACATATTTTCGTCATGGCATAAACCACGAGCAGCTGCAAGCGTTTGGGCGTTTGTTGGTTCAACGGATCATTGCGGTCGGCCATGGCCGGCCGCTTATATAAACTTCAATCAAAACATACATCAAATTCAGGTTTTGACCAAACCTTTATGCCGTGCTCAGGCTATATTTTATTCGCTGTCGAACAACGAGTGGGGTACCAAATATCGTGGGTTGACCTACAGCGCGAAGTAAACTGTCCGTAAAATCTGTAGGGCTACCTATAGCGCGAGGCAAGCGAGTTTGCGAATTTAATTTTCACAAAGAAGGCGTCAATTTGCCCTGCCACTTATATAAACGCAATAGCAATAAGTGTTTTAGCTTTTCAAAAAAGCTGGCGAAAGTGAAACGTCCCAAAGTCAAAACGTCCTTGATTGGCAAAGAGTGTGAGCGAATTTTACGTCAGTAAACGTACTTATATGATTGTCATCCACATCTGATCACACAGAATTACTATGAATTCAGGCACTGTCTTATGACGGTCATGACAAACAGGTTTTATGCCCCCAAAGGGAGGCATATAGTAATCAAACTGCCTGTCCTTAGTGTCCTAAGTGTTTGAGCGTTCATATCATATCCAGAGTATATCTCCTATGTTATTTTAGGTAGGAATGCCAAAATTCGTGTCTTAATGCATTTAGGGTCATGGAGCGCCACGCACCTTTATCACTGCCATCAGATCTAGAAAAATCGTGTCACGAGCATAAATCCTAGGAATCCCAAATTTGGTTTGTGAACACATCTTGGGGTCACGGAGTCTGTACATATACAGTTAAACGACCACTGTGACCTTAATTTTCTGGCATCAGTTTTAAGAAAAATGTGCTGTCTAGTGTTGTCAAATGATTTTCCATAAATGTGTCGCATGCTAAATACATTACCATAACATACCATGCATAAGCCGGGTGCTTTCAAAAGATCAAGCAACATCCTCGCTGGAAGCATGTGTTAAATGGTAACAAATCATAGTTCAGATGTTAATAATCAGAGCTAAGAATAAATCTACATGTACAAGCTCTAGAAGTTCAAAATGGATTCATGCAGTGGGCAAGAATACATACAATGATAGGGCTAAACGACCGCCAGCTTTTTTGAAAAACTAATACTTGTTTATATCATGGAATCATCTTCGCACACAAGTAACCAAAGATTTGCAGCTCTCTCCCCAAAATGTGACCGCTCAGCTACCGAAACCTAACTAATATCATCTGGGCATACAAAAGGTAAAACAGTATAGAAATTGACATTGGAACAAACCGAAGAACCGAAGCAGAAAAAGCGCCTTGGAATGGTTAGTAATATAAAACTATCACTTGATGGTGATTAACATGTTTAAAGTGTACCCAACCCGTTGGTTGTTGGTTTGGATGGTGAAGAGCTTCATTAGTTATTTCATTGCGTTATCACGACTTTACGATATATTGCAAATTTTAAAAGTTGTGAAAATGATAGTTTCAGATGCAAAACAAGTGATCTTTTTTTTTATCAAAATATAGATTGTAGGTACACGTTAGATTCCCTTTATTTACGTTTAAGAGCAAAACGAAAGAAGAAAAAATGTCTGTTAACCCTAACTTAACTGTATTAAAATGGGGTGTAATGGGGTAAACATTACATGGACATGTTTTCATGATGGACTGTAAACAGTTAAAGTAAAAGTACATATTATATGCTGTAAGATAAAACGTGCATAGACGCTTGTACGGGGTATTGTTTGTTTCGTGAAAATGCAAATGTTTCTCTAAGTGCCCACGAGTGCCCTACAAAAATATGTTATGCAAAGATAAACTGCCTAGATACTCCATAGTAATTTTGAGAAATCAATGTGTACTTTATTGCATATCATAAATAATATTTGCATTAATTGCTGAAAGGTAAAACAGGTAACAGACTGTAGAGTTAATGTTCTACACTTAATATTGTAAATGTAAATTGCTCATGGGTATCAGTTAACGTGGCCAAAATACAAAAAACAAGATTTACCAACATTTGAAATTGATTGGGTTGTAGAAATGTTTCCAAGCCATTGTTAAAAGGTTATCATGAGCTGACCAATCAACAAAACGCTTTGTACTACTTCAAAAACTGAGGGCAAGGTTGATGCCTTAAAACTAGATAACCCCCACCCCACACACACACATTATTTCATTACTGACACGGTTCCAAGGTGGTAGTTTTGTGTTGCATTTTTATTTCAGAGTGTGGTCGATGTGTCAACTTTTGTTTGTTCATTTAACCTTAGTTTTGTTTGGGTTTCTGAGTGGTAATCTTTGAGGAAAGAGCTTTTCCCTCTGTTTACCATGTGCTGGTTGTATTTTGACAATGTGAAGTTTTAGATATTATCAATTTCGGTTTTGAGGGCAGCATTAAGGTCGTGGTTGATCCAGTTCCTGGGCATTGCTCTTGGTAAGACAGGCACTCTAACACGCGAGTTGTAACCAGCTCGGGACAGATATCATTGCTACTACTGTCGATTGTCAGGATTAATTTGGAAATTTTAAAAATCTGTGTTTGCACCTGTCCCACTACCGATTTACGTCTTAACCTTATTTGCAGAAACACTGCGACCAATTGCAGCTTTCAATATAACTGACTGGAAATTGCTGTTTATTGTACATCTCCATATCCATACTTGAGCCACGTCATTAGAGCATCGCAGATTTTTGTATATGTTTAAATAAAGACGCAGATGAGCTTCGCATAAACATCGAATCTGATCAACACATTTGTTTTAACTACTTGGGTCGTCCAATTCCTCTACTTCCGACATTTCAAAACTCTAGCCATCTCCTGTGGCTGTACAGCCAAGTTTATGTCGGACCTGACAGAATACCCAAGGCAGGTTTTCTCATTTCACTACTCAATTTGGAAGATATTATAACCACCAGCATGTCTGCAACAGGTTTACAGCTGTTAAGCAATCGATCTATAACTGGTAGTCGTAGATACGACTTATGTTTGCCAATCGGTCAAACCGATTGAGGACTAGTCAGTTAGCATGCAGTCGTCATCGTCTTTGTTGTCATATTCAAAGACGAATATAAAAGGGTACATTTGCTACTATAAAGGGTGTCAATTTTCCCACTCGATCCCCATTGTCTGCCCGATGCATTGATGCCGTAAAGGTTTTGTGGAATTAGAAGAACCCAAAATATTATGGAAGAGGCTATATACAGTCGACTGTCAATAGCCAAGAAACGTTAAAATGTCTATTTACAGTCAACTGTCAATAGCGGGAAACGCTAAAATGTCTATCTATAGTCAACTGTCAATAGTCAGAAAACGTTAAATTGGTTATTTACAGTCAACTTTCATTAACCAAAAAACGTTAAAATGGGTATCTGCAGTCAAAACGCAATTTAGTATCACATAGATGTAATTCTGCCTTTTCAACATCTACACTCACACAAACTTCTAAGCGGTCACCTAGCAATTCAAAAAAAATTGACAAAAATTTTAATCATTTTATCTAATTTTAATTTGATGTTTTGACATATTGTATTGAGAGATGTCATACAAAAAATCATACTGAAAAACTTAATCATTGTCATTCTATGGCCGGAAACGTACCAGTACCCCTAGTTTCCAAGTTCACATAAGTAGCTTTCATTGATTTACGTCTTTCTAATACCTGGTATGACCACCATTTGCATCTATCACGGCTCGATATCGTTGTCGCATAGAGCGAATGTAGTTCTGAATAGTTAGTTGTGTAATTTGCCTCCAAATCTGGTTGACTTCATGTTGTAACTGAGCTAGTGCCCTGTGTTGTCGTAATTGCCTTACACGTCTTTTAAGTAAGTCCCAAACATGTGCAATTGGATTTAAATCCGGGCTCTTTGCAGGCCAATCAAGTAGTCTGACATTATTAGCTCATAGAAGCTGCTGTGTGGTGCGAGCGGAATGACAGGGAGCATTATCCTGGGCAAGAATCATCCCTCTGTTCGCTCTAATATGCGGTATAACAAATGGCAGGAGGATATCATTTTGGTAGCGCACAGCATTTACTGCTCCTTGAAGGCGAACAATCGGTGTTTTGGTGTGCATCGATATGCCAGCAAACATCATGATAGAGCCACCACCAAAGGGCTCAGTTTCAACCACACAGTTTTCATTGAATCGTTCGCCACGCGCACGGAACACTCGGGCTCTGCCATCATTTCCACGAAGCGAGATTCTGGTTTCGTCAACGAACAGAACATTTGCCCAATCTGCCATTGTGAACCTAATGTGACGCCTTGCCCACGCCAATCTTGCTATCCGGTGTCGTTGATGAAGCACAATCCCTCAAACTGGTCGACGGCAGGACAAGCCAGCAGAGCGAAGACGATTAATGACAGTCTGGGCACTAATCTGGCGATTGTGTCTACCAATGATACCCCTTGCAGTACTAGCGGCTGTGGTAAATCGTGCGCGTCGATGTGACCGAATGACGTATCTGTCCTGTCGCCTGGTTGTCACTCGCCTTCTGGCCCGACGTTGTTGATCAGCAACGGTCCCTGTTTGTCTGAATTTTGCCCACAGCTTCTGGATACACGATAGACTTCGGTTAAGAGTACGGGCTACCTGGAAATCAAAACATTAGACGTTGTTTGGCATTGTAATAATCAAAAAGCGATTTTGAAATGTCACAAACTCAGAATAAAAAAAGGTCTTTGAGTTTTTAAGGCAACACGTTTCCGAAGAAAGTAACAAATTGCCTGTAAGCTTCTTTATTTTTTATCAAAACACTAACCTGTCTGAGGGACAACCCTGCTGACACCATGCCCACTGCACGACCCCGTTCTTCGATGGACATACGAGCCATTATACATTTTCAATGAAAACTTAAAGTCAAGGCGTACATGTCGATAATGGCACGATTTTGGACATTCCATGATGTTTCACGTGAAATAAATGAAGAACCAAATGCCCGTGTTAATAGGACAAATACATGGTGATTTTAAGGTGACCGCTTAGAACTTTGGGCAAGTGTATATTTGGAGACTGATTTTTTATATTAAACTGATAAAGCTAGATCATGTATGTCTCGTAGAAAGAAAACCAGTCTCAGGGGCTGCGATAACATTCGTCTTAAACGCGTATAAGCAGCTAAAAGTCTAGATTGAAGTCTGAAAATCGAGTATAGAAAACCATAATCGAACAAAATACGTGTTGATCAGAAAGCACAGATAGGCATGCTGATCAGCACATGTATTGTTCGCAAAGTACATATAGAGTCTGATGGGTAAATGAAGGGAAGACTTGGTTTACCTGTTGGATTTCTTTTGCTCCGGTATTCAGTTTAATTTACTGTTGAGTCCTTATCGTTGCTTTATCTCCTTGTTATATATTGATTTATATGTTTTAGGAGATGATGCATTGATAAGTTAGGGGTCTTTCATGCAAACCAAATATCTATGTGTCTTGATCCACATCTGAATTAAGGGTGAGGTTGGCGCCGTTAAACCGGTTTAAGCCCTCCAGTAAAATATTTTACTGCCCGTTCCAAGGCGGTACTTCTTTTGTAGATCTTTTTTGTCTTGTGTTTGCTATGTCTTTATGCGCGTCTGTTTGTATGTGCTTTGTAGTCACCTGCTGGGAAAGGGCTGACCTCTTGGCTCTCGTTTGTGGTGTCTACTGTGAGTTTGTCACTTTCCCATTGGTATCCTGGGTCAGCTGTGGTACTTGATTGTATCGATTCCTGATCTTTGCACCCTTACTTACTTTGACCTCGTTGTTATGTTTTGTGTTATGTTTGCACTGCGCAGGTGCCTTCTTTGTTTTGTTTTTTCCACTATGGTTTGGTGTCTATGGTAATAGCTCATTTGAAGCAAGTCAGAACTTCAAAGATACCTTATATTCAAAGATAAGATTTGCATGGTTGAGGTCGAATGGTAGAGCAACAGCAAAAGCATTAACATACATTCCAACTTCTGTCCCAACAAATTGAACAGGAATCACATGAAGTTCTGAAATGATAAACCAGCGACCTCTGCCCAAACTACTGCGATGAGGAATTGGTGTACACGTAAGGGGGATAGCTATAATTACTAACTGAATCTACTAACTGTTAGAAGATTTATATACGGAAAATGTGCTGAAACCCATGATTTCTTGGTTAACATGTACAACTCAATTTTGGGGATAAATGACTTTTTTGCCTACTCAGTCATATATGTAAAACATGACTGCAAATGTCAACTACTTGTAAACATCCGTAAAACGAACTTATCTGTAGCTGGACCCACCGTGGCTCAACTTGAGTTTTTTTTTAGCTCTGACTATCTGTGAGTCATGAGCCCTTTTCTTTGTTTCATCATGGTGTGTTAATTTGATTAGAGTGTTTCCCCATGATGATACATTGCATTAGTTAGATGGCCTTCATGCGAGCTGAACATTTCTTGTACTTCAACAACAGCAGAATCTAGGGCGAAGATTTGGTACCAGTAAAATGCATTTAAGCCCCCCGGTGGCTTAGGCTGCTGTCCGTTCTAAGGCGGTGGTTTTGTTGTTGTTGAATTTTTGTTTATTGTTACTCCCATTGTGGGGAGTCTGTAATTGTTCTATGTTTTGTTGTACGTTACTTTATGTCCATTCTAGTATTGCAATCATCTTGATCGGGAAGAGAGAGCTGGTAGCTTTACTTAATTTGTCTTCCTGGTGTCTCGTGATGGTTGAGCGGCTCTTCCTCGCAGTGCCAGGGGGTTGTCTGCAGTTTGTGATTGTGGTATTTCCTGATCATACTCACTTACTATTTTTGATTGAAAACAAAATGTATTATGATGCGAAAGTAACAACAATGTGGTAATTCAAGTTGACACTTATCAATAAGCCTGCTTTGTGCACCCACGTAAACTGATCATCTACCTAATTGTAAAATTTTAGAAGGAATCTTAGATCATTGTCCTTATTGGTCACACCTGTAAGGTTATTGAATACTCAGGACTAATCTAGGCTTTTTAATTTTCTGTTTCTAGATGGTAATGTCCCTCGCGTCCCTCTTATGTTGTATATATATCTCAACTTATTCGCTTTGCTAGAGCATCTTCACATGTTGATGACTTCAATAATCGTAACAGGTTTCTAACTGCCAAATTTCTTAAGCAAGACTAATGGTATCATAAACTTCCCAAAGCATTTTCCAAACTTTACCATAGACACTTTGAATTGATCGAAAATATCATGTCAGTCTGAAGAAACTATTGCAACAAGGTATTTCTAATCTAGAATTCTACGGAGATTTGGTATATAAATTATGAAAATCATTGGAAATCCAAACTTCCGTGATCTCCTTTTTTCGGAGAACAGGGTACATTTTGACATTATGCAGCAGACGACATGCCTAGTATTAAACTGAATCATGGTTGACGACTATGCAGCACTCTTTAGTTGCACGGCGGTGGTTCAGGTCTGAGACTCAATGACAGCTTTGCTGTTAAGCTAGAAATAGTTTGTTGATGCTTGATGATTGTCTTTGGCTAAACCCACCATGGTTTAACTAGTGGTTGGCTTTAGCTCTTGCTGGCAGTGTTGGTATTTATAGCCATGAGCCCTCTTCATTGTTTCATCATAGTGTTGTATTTGATTTAAGTGATTAAACATTGATAGAGTTAGTGAACCATTATGCGAACCGAACAATAATTGTTTCTAAGAGTAACACCAAAATCTAGTGCGAAGGTTAGTGCGCACTATGGAGTATGTCATTAAGCCCCCTGGTAGCTTGCTACTGACTGTTTTAGTGGGTATTTTATGTTGTATTGTATTCTATTGCTAGTTTGTTTTGTTGTATTCTGTAGTGGTTCAACTACCTCGGTTGGGGAAGAGAGAGCTAGTTTTCTGCTATTGTTTATATGTAGTTTTATGGTTTCTGTTTCGGGGAGGTTTCTCATCCTCTTGATACTTGGGATGGGTCGGGCTATTCTATTTTAGTACTCCCTGTGTCTTACATTAATTTTTTGGTGAATGTACAGGATAATCCAAGGCGAATTTTCACAGGCGAACATTACTTTACATGGTCGTGCTCATGTATCAGCGCACATAGTATTAGTCGAACCGTTTAGAGAATAAAATAGTTCTTGTATTTATTTCCGAAACCAAGATAATTTCACTGACGTCTGTTTCGAGCATATCCTGGTTCATGTAATTATGCACACCACATTATGATAACTTGCCTATACCATTTTTCAATTGAATGTCTATGATTGTTTCTAATAATGTTGTTGGTTAAAGCAATAGTTAACGGCACATGTTAGAACCTCCTCATTAGGGCAAAATTGAGGGAAACTAATGTATACCCTTCGACATACGATCTGCTTTCCTATACAAAACGGGAATGCAAGGGGCCTGTGTTAGACGGACATGATTGTATGATGAAGACCATTCCTTGTTAAGTTTGCAAGTACTTCAGACTTAAATGCGCACAAAATATAATTTCGCTCAAAGTCAAACTAATGATAAATGATTCTACATACGCACAAAACATAATTTCGCTCAAAGTCAAACTAATGATAAATGGTTCTACATACGATTTATTTGCATAATCACTATCCCCTGGCCCACAGTATGGCTTAAAAGCACATGTTATGCTCAGTCCTCCGCACAACTGCATTTACTGATACTAAATTGTTGTTCTAGATACTTTTCCTTTTGAATTTCTTGACGAGAAATCTGTAAGAAACTAAGGCGTTTAGTCGGAGAATTCAAAGCTACGAAAGAAGGTACGCATTTTTCCTTTTAAAGTCATTGCTTGACATACATGTAGTAGATGGTTTGTTTGTCGAGTACATATAACATGAAACACAAGCCTGGAAATGCGTTTTCTTCGACAAACATTATGTTTAAGTTTAAGCTACTTTGAGGGCTAAAAATTCGTTAGAATTTAAAACAAAGGAATCTGTGTCCATCATTACATTACTTCCATGAATTTGAATACAAGGAATAATTTTTTTACTGACCATTCAAAGGCGGTGGTTCTGATGTGGTTGTCTGTTACCTGCTTTGGTTTCAGAATTTCTGTAATATTTCACCTTCTGCTTTTTCATTATACTTTTAGTTCAGTTAAGGTCATTCGAGCTCATTGTATTCTGTTTATTTGTATTTTAAGTGGTTTTAAAAGCAGGATTTGGTTTTTAATTGCACCAGTTCCTGTCCATTACTATTCTATTACTTTTCATAATATGGTGGGCCATATTATGCAATTTTGGATACAGATTCCCAAAATACTGACCACATTCAATGATAAATTTGGCAACGTTAGCCAGAATTATATACAATAATATCCAAATGCATTACGAAATCACACCCGTGCAATATGCAGTGATGTTTAAAGGCTGCAAAAATGACTTTGTTTAGATGAAAAAGAATAATTTATCTTATATTAGCTTAAAACACAGATTGAGGGTACACGTAAGAACCGCCTCCGCGAGGCGGTTCCAACGAGTACCCACCATATATGTTTAAAGCAAAAATAAGAAAAAAGACTACCCCTGTAAACCCCAGTTTTACTATATAAAATTGGGATGCTTTATAACTCGGACATGTTTGCATGAGGGATTAAATCATTTTGTCGATGTAAGGTCAAAAGAGCAAAGTGCTGTCAAGAGTATGGTTCTAAACATTAAATTTGTTTGTGATTTCTCATAAATATATTTTGTTAAGATTCATTTTCTAAATAGGCCGTTCGCAATGTTTGTTCTCAATTCTATTTCTTACAACACACCCTATACCCGGGATGCAACATTATTTTTTACATCGCAGCTTAGATACAAGCACACACGTCGCGTGAGAAAATGGATTGTCGCAAGTTGACGTTATTTTTACTTTTACAGACAATTATACGAGGAGTTGCGAGTCAAGACTTTGCAGAGAAACACAGATTATTATGCAGATGATGCAACGGTTCACACAAGCGGTAAAACTAAATCTGACGTTGAGGCCAAATTACAACATGACGGAAATAAAACAAAACAATGGGCCAAACAAAACAAAATGAACATGCACTATGAAAAAACATCCTGTATGTTAATAGGAACGAAACGCAGCACTCAGCATTCTCAAGAATTGGACATTTATATTAATGATATTAAGATTAAAAACGTAACTAAACAGAAACTATTAGGTATATACATTGATGAAAATCTACAATGGTCTGATCATATCGACTATCTTTGCTCAACAATCTCATCAAAAATCTCTCTTCTCAAACAATTGTCTTTATATATTCCAGTCGAAGCACAAAAGCTTTACTACCAAGGTTACATCCTTCCCCTTATCGACTACGGGTCCTGCACTTGGGGCACGACTTCAAAAGCAAACATAGAAAGAATTTCAAAACTACAGAAAAGAGCGGCACGAATTATTCTTAATGCAGACTATGATACCGCTTCTTCTCAAATGTTTAATACACTAAGTTGGCAAACAGTAACTAAACGTCATAATTATAACAAGGCAGTTCTCGTCTATAAAGCCCTAAATAACCTCACTTCAGCATATATCTCAGACCTCCTTACTCCTATATCACAATCTCATCATCGCACACTTAGATCTACGACAAGCGGCTCTCTAGCAGTGCCCAAATCAAAGAAGGCAATGTATGATGGCTCATTTTCCTCCTCTGCGCCGCGGCTATGGAATACTTTGCCAGAATCCGTTAAGAAATCAACCTCTCTTAAAGATTTTAAACGGTGTGTAAAAGATCATATTTGAAATATAGTTTTAAAGGTATTGTCATATACATGTAACTTATCATATAGAACAGAACAGAACAGAACAGATTGTTTATTTGACATAAACCATAATATAATTATTTTATATTTTAAAATAAAGCACAAGCAAAACTAGTGCTGTTTATACCACAAACTTGTTTTATGCTCCCGTTCATAATGTATTTTTTTAAACATTTGTATTTTAAGTAGTGCAAGTGTTTTATGTCCTTTTTATTGTTTTATATTGTATGTATTTGTATATATGTAAATATGTCTAGAGGACCACATGGTAGACTAGCTAATGTAGCTAAATGTTCAATCCTCTTAAAATATTGTATAAATAAACAGTGTACCTACGGTACCTCTATATTTCTCCATATGTTGTAGCTAAAAAAGCATCCCTTTGCAACAGAAATAATATGTTTTTCATGGTAATATTCCACCAAAGACACGCAAAATTGATTACACTTGCTAATTGCTCGAGCATATTATCCACCAAAATACTTGTATGTTCACAACTGATTGGTTTGACGACTATTCTGCGAGCTGGGTACAAAGAGGCAACGACCATACCCCCCTCCCCCCCCCCCCCAAGAATTTATCATCTCCAAACCCCGTGGAGACAACAAGGATAACTGTAATTTGTAAAATTTTCATTCTCCCTTTCAAAAGTTAAAATTCTTACTTTGTATTAAACAGCAGTTTTGACATTATAATATATACAGCTAAACCTGGTTAATTCCGATTCGAATTATCGAGTTTTGCTGTATTGTTTATACATACTAATGTCAATTCAAGTCATACGATTATTGTATTTCTTATATTGAATAGCTGGGAAACAGATTTACAAAAGTCAAAAGACTTTCTTCTGAATCCCTTTTTTGTATTTCGAAATGATCTGTATGTGAACTTATTGCATTATATGTACACATGTTGTTATACAAAAATGAAATAAAAGTTTAAACTAATTGCTCGAGTTCTGTTTGTCCGGTTGTCCTTGTCAAAAGTTCAGGGTACACTAGTATCAATCTTTGTCACGTATCAGCAGGAGAAAATAGTAAAATCAAGCCAGCTTTTACACAAAATAGTGCTAAACACACACAGAGGGTAGTTTGATTAGGATACTATTACCATCGATGAGTGAAATGCCTGGATGCAAGCAACTACGATTTAAAAATAAATGCCACAAGTTCCAGCAAAGACTATGACCGAAGAAGATATAGTTTACTTCGGAGATTTTTTGCATGTTCAAAATGCCAAGTTCCACGGACTCCAGAAGTTTCGAACTGTTGTTAGAATGATCGAAATTTAAACTTCGCATTTTAGAATAGCTTTGTTAATACATGTATCAGCCGCGACATGTGATTTCCAACAATGTGGTATTTTGACACTTATAAACTCAGATGAGCCTGTGAAGCCTGTTTTGAAGCCTAGAAACGCCATACTCTGTTTGGTCAGTAGCTTAACAGTCATAGAATATTAAAGCGAGTAGCATTGAAGGCTCTGGCCAGACTGCGCGTATGCATCAGCTAGTCTGAGACTTTGTTGGTCGCACATACCACATTGTTGAAAATCTCAAGTCGCGGCTCAATTACTCTTTATTTCATAATTGGGAAACACGTACACTTATCCGGCTTTAAATTGAGAGATTCACTTGGGGAAAGACCTGACATACACATTTTTTAAAATTTGAATCACATGATAATGTAGTGTCAACAGGTTTCCGTTATATAAACATTCATGTTACGCTAAAGCGTAAAGCCACTAAGGGCTTTTTTCTATCAGTTGGGCTTGTCCCCCGCCCCACTCCATTCCTGATGAAAATTTCTGGATCCGCGCATGTCGGGTCTGCCCTTGGTCCAAACTGTATACAAAGGTTATCAGCAGGCGGCCCTAGCAGGCAAAGAGTTAATGTAGTAGTTATTCCCCTTTGCTTGCTTGCATTTAAATAATTTATTCTTTCCTCAGCCATAACTAAGTAAGCGATTGATTTAATTCTATGAACTTTATTATGAGTATATATGACTATAATATGGTAATGCACATAAGTTTTGTCAGAATGTCCTAGGTAATAGATGAGTTATTGCCCTTTGAGATTCAAAATGTCAATGAATTTTCTGTCGTCAGCCATAAATTAGCAAGCAATGGAAGAAATTTCATTAAACATATACTGAGTATATATACTGACGTCAAGAAAAAATGCCTCATCTAAAAGTAAACGTGAATATCTCTTAGACTGATCAGACTAAATATATGAATTTTAGTGCATTTAACATCTTATCAGTCGAGCGTATCTCATGAAAACAAAATTGCTGAAAGAATATTTGAGGCTGAGAAAGCGACCTCTGTTTGAGACAGGGGTCACCAGTTTCGTGTGACACAAGATTTTAGCCATATTTGCTTTGTTTCCAGATACAATCCGTTGAAAAGAAAAAAAAACGTGCTTTACCATTGTAAAACCGTCTCTATTTTACCAAAAAATGCATTTATTATGTTCAGACAATGTTTGTATGCGTCTGTTTAAAGAAACAACTTACCCCACCCACCTTTTCGGCATGAATTTCAGTAAAACTTAAACGTCTTGGCTTTGCAAAGTGGGTGATAATATTGTCACAAATCATTTGCAAAAGTCTTTAGTTTTTAACCAGCCACGATTGCTGAGGAAACGCAATCTGGCAAGTGTTCCAGACGGCCGTTTTGGACAACGTTAACGTAGACCATCAACTGGCCATTGGACGTTACAGCTCATCTTAAATAACGTGATTTTATGTAGGCATATTCTGTGTACATTACCTAATGTACCCTCTTATCATTTTTCCATTACTTAAAGCAAAACGAGAATGTTGGCAAGTTTTGTAAACGGACCTTACATTTTGTCTTTAATATGACGTCATAATTTCATATTATTACTCGCAAGCACAACTGTTTGAAAAAATGATCCAAAATGTTCATTGTTTTGCAAAACATTAACGGCATAAAAGAGGATCTGGATGGGGCGGGGGGGGGGGTTCTTATATTCACTATTCATTAAAATTTTAGGCCATTATTCATCTCATTAAAATTTTGGGTTATTCATTAAAATAAGACCAATTATTCATTAAAATTATTCATTGAAATGCCAATATTTCTTCAGACGCGACATTGGTCAAAATAATGCTTATAAATAAAGTTATGTTTTAAGATTCGAGCGAGCAAAGTGAGCGAGGAAAAATTTCTGTATTTTTATCGCGTAAGTGACATTTTAGAGTGAATATGTAGGGATAGTAGGACAGTTATAAGAAAAAGTAGGGACGTGTAGGAACACAAGGAAAAGTAGCATCTATCTGAAAGCCTGATTAATCATTTTTTTCTATCAAAACCAGCATGATAAAAGTTGTAACAATAAAACCACCAAAACAGAGTAACTTTTGCAAACTGAGAAATTAAGTTGCCTTAGACAAGACTTTAATTTATAAAAATGGAGTGAGGGTAGTAATGGGCGGCACTCTGGGCCAATTTTTTTTTAAGCCTGAAAAGAACTTAGAATTTTTCAGGCAAAAAATTGGCCCATAGATGCCGCCCCTGGTAAGCTTGAGTGACTAGCTGTGAATAACTTAGGGACATTTTAGTTGGGCCTATGATTGTGATAGTTTCCTGGTCTGATTTACTGGTTGGATTGTGATTATGATAGTTTCCTGGGCTGTTGAGATTAACTTAGTTTATTTTGCGCAAAAGCGCTGGCTGATCTGTGATTGTGATAGTTTTCTGGGCTATTGAAAATAACTTAGTTTATTTGCGTGAAGATCGATCTGATTGTAACAAATTCCTACCTGGTAGGCATATTGTGGTCATCTTTTTATAAAGACTAACTTTACTTGCATCACAAACAACAGGGTTCCTAATTTGCACATCGTTCATCTAGTACGTTGCAAAAGCGAATTATATTTTACGTAAGGAATTTTGGGTTCATGAAGATTCATTACAACAGAGTTCAGGATCAAAATATGCACCAAGTCAGCTGCAACAGAACAACTTTGGACCAAGACATACTCAAAGTCAACTTCCAAAAAGGCCCTGGATCGATGCTTAAAACATTCTAATTGAATTCTATTTTGTACGATGGCATATATTCTTTAATTTCTCTTATTGTAAACAATGAATAGAGGGACGGCCCTAATCCTCTGTCATTGTAATGAGTTATAGTTAGCGGGGCAATAAAGTTATAGAAATGTTGATTTGTCTTTGTTGTTCTTTTTATTAAAAAATAAGTAGTAGTAAGCTTGAGACGGCTAGCTATACACTATTTAACGCTACAGAGTGATGCTTCTAGGAGTTGAGGTCTTGATTGACCAAGAGACTCTTAAGACGCATAGAACTTAGTAGCCTTGACTATTACACACACATATATGACACTCTATACCCATCTAAAATGACTAAGCTATTTTCAAAGCTGAATTTGACTAAGTTATTTTATATATTACCACAGCAGGGCCAGGAAACTATCATAGACCAACTAGTTGATACGACCAGAAAACTATCACAATCATAGTTATTTCAGCTCAGCGCTGAAGTTTACCTGAAATTGAGAGAGGGTATAAGTCGAATTGTCGAATGTGTAGGTGTGGAAACTCCACATTGTGGAAATGTGGAGATGTGGTGGATCCACATTGTCAAGATGTGGAGATGTGGTGGATCCACATTTTTAGTGTGGCGGTCCACATTAATTTCGAATTTATCCAAGAATTAACGTAAATTTCCATTATGCTGACCCACAATATATCTGCATTTATTCACATTTGAAATGTGGAAATCCACATTGCTCCACAATACATCCACATTGCTCCACATTACATCCACCTTCAAAATGTGGAGATGTGGTGGATCCACATTGCATCCACATTTTACGTGTGAAGGTCCACAATGCATCCACATCTCAAGCGACATGGACACTTTCATCAACATCTTATCATTAAACCCCAATACTATTACATGCCAATGATAATTATCTAACGTATCAACAGAAACTCTAACTTAATCAAACGATTGATACTAGCTATCAAATACGACACCATGCAAGAACCTGAAAAAGTATAATCCTTAGAAACATTCAAGCAGACTTATCATTACTAAGTACACACCTACTCTAGACAAAAAATGACTCAGTACTTTTCAAAGTCCTAGCTGATTCTACAGAGTAATACATCTAGGAGTTGAGGCCTGAGATACAACCGCAAGCGACATTCTATACAACTTAACTTTTAGCATATAATTACCCTAATCAACTATTAAAAGTACTAAGTTAAAATCAAGCTAAGAGTCTGACCAAAATGTAAATTTAAAATAATAATAATAAGGCCCATCATATCTGAATACCTTTCCTCTTAAAATGACCAAGTTATCTATTGGTTCGAAAAGTTATACTTGTTGTCGTTTTTAGAAGATACTACTTGATTTTCAATGACGTCATGCATAATCTATATGACGTAACTTATCATTGAAAGTCGCGAAAAGCGAAAAATTGTGCTAAATGTAATATTTCTTAGCTACAGAAATTAGCCTTGAATATCTAAGTTATTTTTCTAAAGAGACTATAAGATACGCAGAACTTCATGAACCCAAAATTCCTTACGTAAAATATAATTCGCTTTTGCAACGTACTAGATGAACGATATGCAAATTAGGATCCCTGTTGTTTGTGATGCAAGTAAAGTTAGTCTTTATAAAAAGATGACCACAATATGCCTACCAGATAGGAATTTGTCACGATCAGATCGATCTTCACGCAAATAAACTAAGTTATTTTCAATAGCCCAGAAAACTATCACAATCACAGATCAGCCTGCGCTTTTGAGCAAAAATAAACTAAGTTATTTTCAATAGCCCAGAAAACTATCACAATCACAGATCAGCCAGCGCTTTTGCGCAAAATAAACTAAGTTAATCTCAACAGCCCAGGAAACTATCATAATCACAATCCAACCAGTAAATCAGACCAGGAAACTATCACAATCATAGGCCCAACTAAAATGCCCCTAAAATAAACTAAGTTATTCACAGCTAGTCACCCAAGCTTACCAGGGGCGGCATCTATGGGCCAATTTTTTGCCTGAAAAATTCTAAGTTCTTTTCAGGCTTAAAAAAATTGGCCCAGAGTGCCGCCCATCACTACTAGTGAGCTAGGAATTTTTTTAATGATTTTATTGGAACAATTAAAACATGACCCCACCCTGTTGGGAAGCGAAATTTAATGAAGACCCCCCCCCCACCCTACTGAATGGGCCTGCTCCTTTATTCCCCAAAAGGTAATAATATGCCTGCAAAAACTCATTACATTTTTGTGTTCTTTTGAATTTATGCTCATTCTGCAGGGGCCGTTGTCGGCTTTTGAGAAGTGGTACGGCCATGGAACGTCGTAGGCGTTCATTTAGTGTCAGAATCACACATGGGGGAGGGAAATATATCCCTTTTGTTAAGGGGGATTGGGGGTCCTCCCCCAAAACATTTTCTGATACAATATGATCTGTAACAGCGATTCTAATACATTTTGAAGCAATTTTGCCCTGTGGATCCTAGCTTATTTTACAAGTATTAAGCTATATTTCAAATGCTTATGACATTTTTTTTTGAAACCTGACCATTAATGATAGTATTAACAACTATTTCGACCCCTCGGTGGATCTCATCAGGCGGTGGCATCAAACTAGCAACTGGTGTTGTTTGTTTAAGTTGTTTCGGGTTTTTTGTAGGGGGGGGGGGGGGGGGGGGGGAGTCCAGTTTTATACATACAAGTTAGCATTTCATTCATATGAACCTGGGCAGTCAGAGCGTAATTAGAAATAGTTTTTCTATTTTTCAACTGAAACATACTTTGTGGGTACTCATTTTTATAAGAAATATCTCAATAAGATGGTTCTTTTGAGCACCCAAACCCAAAACATAGGTTTAAATCTCTACCAGAACATATGTTGTTGATACTCCAAAGAACCATCTCAATGAGCACAAAAACTAATGTTAAAGCAGATGAAAAAAAAAACATTCATAATATTACGCTGGATTTTTTTTCTTATCTAGACGAGATAAGAAAAAACTCCAGCATAATATTGTGAATTATAGACCTATGATTCTTTACTGAGAGAAGACTCAAATCCGGCTGCGCATCTACAACATTAATACGGGTAAACGTACATGAAATAGTGTAAAATTGAAATGCCAAGTTACATTGTGGAGGCTTGTATAGGGGGGTACCAAGTATCCCATATCCCTTAAAGTAAACAGGCAAGTATCCCTTATAAACTGGCAAATATCCCCATAATTAACTTTCCTAAATATTCAATATCCCCGAAATTGACCAAAATATTGAACACAGTATCCTATATCCCTGGAAGTAAAATGGAAAGTATCCTATATCCCTGGAAGTAAATATGCAAATATCCTGTATCCCTAAAACCCCTATACAAGCCTCATTGTGGAAGACAGCATTATATATATTTTTTCTGTTTGTTCATTGAGGTCGGCTTTATTGCCGGACTTTATTGATTGTAAAAAGATCACTCTGTTTAAAGGACACTGATGCAGGCTCGCGCCAAACGATAATTCCCAAACATAAATTTTGGTGTCAGTTTCTTAATCTTGTTTTTATAAGCACCCTAGGACAGCTGAAATAATGACATATGCACACGTCAGTCAAGCTTTGATCATGGTATAAAAAGGCTAGAGGAAACTGACCCAACCAAAAAACATATTTGGTCAAATAAAAACCTTTTTTGGCCAAAAATGGTCTGTACCAGCGACGACGGCCTTGCTCTGGACCTACTTCTTTCTTTCACAACTTTGCAAACAGTATCATCACCCAGGTAAACCGCATGTCTAAATCTCGGAGGGTGTTGGCTATCAGAGGTAAACAAAGGAGTTTTGGGCTGCACATAGTCTGCTTTTAGATGGTTTTGTATCATAATGAACCACGTTAAGGAATAAAATCAACATATAAGTCGATAGTTTATAGAATGACAAGAATTCTAAAAGCAGTGAATGCTTTTAAACTGAATTTTTTTTTAGTGTAAATCGCATTTGAATTTGGAAATGCGGTGATTTGAACGAATCTTTCGAATTCATCAGTTAATATTTAGATGTATTATTTTATTTTTTCTTGATTCATAACTACCGCTGCAATGTTTAACCTCTCTTTAAAATGTATCAGTCCAATATAATTCAAACAGACGTGTACAACACTTATTTATTTGCAATTTTATGTCGATGGTGTCATGTTTATGGATAGCGTTCTATTCGGAGGTAAGTCCTCTGAACATTTTGCTAACCATCAACATGATAGCAACGTAAGCGATTTTCAAAATTTGAAGTTTTAATAGCAGTTTTGGACATGCCACTTACAAGCCATGCAGGAGAATGATATAGAATGGTAGCGGCACAAGCAATTAGTGTCAAAGGTTGATATAAGTCCAGCTATGATCAAACCACTAGCCTTTTTTCATTGAAAAATTCACATTCGTCGTTTGAAATGTCGCCCTGAATCCTACGGACATGGATCAAAAGTATTTAACAGATTCAGAGTCCTTATCACTCAATATAGAAGCAACATGTTTGCTGCATTCGTCCCCAAGAAACTTGCCATATGAAATAAAAATGGATAAATACAGACCCTATCCATCCATGATCTCAATGTTTACCTCCGATAGCCAACACCCTCCGAGATCTAGACATGCGGTTCACCTGGGTGATCATAGAATTTGAGCATAACAGGAACCACATAAATACTTCCTGTGTCTTTTTCTTGAGTTTTTAGGACGTTTCTGTTTCGATCTCGATTTCAGCAGCTCGCTAAATTGTGTCCCTTAGTTGAAAGTAGAATTACCTATATAGTGTAGTCAATTTCAAAGGGGAGCAATCTAAAAAACAATCTGAGTCAATAATTTACAAGTATAGGCTTTAACAAATGCATTGGCGATTTTTTAATTGATTTTTTAAAATCATTATCCATTAAAATCTTTTTATTCACTATTCATTATTTTTTTCTTCTATTCATTAAAAATAGTGTTATTCATTATTTTTAGGCCCTCATTATACACTATTCAGTATTTTTGGGGCTCATTATTCACTATTCACTATACCCCATCCATATCCTCATAAACTTGCTGCAAATTTAAATTGACATCATAAGCGATTGATGCATAATGCCGCCATGTGTACGTTGAGCCTGTATGACGCCATCGGAATAACGCGTCACCTGCATATCAAATTGAAGTCATTTTCCAGCATCGCCCAACCTCTACCTAAAGAAACATTACGTGGCTGTACTTTTTTGTATGTCATCGCTAAGAAATCAGTGATAATGAGTGAGGCGTTTCTAATTGACGTCAGTATATGACTATAGTGTGATGATGCATGTGAAGTTTCATAAGGTTGTCATTGGATGTAGAAAAGGAACAGGTATTATTTTAAATTTATGATAAACGGGATGATTTTAATTTTGAAATAGTAAATTTTCCATTTCTTGATGGAGATGTTCCTCGCTCTCCTTCCTATGGTGTATATATTTCCCAGCTTATTCGTTTTGCTAGAGTGTGTTCTAATGTTGATGACTTCAACAACAGAAACTTATTTTTAACTGCGAAAATATTTAAACAAGGTTATAGATATCATAAAATTCGAAAAGCATTTTCTAAATTCTACCACTACACTCAGAGTTAATTGTTAAATACAACATTGGGTTAAAAACTCTTCTGCAACTAGGCATATCAGAACCTATATTTTATGGTGATTTAGTCTATAAATTCAAACGAATTGTTGGAAAACCTAATTTTAGTGATCCATTCAAAAAGATAGTAAAACGTTATATAAGGGTTGGATTTAACTTGGATATCATGCGACAGTCTGCATGCCTGGTTTTAAACCCAATTACGGTTTATAGCTATGGTTTCCTCTTTAATTACACGACGGTGGGTCAGGCCTCAGACTCTATGACGGCTCTGACGTAAAGCTTTAATCGGTGGGTTGGTGCCTGATGCTTATCTGTAGCTGGACCCACCGTGGCTCAACTTGAGGTTTTCTGACTATCTGTGAGTCAGGAGCCCTTTTCTTTGTTTCATCATGGTGTAGTAATTTGATTAGAGTGTTTTTCCATGATGATACATTGCATTAGTTAGATGGCCTCCACGCGAGCTGAACATTTCTTGTACTTCAACAACAGCAGAATCTAGGGCGAAGATTTGGTACCAGTAAAATGCATTTAAGCTCCCCGGTGGCTTCGGCTGCTGTCCGTTCTAAGGCGGTGGTTCTGTTGTTGTTGACTTTTTGTTAATTGTTATTCCCATTGTGGGAGTCTGTAATTGTTCTATGTTTTGTTGTACATTACTTTATGTCCTTTCTAGTAGTGCAATCATCTTGGTGGGGAAGAGAGAGCTGATTGCTTTGCTTAATTTATCTTCCTGTTGTCTCGTAATGGTTGAGCGGCTCTTCCTCATGGTGCTACGGGGTTGTCTGCAGTTTGTGATATTTCCTGATCATACTCACTTACTATTTTTGTATTACAAATGGCGCAGTTTTACAGTAAAAATCGATTGTAAAGACATCGTCCTAAAATATTACCAAAACATACCACGGAATCTCTAGTTTAATGTCCACAATTCATTTTCTTCATTAAAATGTATTTTATGATACATTTTAGGTTTAAACTCATGTCCTATCAACCACACCTAACACTAAGTCTATGGGGAAAACCAAACACCCTCGTGTACTTCGTGGCTCAAATACATACATATCTGCATGCAAAATCGGATACAACTATATCTCATATTATTGTGCTTATGATTTTACACCATAAAATGGTAACTGTAAGTCGGTTCCGCATGCAGTGAATACCGTAAAAAGACTTTTTCCTAAAATATTAGTCAATTCATGCTTATTAAAGCACTGATAGTACTGAAAATCACTGGAAAGACTTTAGATGCCAGTCGGAAAACGGAATACTCGTATTAGACCAGGAACTTTAACTTTTAAGGTCAAGATAATTCCTTGAGAAATTATTTTAGCACCAAAGCAAAGGGATGTGTGGTGTAAATAATCATAAAAAGTCCTCAAAAATATCGGTGCCAAATTCGAGAAAATTAGGATTTAAGATTTTATCATTAGTGGGTGGGGTACCTGAAAACTGGAAATAATGATTTTTGACAAAATCTGTTTATAAATTTCACATTCTTTTTAAGCAAATGCTGAATAAATCAGGTGTGGATGAATTTCTGATTATAAGTGTGTAAACTGAGTGGTCAGCAGAGAACATATTCGTTACCATGGCAACCCATAATCCTAAATAATGGGGGTGTGCCAACAAAAATATGCATATCTCAGCATCAATTCATCCTAAAATACTAAATTTGGTACCAAATAATTTCTTAGTTATCTAACGTTTTCCTGACTGTTCGATTTGCAAATTATCTAATTTGTATATACATGATTATTTATGAGAACATGAGAAATTAGAGAAAATTGCAGGAAATAAAGGGGGTTTACCTACAAAATATCCTGTATCTCAGCTGCTAATTATACTACAAGTTACAAATTGGTACAAACTTAATGCGGAGACATTGTTCCTTTACACAGTGGTTTAATATGCAATTTTACTTATTTTCATAGCCACCAATGCCAATGAAAACATAAGATATAAGAGAAAATACTAAGAAAAACTATGGGGGTATACCTACAAAATTTATTATACTTCAGCTACCAATTTCCTAGATTACCAAACATGGTACCAAACTGATACCAAGATACAATCCTTTTACCCAGTGGTTCAACATGCAAATAATTAGCTTTAAATATCTAAGACTATTGATAAAACATAAGGTATTATTGAAAAATCGTAGAAAAATTAAGGGGTATCACTACAGAATTACTCATATCACAACTGCTAGTTGTCCTGAGTTACCGAACTTGGTTCTGAAATGATGCTAAGACACATCCCTTTTATCCATTGGTTCAATGTGAGAGAATCTAAATTTGATATTCATGATTATTAAAAAGAACATAAGAAATCACAGAAAAATCGCAGAAAAATTAAGGGGTATACCCACAAAATTACTAATATCTCAGCTGCTAGTTGCCAAAGAGCAGCAAAAATGGTATTAACATAATGCTAAGACAGAGCCTTAATCATATGTTCTATATTGGAAATATTTGAATTGCAAAATCACCATTATTAATAAAAATATTTAGAAATGAGAAAAAAAAATGAAAATTTTATAGCGGTGTACCCACAAAACAACCACTACCTCAGCTGCTGTAATTCTTAGACTTCTAAAAATTGCCCAAATGATTCTGCTCTACCAGCCAAGATGGCAGCCAGAGCTCTAGATAAGAAATATTTTAAACAACAAATGAACTACATTGTACTTGTCCAAATCGGAAATCATTTCATATAATTTGTAGTGACATTCCTTGTAAGGTCTTCTACTAAAGCTAACCTACAAGTTTTGCTCTTCTGAACATTATAATCACCAGGGCTAAGAATAGAACTCTACACAACATCTGATCCATTGATCCAGATTCAAAATAGATACAAAATGATTCAGATTGATCTATGTTCCTTATATTGCTCAAAATCATTCAACTATGCTTATCAAAGTGCCCCCAGGGATACGATTCAGGTGAGAGTTCCAGAGACACCCATGGTTGCCCTCTTGTTCAATATTATATGGGGATTCCCCGTTTTTGGCCATATTTTCCCCATTCATCCCATATATATTTTTTTAGAAAACAAATCAGACCTACCATAAATTTTCCATGCAATAGTAAACTCACATTTTTTTGGCCTAAGTAATTTTGTATGTATACTCTCCATTTTTTTCTGCGATTTTTCTATCATTTCCAATGTTTCATAAATTCATATGAACATAAAATTAGATTATATGCATATTGAACCACATGGTATAAGGACTATGTCTAAGCATCAATTAAGAGCTGAGCTTGGTAAATCTAGGGAATCTAGTAGCTGCGATATGAGTAATTTTGAAAGCATATCCTCTTATTTTTTTTCTGAGATTTGTCTATTATTTCCAATATTTCATTGATATCCGTGAATATATAGAGTTTATTAATTGTTCTATTCTAAATTTGGGATTTCTAAACCGAGGGAGGTGAAAAATCCGATAAAGAAACGAGTGCGCAAGCACGAGTTTCATTATATGATTTTTCACCTCCCGAGGCTTATAAATCCCAAAAAGAATGATTCAATAAACTATATACTACATGTATTCTGCTTGAACTGCTTTCTCAAATCAAGAAAATACTACGGTATAGCGGGATCATGACATGTCTAATTCTTACCCGAGTAGTAATACATCAGCTGTTCCCTGCTGAAAAAAAACGGAAGTCCGCCATTTTGGAAATCTTCTTCATCGAGTCCACCTCAGAATTTCAAACGTCTGCAACTGTTTTTATTAGTGAACGAAAACATAAAGTGTGTATAGTCATAGTTAGATCGTAACAACCATTTAGGTACTAAATTTATTGTGTTTTTCTAGTTTTTTTTTGTACCTTGATCCTCCAGTTTCAGAGTTGGAAGACAGAAACATTATGCACCGTCATCGCACGCCGCGTGAGAAAATGGATTGTCGCAAGTTGACGTTACTTTACTTTTTCATACAATTATACGAGGAATTGCGAGTCAAGACTTTGCAGAGAAACACAGTGAAACCTACCTCTATATTTCTCCATATGTTGTAGTTAAAAAGCATCCCTTTGCAACAGAAATAATATGTTTTTCATGGGAATATTCCACCAAAGACACGAAAATTTATTACACTTGCTAATTGCTCGAGTTCTGTTTGTCCGATTGTCCAAAAGTTCAGGGTATACTAGTATCATTCTTTGTCACGTAACAGCAGGAGAAAATAGTAAAATCAAGCCAGCTTTTACAAAATATGGTGCTTAACACACACACAGGGTAGTTCGATTAGGATACTATTAATATCGATCATTGAAATGCCTGGATGCAAGCAACTACGAAGATTTTTTTAAATGCTACAAGTTCCAGCAAAAAGTATGACCAAAGAAGATATAGTTTACTTCAGAGACTTTTTGCATATTGAAAAGCCCAAGTTCTACGGACTCCAGAATTTTCGAAATGTGGTTAGAATGATCGAAATTTAATTTTCGCATTTTAGAAAAGCTTTGCTAAGACATGTATCAGCCGCTACATGCGATTTCCAACAATGTGGCATTTTGACAAGTGTAGACTTAGGTGAGCCTGTGCAGCCTCCTTTTAAGCTTAGAAACTTCAAATGCTGTTCGGTCAGTAGGTTAACAGTCATAGAACATCCAAGCGACTAGCAAAGGCTCCGATCAGACTGCACGTATGCGCCGGCTGGTCTGAGCCTTTGTTGGTCGCACATATACACATACCACATTCATTTTGTTGGAAATCTCATGTCGCGGCTCATTACCCGGGGGTGGGGTGTTCATATATATTTCACCGATGGGAAACACGTGCACTTATTTGATTTTAAATTAAGAGATTCACTTGGGGAAATACTAATACGACACACATAAAATATACATATGTTTTTATTTTGAATCACATGATAACGTAGTGTCAACATTAAGCAATCATACTGAGAAAATGCATAAAGTACCAATCTCTTATGCGCTGGCCTGGTTTGTCGTACAACGGTGAAATGATGTGTATCGTTTGGCATGCTTGGAAAAGTTACATATGGACTTTTTCAAAAAACAATCTTTCAGTATACCATCAGAGTGCCAAACAGTTTAAATCAAGATCAGGACAAACGTAAAGTTGTGCATGCGCGAACCCAGATGAGGGGCATGGGCATGGGGCCCAGACCCTCCCTAGAAAATTGCACGTTCTATAATTTCTATTTAAAACAAGCTATTGGATACGCCACCCCCCGGAAAAAGTTGGATCCCCTGGAAACTTGGAAAATGATAGTTTTCATTGAAATCCAAACCATTTGGACAATAAGTAAGGGACTAGAATACGAAAAGAAAACCTTGTTCGAATTTTTTTTTCAGTTGGACCTGGACACCCTCCACCCACCCACCGTGACAAAATTTGATTCCTGTTGGGTCAGTTCTTGGTCCAAACTGTATACAGAGGTTATCAGCAGGCGACACTAGCCTGCAAAAGGTTGAAATGTGAGATTCTAGATCTGCAGTATCTTAAAATTGAGCATTGCGACTGAAGCCATTTTTGGCGACGATCAATTCTGAAACAGAACACGAGGAAGCAGTATCATGCGTAAATGAGATATTAAGCCTATGGCATGAATGCTTGTATTTAGTAGGTGTACCGTTTCGTCCTACCTATGTTGTCGACCGAGTTATAAATATCCCTGCCATTTAAAGATATTTCTTATCTGGAGCTCTTGCAGCCCTTTTGTTCAGCAGCGCGTAACCACTTGTGCAATTTTGGTAGAGGGTATCCAGAGGAACAATTCTGTGAAATTATTTTGAATTTGGGCCAGTGGTTCAGGAGGAGATTTCATTTAAAAGTTTTCTTATCTGGAGCTCTGGCGGCCCTCCTGTTCGGTGGAAGAGGGTATCATGGGAACATTCATGTGAAGTTATATAAAATTTCGACCAGTGGCTCAGGAGAAGATGTCGTTTAAAGACATTTATTATCTAGAGATCTGGCAGCCCCTATGTATAGTGGACTGAAACCATTTGTGCAATATTGGAATAAGGTATCATTAGGAATAACCCTGTGAAATTATTTTGAATTTGGGCCGGTGGTTCAGGAGAAAATGTTGTTTAAATGTATGTTTTATGTGGAGCCATGCCGGCTCTTTAGTTCAGCGGAGCAAACCATTTGTGCAATTTTAGTAGAGAGTATCAAGAGGAACAATTCTATGAAATTATTTTGAATTTGGACCAGTGGTTTAGGAGAAGATGTCATTTAATACATTTCTTATCTGGAGCTCTTGCAGCCCTCATATTTGGTGGAGCGGAACTTTTTGTGCAAATTTGAAAGAAGGCATCATGAGGAACAATTATGTGAAAGTAAGTAAGGGTGCAAAGATCAGGAATCGATACAACAAAGACCACATCTGACTCAGGATACCAATGGGAAAGTGACAAACTAGCAGTAGACACCACAAACGAGAGCCAGATGTCAGCCTTTTCCCAGCAGGTGACCACAAAGCACCTATAAACAGACGCGCAAAAAGGCATAGCAAAAACAAGGCAGAAAAAACATAAAATATCCACAAAAGAAGTACCGCCTTGGAACGCTTGATAAAATATTTTGCTGGAGGCCTTAAACCAGTTTAACAGCGCAAACCTCACCCTTAATTCAGATGTGGATCAAGACACATAGATATTTGGTTTGCATGAAAGACCCCTAACTTATCAATGCATCATCACCTAAAACATATAAATCAAGATATAACAAGGAGATAAATCAAAGATAAGGACTCAAACGTAAATAAAACTGAATCCTGGAGCAAAAGAAATCCAACAGATAAACCCCGGTGGGCCTGTCAAACAGCCAAAGCAGCAGGCCCCTACCATCTCATCAATAGATAAGTCTTTAAGTCGGAACCATCATAGAGTTTGAAGTCCGACCCATCGGCGTGCAATTAAAGAGGAAAGCAAAGTTGCCAACCGTAATTGAAGTTATATGAAATTTGGACTAGTGGTTTAGGAGATATCGTTTAAAGAAAAATGTTACTGATGGACGGGAGACGGATTGACAACGGACAATGGACAACGGACGAAGACCCATCACAATAACATATAAAATCGAGATATAATTTTTGCAAGTTTTAACTAAAACTGATTAAATGAAGGCTACATCCTTCAAAAAATATAATAATGAAGTAATATAATAACGTTTTATTTTCTAGATATAAATATTGGACGGCCTTACGAATCCAGCACATTTGAGGATCCTATTCACTTCTAATGATGACGGGAACGTTTCAACTAGCTTTTGCTCTCTGCCTCTGCTTCCTGATAAGAGATATTTCTGCAAGCCGCAGATACAGTAAAACCCTAAAGGTGACGAATGGTGGCCCGTGGGGTAACTGGAAACAGGAAAGCTTCTGTCCCCATGGATCGTATGCTATTGGATATAAAATGAAGGTTTGTTGCTAAGTATCACATTTTATCATAAAACGAAAAGTAAATGTCTGTTGGGATTCTTTTGCGTCGGTATTCAAATGTGTGTACCGTTAAATGCTTATCTTTGCTTTATCTCCTTTTTATATCTTGATTAATATGTTTTTGGAATGATGCATTGATAAGCTAGGGGTCTTTCATGCTAACCAAACATCTATGTGTCTTGATCCACATCTGAACTAAGAACGGGGGAGGGGAGTTGGCGCCGTGAAACCGGTTTAAGCCCTGCAGTAAAATAGTTATACTGACCGTTCCAAGGCAGTACTTCTTTTATGGATCATTTGTGTTTTTTGTGTCTTGTGTTTCTCATGCTTTTGCGTCTGTTCATTGCTGCCTTGTGGTCACCTGCTGAGAAAGGGCTGACCTCTAGGCTCTTGTTGGTGATGTTTATTGTATTTTTGTTATTTTCTCATTTGATATTCTGGGTCAGGTGTGGTTTCGTTTGTTTGTTTTGTTGCTTTACGTCCCAGTCAACATCTATGGTCATTACGGGACGGTCAGTTCACCTAACCACACTTTTTCCTTGGCAAACTTGAACAAACGGTAAACCAGTGCTTTGTGCTTCGTGCTCATACTTTCGCTCGTACTTGACAAGTACTTGATTGTATTGTTTCCTGATATTTGCCTCCTTTCTTACTTTGGTATAACAATACATTTTCTAAGAGGAACCAAGGCTTCTACTTTTATGTTAAATAATTGGCGTCATTAGAATACACGCTTTTTTTTTACTTCTGAACAACCTAAACGATATAAATTGTGGTCATGTCAGAAATGTGTGATGCTTTCCATTATCTTTTAGACAATATATTTATAAGATTTGGCTCGAAATAATATAGACAAATTGTAGGTATTCCAATGGGTACTAATTGTGCTCCTCTTGTTGCAGATTTGTTTTTGCTTTGTTATGAGAGAGACTTCATGTTGTTTCAGTCAGACAATAATCAAACTGATATTATTGAAGCTTTTAATTCCACCTTAATATATTTAGATGACTTACTTTATATTGATAATCCTTATTTTGAACAAATGGTAGGTCTGATGTATCCTACTGAACTTCATTTAAATAAGGCGAATTCTTCTGATACTGAAGCTCCGTTTTTGGACTTGAACATGTCCATAACAGATGGCATAGTTTCTTCTAAAATTTATGATAAACGGGATGATTTAATTTTGAAATAGTAAATTTTCCATTTCTTGACGGAGATGTTCCTCGCTCCTCTTCCAATGGCGTGTATATTTCTCAGCTTATTCGTTTTGCAATAGTGTGTTCTAATGTTGATGACTTCAACAACAGAAACTTATTTTAGCTGAAATGTTATTAAAACGAGGTTATAGATATCATAAAATTCGAAAAGCATTGTCTAAATTCTACTACAGACACTCAGAGTTAATTGTTACATACAACTTTGGGTTAAAAAATTTTCTGCAACAAGGCATATCAAAACCTATATTTAATAGTGAATTAGTTTATAAATTCAAACAAATTGTTGGAAAACCTAACTTTAGTGATCAATTCAAAAAGATTATCAAACGTTATATAAAGGTTGGATATAACTTGGATGTCATGCGACAGTCTGCATGCCTGGCTTTAAACCCAATCACGGTTTATAGCTATGGTTTACTCTTTAATCGCACGACGTTGGGTCAGGCCTCAGACTCTATGACGGCTCTGACGTAAACCTTTAATAGGTGGGTTGATTCCTGATGCTTATCTGTAGCTGGGCCCACCGTAGCTGAACTTGAGGTTTTCCTTAGGTCTGACTATCTGTGAGTTGAGAGCCATTTTCTTTGTTTCATCATAGTGTGTTAATTTGATTAGAGTGTTTCTCCATGATGATACATTGCATTAGTTAGAAGGCTTAAATGCAAGCTGAACATTTCTTGTACTTCAACAACAGCAGAATCTAGGGCGAAGATTTGGTACCAGTAAAATGCATTTAAGCCCCCCCCCACCGTGGTTTAGGCTGTTGTCCGTTCTAAGGCGGTGGTTCTGTTGTTTTTGACTTGTTGTTTATTGTTACTCCCATTGTGGGAGTATGTAAATGTTCTATGTTTTGTTGTACGTTACCTTATGTCCTTTCTAGTTTTGCGATCATCTTGATGGGGAAGAGAGAGAGCAGATTGCTTGGCTTAGTTTGTCTTCCTGCTGGCTCTACCTCGCGGTGCCATGGGTTTGTCTGCCGTTTGTGATTGTGGTATTTCCTGAATATATTCACTATTTTCGGTGTATCCAAACATGTATTACACAAACTAGACAATACAACAACATATGATGACGAGAGGCTTGAAAAATAGTAAGTGAGTATAATCAGGAAATACCACAATCGCAAACGGCAGACAAACTCATGGCAGCACGATCACGAGACACCAGGAAGGCAAACTAAGCAATGCAATCAGCTTTCTCTTCACCATCAAGATGTTGCAAAACTCGAAAGGACATAAAGTAATGTACATCAAAACATAGAACTATTACAGACTCCCACAAATGAGAGTAACAATTAAAAAAGTCAACAACAAGAACCACTGCCTTAGAACAGACAGCAGCCTAAGCCACCGGGGGGGGGGGGGGGGGGGGGGTATGGGGAAGGGGGCTTAAATGCGTTTTACTGGTACCAAATATTCGCCCTTGATTCTGCTGTTGTTGAAGTAAAAGAAATGTTCAGTTGCATGGAAGCCTTCTAACCAATGCAATGTATCATTGTTACGATGTAGAAAATAGGGAACAGCAGAATCAGTGATAGTTGCATAAACGCATAGGTACGCAAAGTTATGGCTGTGCACCTATTCACTTGTATGCATCGAGATACGGTACCTTTTCTAATGTAAGTCCAATATAAGTGCGGTTTGTCTGAGATGGAGGTCTCTATACTAAACTGCGAAAACTCAATTATCTACTGAAGTTGTGTTTTCACGCTTTACTTGCATTTTCCGCCCATAATTCCGGATATATGTGACGAAATTGTCAATACATATCAGGGGACATTATGAAAATACCGAGAGAGGTACGTTGTAAAGATACTGTTTCTTTACAGAAGGCAGGTGCGTGAATTTTATCTATGATTGAAAAAAATTACTATGTACATGTTCCAGCTTTGGCGGTTGAATGCTCTCGCATAAATTGCTATATCTCTAGCATGTCACAGCTACTGGAATAATATGTCATCATTTTTCTATGTTGCTGTCTGTTGAGTTGACCAGCATTTCTTGTACGGGTTCTTTAGGGCGTTACAAATCACGTCCCGTTTTTTTCCAAGAAAATAGCGAATGTTACGCACTTACGTAGCAATCTAAGTACTTGCGTAGTGCCTAAAATCCTTTGGAAACGTTCTTGTGGCTATAGTGCAGCTGTCAGGGTAGACTTAGAGGATTATTTTGGCCAAAAGTGGTCGCAGACTATGTCGGGCCTACACAAAAACCGAAAGTGTATGCTGGTGGATTTATCAGGGACCGATAGTATACTAGGCATTTTAGCAGATAGTATTTAAGTTGTTGTGACTTATATAATGTGGTTCGGGAAGACAATTTGACTTTCCAAGAGAGATTCGGCTTTCAGTAGTGACCTTTGTGTATCACATCGAGTTATAACTAACGTATGTCACCAAAACACATATATAAATAGTGTGCATTATTCACGCATTAAACAGCAAAAAGAGAATACGCAATATTGATGTAAATATTATGTTGAGGATGGTCATATTTATGTGTTTACTACTGATACCGTGTGCAGGTACAAAATTAGTACGTAGACAGGGTGGTGGCCAAGGTAACGTTGATGCGTTACGTTGACACCGTATTATTCTACGTTTTCCTGGAATTTTGAATAGAATAAATATCAGTATTTGTAAACTTCGAAACTAACTAGATCGCCTGACCTCAAAGGGAAAGGGGCCACAGATTCTCGATGTTTTGGCTACGTTAGCGTCGCAAACCAGGATGACGTTATAATAGCGCACTGTATCTATTGATAGTGCATGGGTTTGTTAGTTTGCTACATTGGAGGTATTTTTTGAGTGCTGACAGAGGTTGGTCACTACAAATGCTTTTTTCGGTATTATAATTTTTTTGGCAGGATATCTGAAGATGGATCCATTCTAACCACATGGGAGCCGTTAGCCATACACCCACGGGTGAGGGCTAATCGCACACTTAGGGGGTTAGGCAGGGTTTTAAAAAGATCACTAAGAACTTTCTATTTTATGCTTATGAAAACTACAAACTCCACTTCACACGGAAGAAAGATTCTGAGTAACCAATATTCTATCAGTAGATTATTTTTTAAAAGAATTGTCTCTATGTGTGTCCCCTCCGACACTAGGGGAGGTAGGCCGTAGAATCCAGCAGATTCCAAAATCTAAGGGCGCAAACCCAGTTGCCCGCCTTAGACCACTATCAGAGTGGGGAATGGTTCATCTTACCGATCCAAGAGGTTTCTCAAGCTTAGTGTTTTTTAGAAGTACATAAGTACCGGGAAGATAAAATATAATAGACTGACCCAAGTGTCAGGACCACGTGTTACCAGAAATATAAATAAACTGACCCAAGTGTCTGGAGTACGGGTTGGAGAATACAGAGAAGATCCAGATCAGACCTACCCAAGTGTCAGATGGTGCAATCACGGAATATTGGAAAATAACAGTTGGCGAATCGCGTTAGAAGGAAAATTCAGCAAGTTTTTTTTTTTCTGCAGAAACTTTCGAAAAAGCGCTTATAGGTTAGATTTATTAAATGTGTGTGTACATTTTTTTAGTTTTTTTTTATTTCTGTCCAGTTGACGTAGGTCTACAACAGAACACTCTAAGATTGATTCCTTTGGAAACTATCTTAGGGTGGTAACTTGCTTTAGTAAAGGATGGTCAACTAGTCAGAAATAATAACATAAGTATTGTCTTTGTAATATTCCTGTGATGTCGATGTTTTTTTTTAGTAAATAAAGTACTTAAAAGTTTGTGAACTAGTTGCGTGCATTATTTTCCCTGGTGGTATTGTCAACGCATAACGGGGTCTTCCGATAAAATTTTCCCTCTTGCGTCTTGACCGTCTTTATGACGTTACAATCATCATGGAGAAACACTCTAATTAAATTAACACACTATTATGAAACAAAGAAAAGGGCTCACGACTCACAGATAGTCAGAGGTAAAGTTCGGATTTTTAGAGTTGAGGAAGCTTGGTACCTATGAAGTGAAAACACAGATTGATGCTGATCAGCCGCCGATGTAAAAAGAAGATTCGTAGATGTTTTCTCAATATAAGTGAATGGTCGTCATCTTGGCCATATGACCTAATCCATGTATATGTAAATGTTTTTGTAGACCTTGATCGATCATAAGTTAACGAGTAAACGATGCTGCATGCCAAATTTCAAGTTTACATGACTGTCTATTCTGGAGAAAGGGTTAGGTAATGCATTTCTAAACATTTGAGACATTTGTTTTTTTAGATTGAAGAAAAAGATGGAGACGATACGTCGCTGAATGGAATAAAGCTGATTTGTGGTAATAAAATGGGACGTGCTGACGGATCTACGCCCTCCTCTGGAGTAGGGGATTGGGGTAACTGGAGGGGAGAAACTAGGTGTTTACATGAAGAGTTCATTACGGGCTTCAGACTGCAAGTTGAGAAACGACAGGTAAATGTTTTCCCACATGAGTTCTAGATCTAGGACGCACATTGTCTATTTTGTCTAGTGGTGGGTCGGGTTGGGTGGGATAGAACGTCAGGTAGGTCTCGCTTTTAGTCGGGAAATACTCTGTGAAAACACCCCACCCAGTAGGTCACATTCAAACCATTGATGTATACCGCTGTAGTAACATTTTGTGATCGTTTGGTTGATTATCAATGTTTTTTCCAGCGGGATACGAACCTGTGCGTCAGGGGTATTGAGCTTGTCACGCACGCTATCAACCCAGCTATCCGAGCTCCAATTCTTTATAGTTCTACACATGCATGTCTGTATTAAAATATACTTAAAGCCATTGTCACTAATAACAAAGAGAAAACGTTAATTTATGATTAAGTTTCTAAGCCTATACCTTTTAGATGCTCAAAAAGCAGTCCAGATTAGGTAAGCCAATTTTATTGATAAAGAGACACAACTCAAAAAGTTTACACAAAAAAAACGAATTATCCCATTTTTCTGGATTTCAGATTGACCTTATGCCCAACTCTTTTGAGTTCAAACTTCTACGGTATTGTAAAACCGCTCCAAGTCTGGGGGTACAGAATCAAAAAAAGCTCCCATTAGGCTAAAATCTTTATACTGGCTGTCCAAATTTAAGCATGTTAACTGGAAGTTAAGCTTATTGCAACCTTTTTGATGTTAACTTTCCTAATAAATGTAAACCATAGGCTCAGACTATACACTTCATGTGCAATAATGATAGAGTGATTCACTAAATTTTGATTTACAAGACGTTTTAAAAAAATAGCACAAATTAAAAAGGGATTTTTTTTAAAGTTCTTGTATTGTTCGAAGCGGGTTACGTTTTGTTTCTTTCCGATTTCTCATTACTAAAGGCAAGCTCATGACGTTGATAACACAACTTCGATGATTTTTGGCTTAGAATGTCAACTTTACATGTGTGACGATTTTGCTATTTTTCAAACTAAATTTCGACAGGAGTGGGCCATTGCAGGCTATACTGGCAGATAGATATCATTTTGATATTTTAGTAATTTTGATTGGCAAAACACCATAAAACGCGTACTGATCATATAAACATGCCTATAGAATATGCAGCGTGTTTTAAAGTGTATAAATTTGGACATTTTCAGATAAAAACATTTGTTATTTTTCTTATTTTTGCGTAAATCAGAGATTGTACGTACACGTTAGAACCGCGTAATTGAGGCGGTTCTAAATAGCATCCAAGGTCTTTGTTTTAAAGCAACAAAAAAGAAATAACTTATACCCCTATAAACCTCAATTTTATCTATACTACCAAAGGAGCCCTTTGCGCTCAAAAACTCGGAAATGGTATATTTAACCAGCATTTTTTCTACACTGAGTTATTCAGATAATGTCCTCATTGATAACTTCGATCTAATCTTCTTTTACTTTTATTTCGTTTTCGAGATTTTTGGAAACAATTCAGTTTCGATTCCATAATCTCCCATCAATTTTGACAGGGTAACGCCTTCTTTATCAACTAATGATAATTTACATATCGATCCACGTTTTCATATTCTCCCAAGTTCTACCAAAAACTGCTGCAACGATTGGTCCGTAAGGTGTATTTACATATGTCACGCGGTCACACATCACTTGCTGGGGGTCAAAGATGACTGTTTATAAAAACCATGACCGCATCATGCTGCCGGATCCAATCTGCTGCGCCAGAAATCCAATTTTCCATTTCCCATAGAATAAATAGTTTAATTCTCTGTTCATTTGTGCTCTATTCTCTGCATACATTATCCTTACAGCCTGGGCAAAATAGATCAAACTTGCCTGCCCTGAATGCAGAGTTTTGAAAAAAAAATCCTGACCTACAAAGCCATTATATTTTGGGTGCTCAAAAGAAACGTCTCATTGAGACGGGTGTTTTGAGTACCCACAACATACGTGGCCATATGTGTTTTGGTTGAACATAATTAAAGGTAATATGCCGATTTTCTTTTACGTTCAAAGATAAAAGCTTTACAATGGAAGCCCTATATGCAACCATGGTTTTATATGTTGGGTGCTCAAAAGAACCATCTCATTGAGACAGTACTTTCAATACCCACAACATATGTTTTGGTTGAAAATATTTAAAGTGTATATTCCCGTTTCTTAAACGTTTTCTATCAAAAGTCACTGTTCTTATCAACAGTCGTGAAAGACAACACAATTAACAAACGAAATTGCCATGAAATTAATTCATATCTTTTTAGACAATCAGGTATGGTCAAACAGTGCAGATCCACATTAGACTGTCCCTAGAGAAGAAGTATAATCAGGGTCTCCACTGTTTGCAATTCTGTCAGTATCTTTCTTAGGTATTATTCTATCGTAAAACCTTTTGGTTCATTTTTGCATGATTATAACAATCATAGAACTTTGGAATATTACAGTTGACATTTACCAAAACTTTTGATTTAATGCCACATTCATTAATCTCAAATCTGCTTTAACATATAAAACACTCTTAACCTATAGGCTGCTTAACTCAATCAGTTGAGTGTTACTATCAACCAAGTGACCATTGGTTAGATCCCTGTTCTGACGACATTCTTGCATACATAATAAATCCGCTGCATTCATTTTATCAGTTATACCAATAGATACTGACAGAATAGAAAACATTGGCCTATTATTTCAGCAGTCACAAGTTTTGTATACTTTTAGCTCATCTGAGCCGAAGGTTCATAGATAAGTTTATGGTATGTATAGGCATCTGTGGACCTCTCTCAAGCTGTGAAGCTCATTCCATATTTCACATATAGCATCTAGCCGGCACAAGCATTAGTAAGACATTAAAATATGACCCAAGGGTCTGCATTCCCTCAATATCTGTACATCTGAGGGAATGATTAAGCGGGGCTTTGTTCCAGTTGGAAAAGGACTAAAGTTGATAAGACAACTTACAGTTTTCATTGGCATTCATATGCATTGCAGTCAATAGTAGTGTGTTATATGCTACATGCGCTGTTGCGTCCATTATTTACCATTGGGTCGTTACCGTCTTAGGTTTGAGTAAGGTTGATAGAAATAAGAAATATACTTTATAACAGAGAAATGGCCCTTGATTCATGAAAGAATTTCCTTAGTATCTATCCTGCTCTGAGATATTGCTACCAATTTTAATATTTATGAGGACATCTGCCATACTCAGTCGAGCTCAGAACATTTTTTCATCATATGCGACAAACCCTGTCTTCGGGGTTTCCGACAAAGCGAGATTCAAACCAGTCTCATCAGCTACATAGACTAGCTAGATACTTGAAATTTCGCTTGTAGCAAGTGTAGATATGATACTTTCATAAAAGCGAATAACAAAGGGCGCTGATCAGACTGCGCGGATGCGGAGGCTGGTCTGCGCCTGTGTTGTTCGCAAACCCCCGAAGACAGGTTTTCTCGCGTCGAGGCCCAGTTGTATCCTGGGTCCGTTTCTAGTAATATAAAAGTGGGGGTGTACCAGGATCTACCTAACAGTTTACATGTCAAATGCTTTAAATGCAAAATGTGACCTTTATGGGGTCCAGAGCATGTTGGTTATTTTGATATTTTGCAATGACTGGCTTTATCTTTTCCCTTTCGACAGTTTCTAATTATTTTGAAAAAAAGGGATGTGACTATTATACCCCGATGATTTTGGCTTCTAAGTTTGACTCTAGGGGTAGAACTTTGGAGTAAAAACATCCAACTTGAAAGAGTCTGATCCAGTACCTAATTAGCAAAACGTATTTACCATGACGGGAAGTCCCGAAAACAAGTTTCATATTAACAAAGTTATTCTTCACTCTTTTTCATCTAGGGAAAAGGGGACGACACTGCAGCCAATTATATGCAAGTTCATTGCCGCAAGTTTGGGGCATCTGGAGGAGAGCACGTGCGATATCCTGGCAACGGAAAGGGATACTGGGGAACATATGGGAAATGGAGCCCGAGCTGTTCAGCCAACACAGCAGTTTGTGGTCTTCGAACCAAAATTGAAAGACCGCAAGGTCGCGGAGATGATACGGCGCTGAATGACGTAGAACTATTCTGCTGTAGCTAGAGCAACATTACAGGCTCCTTGCAAAATGAAAATACACGACACTAACATACAAATAAACAAGTAGACACCTGCAGGAGTTTTTTTTGATAAATTTCCAAAGAATTCTTTGCTAAAACTCGAAATGACTTCATGTTTCTTCTTGCGTGCATTGGCATTTCATTCAAGGCCACTGAAGAAGATCGATTAATTAAAACAGACCAGTCAATCTCTGACCCACTTCTTTCTTTTTAATGTTTTGATGGTTTGATTTATTAAAGTGTGTGACGTCAGAAACCCCGAAAATGTCAAATATTATCACAATTTAAGTCAGAAATTCAGATATTAAATTGATTTTGTGCATTCCATTTCGACTTTTATTGACATTCCGTTTAAGTTTTTTTTACTTCACCATTGCCCGTAAATGAATCAAATGAGATATCAGAAAGTGATTATAAAATCCATTGTCGCAAACAGGAAGCACGCTAGCACGTACTAACCTGTCGCCTTTCGCTCAGTGCACACTGGGATTGAACCGCCATTTTTATTAAAAATATATTATGCGATCACTGCTTGCATGACTTAGGGCTTTACATTCAGAAATTTTGACTAAAAGAGAAATGATGAACTGTCAAAAATTTAACTTTTTTGCTATTTTTAACAATAAATTCTGTCACTACAGGAGTGCAAGAATTGAAAGGGACTAGCCAAATTTCGCTAGTTACCCATAATGCAAAGGGCGAAATGCGAGAGATCTATCGGATGAGGTATCGTCAGATCTCGCGAAAATGTTATAAAATCAATAATAACAGCTGTTTGCGATGGCAACTTAATTTTCTGGGATGCAATATTACCGAGCATTTTGAGAGCAGTTTTGAAACCCTGAATCCCATTCTGCGCTACATAGAGCTTATACGTTAACTTGGTCCTTGCAACAAGGCCACGTGTCAAAATATTAGCGAGGGACCTCAACGTTTTTTTATTGTATAGCGGGCCATGCTGCTCAAAGATGTATACTCGGAAAAGCAGGGTTTTTGGGACATAAATGGACCCAAAATAGTATAGCGTGCATTACGAATTTACCTGTTGAAACTGAAAAATGCAAGGCTTACTTCTCGAAGTCCAAACTCTATCCTGATGTGTTTTATGGGCCTGTCTCACGGGTGGGCATCAGCGGAACTACCGCGAGATCGCGTTAACGTAAATTTGTTCCTTCGTCACACCCGGGACCTTTCGCGGTAGTGGTATCGTCACGGAAAAGGCAAACAAAGGTAGGTACTTTCGCTTGTTTTGTATTTTAGTAAAAGAATGAGCTAAATATGTAAAAATCCGGCAATGCTAATCCATGTAGATATCATCTACCTTGCTTGACAGGCCAAACCGCGATGTTGAAAAAAGCTTTGCTTTGAGGTGAGAACCGTAACCAAATCGAACCCAGAACCGGATTTCTCCAGTTTTTTGTCAATACAAAAAAGTATGCAGATGTTTTTGCCAATTTTTGCCAGTTTAAGCTCAGAACAAGAGCATTTTACACATGACATGTACAGGTCACCCCTTATTCGTCCTTCGGATGTAAACAAGCGAAATTTCAATCTGCTGAAACACCGCCAAACTTCCACCAATCCATCTCAAACGCTACTCACGTGTACAAAGTAGCACACTTACCCCTGCCCCACCCCAATTCCTCACCTCATAGAAATTCTAAATGGTGTTCAGTCAATAACTTACCAGGCTTAGAATATTCAATCGACTAGCAAAGGCTCTGATCAGACTGTGCGTATGCACAGGTTGATATAAGCCTTGGCTGGTCGCACATACCACATTGTTGGAAATCTCATTTTGTGGTTCATAGTTAGACCTTGCTGCTATTGAGAGAAATGCTTCGACGAGCTACAACTGATTTATTTTGCTTTTGAGCCCAAAACAGGTTTTGTTTTAAAAGACATAATTGTAAACTGAAATTCTAACTCCCAGCATCAAGAAGTTGTCAGTCAGTACATTTTCAAAGAAAGCGTGAACTTACAAATTTTGTGTTAATGTGCATATCTTTGACATGAAAATAAAAAAAATGAGATTAGAAAATAGTGGGGTCAGCTAGGATTCGAACCCATTATTTTATCTGAAGAGAAGTTGACTGACCACATGACTATGGTGGAAATTACAACTTCATTGAGATATCGACCGATTACATGGCGTTTATTTACTTAATTTCTCGGAACATACCGATTACACACGATCCCTCACGAAAAAATACGTATTCAGTATAAATACTGTAATAATTTATTTATGTATAAAGGTCAGGATCAGGTTAATATTGTAGAGGTATAACCCATTTACATTTTTGATTGTTTGAAGATGGCATGACTGTCATGATTTAAGATGAATATGAATAGAAAGTTTTGACACTATCAGACTTGTCATTTCTTTTCCGTAATAACTTGAAAACAGGCCCTATGAGCTGCTTTATGAAAGAAATTTTGCTTAAAGCTTGCACTTTAGGTACAAACTTTGTAATGCTCTGTATGCTTTATTATCTGCTTCACGGCATTAATTTTTTACTAGATGCCACTGTTCTTTTTGTTTGAAAAGTAAAAATTCTTTGACAAATACCGCAAAAATACTTGTTCAAATCTCACTTTGAAACCAAAAGTGTGGAATAGTCGTGAAAGATTTACCGCCGTAGAATCAATGGATCGAGTTCTGTTGGTGCTTTTCTACCATTTTCATATGAAATAAAACGCACATATTGAATTAACATGTGCTATGGACGATTTTCAGAAATCCCGAAAAAGTTGATATTTTTCTCAGTTTTAAAAGAGGCGTAAAAATCTGCAATATATCAAATTGCAATTTTTTTGGTGTTTTTAAATCACCTAGGACCAGTTCGTACACACCTGCACTTTAATTTGATAAAAATGCACCAGAAATATTTTTTCATCAAAAACATTGATTTTTACATTTTTGAACCCACAAAATGTAAAATGAATGAAAACTATTCCGAAAACACTTATAAACTTTGCCCCATTGAAATGCTCATGATTAGGTTAAAATTCATTCAATATCATTGGTACCTTAGACAGAAAAATGGGTTTGTAAAGTGTTCGTTTATAAGTTTGCTTAAGTGTAGTACTGAAAGTAAGTGAGGGTGCGAAGATCGGGAATCGATACAATAAAGTGCCACACTTGACCCAGGATACCAATAGGAAAGTGACAAACTCACAGTTAGACACCACAAACGAGAGCCAAGAGGTCAGCCCTTTCCCAGCAGGTGACCACAAAGCGCATATAAACAGACGCACACAAAGACATAGCAAACACAATACGGAACAAAAACATAAAAGATCCACAAAAGAAGTACCGCCTTGGAATGGGAACACTAATTCTCATTATTCAGACATTTGTTGCAAACACTCATTAGAAGGGCATTGGTGAGGCGCTTCAGCACGACTTGCACAAAAGCAAAGAATTATCTTTATATTTTCTTTCTCCTCATTGAAAATTATCATCATCACAGACGTAGAAATATATATGGGCTCGTTAGCGTGTTGAGCGAGTCGTTAGTACTTTTCTCCTCCTACTCTTGGAAGTACTGGAAGCACTGTCTATCGTGTTTGGGTATTTATTGCGGGCACACATTAGAACGGCCTTGGTGAGGTACTTCTGGTGAGCGCCCGCAATGCGTACTTTACGTGGAAATGCGGAATGTATCTTGATTTTTCTCTTCTCATCTGAACATTTCCATCACAGACGTAATAACCGTAGTAGCCAACATTTGTTGGTTGGTTTTGTTGCTTTACGTCCCAAGTCAACAGCTATGGTCATTGCGGGACGGTCAGTTCACCTAACCACACTTTTTCCTGGGCAGGCTTGAACAAGCGGTTAACCAGTAATTTGTGCACATACTTTCGCTTGTAACTGACAACAACCCTTCTTGAATGAATCAGCGGAAGGGAGGAGAATGACCGTAGAAATTATTTCATGATCAATCTCCACGAAAGTATGGGACCGGGCCGTGATCGAACTCGCGACCCCTGGATCTGCAGTCAGACACGCATCTGTAGCCAGACACGTTACCGACTGCGCTACGCGGCCCGGTGTAGTAGCCAACATACATATGAACTTGTTACCGTGACGAGAGGGTCGTTAGTGCATTTCTTTTTCTTTCTTTTCTCAGAAGCACATATCAAATGATTCAAACATATTTATATTTGCTGGTCGCGAGTTCTCTTCATACCAGCAACGGTTTAGGCCCAGAGATTGGTCGTGTATCTTTGGTAGCGCGTGACAGGTAAATACGGGTATGAAGGACACTTTCAAAACATGTATCTATTACTTTAGCTGTGGAAGGGTGCTGGTTGCTGGCAGCGGAACGTTGGGCGACGTTTTCGTCCTGACTAGTCTGTCATGTGCCATTATTCTAACTCGCCTAACCCCTGACACATCAGTGGTCGAGAAGAACTTTACTGGTGCTGGGTACTTTATGTAATCAAACTTAATTGTTAAATAATGTAAATAATTGTGGGGACAATTAAGCCAATTATGCCTCAAATATCACATAGTTTGTTTGCTTCGTCGCGAAGTAGCCCTCGCTATCTCTATGTGAATGTCATGATACGATACCATGTTTGATAGTACTTTTACTTGTCGCTGGTTTGAAAAAAATGTCCTGATTTTATGTCCCAATCTTAGACCTACTACGAGCTTTGGTACCTATGCAGGCTGGTCTTGAACTTGTCTGGTCTAGGGCTCTGAGTTGGGTGCCCCGCGACGGAGCTGAATCAAAGAAACCAACGAACTAACTTGTTCATAACATGAGTAGATATTTTCTTTAAAAACTTTCAGACATATCGGCGATATACCATCTTACATGGATGTTAACGTTGTAAACTTTGATTATATAATTTTTCATCTACATCTTTAGCTGTATTATCTGTTTTATGTAATTATTTATTTCATTGTCAAGTCAGCAATTGAGAAGATGTAGTTCTGAGGTAGGCGGTGGAGGCTCGAATATGGCCAAATCTAAAACGTTTGTTCCATAATGGGTATTTCGCTTGAGCAATATAGGGCCTCCATTGGTCTGTATCACAAGTGCACCTATAGCAGCAATGGGTTTTTTGTAGTCTATTTCAATTTGATGTTCCTTTTCCTAGGAATAAATCAAATATCATGCATGGTCTTGTCAAACTGTATGTGATGCGCTGACTTTTTTGTTGGACAACATTTTTATTCGTTTTGGCACCAAGCTGTATAGACAAGTAGTTTGGATTCCAATGGGCACTAATTGTGCTCCCCTGGTTGTCAATTTACTCCTGTTTTGCTATGAGAGGGACTTTATGATGTCTCTTTTTGATGATACGCAGGCTGATATCATTGATGCTTTTAACACTGCATCCAGATATTTGGACGATATTATAAACATTAATAATGTTTATTTTGACAATATGGTAAGTCAAATATACCCTTCAGAGCTCCAACTTTATAAAGCCAATACCTCTGATTCTGAAGCGGCATTTTTAGACTTGCATTTATCAATTTCTAATGATATTGTTTCTACCAAAATTAAAATGCATTTAAGCCCTCCGGTGGCTAAGGCTGCTGTCCGTTCTAAGGCGGTGGTTCTGTTGTTGTTGACTGGTTGTTAAATGTTACTCCCGTTGTGGGAGTCTGTAATTGTTCTATGTTTTGTGGTACGTGACTTTATGTATATTCTAGTTTTGCAATCATCTTGATGGGAAAGAGAGAGAGCTTGTTGATTCCCTTAGCGTGTCTTCCTGTCGTCTCGTGATTGTTGTGTGGCTCTTCCTCGCGGTGCCGTTGGTTTGTCTGCAGTTTGTGATTGGGGTATTTTCTGATCATACTCACTTACTATTTTTTATGATAAACTTTACGACTTTGATTTTTAAATCGTCAATTTCCCATTTTAGATGGTGACGTTCATCGCTCTACATCCTATGGAGTCTATATCTCTCAACTCATTCGTTTTGCTATAGCATCTAGCCATGTTGCTGACTTCAACACTCACAATAAATTGTTAACTTAGAAACTTCTTAAACAAGGTTATCAGTATCATAAACTTCGCAAAACGTTTCTAAAATTTATAGACAATACTATGATTTGATATATAAATCCCCAGTTGGACTTAAATTTGTCTTGCGCCAAGGACCTTCTGAACCTGAATTCTATGGTGACTATGTGTATAAATTGACGAAGATTGTTGGCTCTAATAATTTTTCAGCATAGTTCATTAAAATAATTTCCCATTATAAAAATATTGGATATAACATTAATGTATTGCAACAGACTGCATGCTTGGTGGTCAACCCAATCACAGTTGGCAACTTTGCTTTGCTCTTTAATTGCACGCCGGTGGGTCAGACTTCAGACTCTATGATGGTTCTGACTTAAAGGCATATCTATTAATGAGATGGTAGGGGCCTGATGCTTTGGCTATTTTCAGGCCCACCGGGGTTTACCTGTTGGATTTCTTTTGCTCCGGTATTTAGTTTCATTTACTGTTGAGTCCTTATCTTTGCTTTATCTCTTTTATGTGTTTGAGGAGAGGATGCATTGATACGTAAGGGATATTTTATGCAAATGAAACATCTATGTGTCTTGATACACATCTGAACTAAGGGTGAGGCTGGCGTCGTGAAACGGGTTTAAGCCCTCCTGTAAAATATTTTTTCTGACCGTTCCAAGGCGGTTCTTCTTTTGTGGATCATTTGTGTTATTAATGTTTTGTGTTTGTGTCTTGATCCACATCTGAACTAAGGGTGAGGTTGGCGCGTCATGAAACCAGTTTCAGTCCTCCAGTTAAATATTTTTACTAACCGTTCCAAGACGGTACTTATTTTGTGGATCATTCATTTTATTTCTGTCTTGTGTTTGTTATGCTTTCGTGTGCGTCTGTCTATTGATGCCTTTTAGTCACCTGCTGAGAAAGGGCTGACCTCTTGGCTCTCGTTTGTTATGTCTAATTGTGGGTTTGTTACTTTTCCATTGGTATCTTGGGTCAGGTGTGGTACTTGATTGTATCGATTCCTGATCTTCGCCCTCTTTCTTACTTTCATAAAATTTTCATTAGGTTTTGCAACTTCACAAATTCGTTAATGTTATTGAATTTTTTATATTTCAGAGTTTATTGATTATTTTACTAATATTATTCCAAGTGGGTGACATTGAAACCAATCCTGGAACTGTAATTAATCATGACATCTCTTTACTACACTCAAACATTCGGAGCATACGAAATAACATTGAATATACTGCGGATACTTTTTCAGACTTCCAATTATATGCTTTACAAAGACACATTTAGATGCTACCGTTAGTACGGATATGCTTTCTGTTTCAGCTTTCCAGAAATGCTTATAGTACTCCTTGTAGAAAAGATCGAACAAACCACAACAGCGGTATTCAGACCTATCTACACTCAAGTTTATTGCATACTAGCAGGCCAGGTCTAGAGATACTCTGCAACAAATCAATTTGGGTTGAAGTTAAAGCAAAATCCGAAACAACTTTGATTGGTACATTCTACAGTCCCACTACGTAAGACCAGCATTTTTAATAGCTTAAAGTTAAACATAGAGAAGGCTTTTTTTTTATTTTATATCCGATTTTGATCAGGTTTGTGGCAGATTGCATGGTTTACTAAGGGCTTGTATGTCTGACTCACATGCTTATAAGTTTGCTGTCCCCTTTAATCCAAATTATCACAATTTGAAAAATTAGATTTTGATTAATTTCTTGAAAAATGTAATCACTGATCCTACTAGGCAACACGCGATTTTAGATCCAGTTATCATCCCTGAAGATTTTCTATTTTTAGACTATGGCACAATAAATGTTCCAAACAATATCAGTGACCATAAGGCGACATATATTAACCTATCATTTCACTATGATACAGAATGTGCACATAACATATTAGTGTGATGTATAAAAAGCCAATTTTCCTTTATCAAAACAAAAATTATCAAATTATGATTGGAATTGTCTAGCAGAAGGAACTCTAAATAAGGCTAATAAACTTTACAATAGAGCAAACAAATTTTTGAAGCTGCACTACTTACAAGGTGTTATGTTCAACATTTCCTTAGTCCTTATATCGATTCTGAGGTTTACCAAAAATGACATTTTATCAAAATTCCATTCATAAACAAAGTTATTGAGTTTATTGATTTACATAGTATCTTCAAGGATAATTTAGTGATTTCATCTATTCCAAATTACTTTAATAATTTTGAAACTCCTATCATTTGTTACAAATATAACAAACCAATAAGTTCTACTATATTTAACTTTAATAAAATTGTAACTGATATAGATATAGATTCCAATACTTCTGACTCCTGAGATTGTCAAAATTCTAATTATTTATATCCCTCTGCAGGGCATGTTATTACAGGTAATCTAAATGTCATTCCTGACGCTAGAGTTCGCAATATTGTTTCTAAAGGTCCTAAATATAGATTTCCCTCTAATTTTGAGTTCCCTAAATATCGTAGAGAGATCGCTGCTTCTTTAAATGTCTTTAGTAATCGTAGCAAACGGGAAATGTTGAGCCTGATGCCTTGAAGGAATGGAAGATTAACAATTTTAAAATTTTTGATACTCGTATTTCATTTTACTCTCGTAATACACATCTTTTACCCCCTAAACCTAAATTTTCTTTTCGTCATATAAAACGAGGTATCCAGGATTTTCATATGAACTATGTTTTGGTTCCAGCAGATAAAGCTGCTAACAATGTTGTAGTTGTTTGACGATTGTATTATATTAATACTCTTAAGCGTGAGCTTGTTGACACTAATGCCTTTAAACTGCAGCCTTCTTTAAGTGAGAGGATGATTGTTGATGAGAATGGTTGTCATACAGCCCTACATTTCGGTGTCAAAGCTAAAGAAAATCAAGACAAAGTTCCTACGTTGTAGTGGTTACCTAAACTCCATAAAAACCCTATAAAGCAAGATTTATTGCTAATTCTAGTTCTTGTACGACAACAGAACTTTCTAAATTGTTAATCTCCTGTCTTACAGCTGTTAAAAACATGTTATCAAGTATTGTGAAAAAGTATATGAGAGATTCGGTAAAAACCTTTTTTGGTCTATTAAAAATTCAGGTGAAATTTTAGATAAACTTAAAGCTAGAGATTTCAATGCGCCCAGTTTGTCTACTTAAGATTTTTCTACTCTTTACACTACTTTACCTCATAATTTAATTAAAGATAAACTTATTGATCTTATTGAAAGAACCTTCCAGAGAGAAGGGTCTCCTTACCTTGCATGTAATGACAGAAATGCATTTTTTACTTCAGAAAACCCTAAAAAATATCATGCATGGTCATGTCAAAATGTTTGTGATGCGCTGACCTTTTTGTTGGACAACATTTTTATTCAATTTGGCACAAAGTTGTATCGACAAGTAGTTGGGATTCCAATAGGCACTAATTGTGCTCCCCTGGTTGCAGATTTATTCCTGTTTTGTTATGAGAGGGCCTTTATGATGTCTCTTTCTGATGATAAGCATGCTGATGTTATTGATGCGTTTAACACTACATCCAGATATTGAACGATATTTTAAACATTAATAATGTTTATTTTGACAATATGGTAAGTCAAATATACCCTTCAGAGCTCCAACTGAAAATTGCTTATACCTCTGATACTGAGGCCCCATTTTTAGACTTGCATTTGTCAATTTCTAATGATATTGTTTCTACCAACATTTATGATAAACGTAAAGATGATGATGTTACTCGCTCTACATCCATGGAGTCTATATCTCTCAACTCATTCGTTTTGCTAGAGCATCTAGCTAGGTTGCTGACTTCAACACTCGCAATAAATTGTTAACTCAGAAACTTCTTAAACAAGGCTATCGGTATCATAAACTTCGCAAACCATTTTCAAAATTTTATAGACGATACTATGATTTGATTTCTAAATTCCAAGTTGTACTTAAATCTTTCTTGCCACAAGGACTTTCGGAAACTGATTTCTATGGTGACTTGGTGTATTAATTGAAGAAATTGTTGGCTCTCATAATTTTTCAGCGCAGTTAAAATAATTTTTCATTATAAAAAGATTGGCTATAACATTAATGTATTGCAACAGACGGCATGCTTCGTAGTCAACCCAATCACAGTTGGCAACTTTGCTTTTCTCTTTAATTGCACGCTGTTGGATTGGACTCTATGACGGTTCCAACTTAAAGACTTATCTATTGAGGAGATGGTAGGGGCCTGATGCTTTGTCTGTTTGTCGTGCCCACCGGGGTTTACCTGTTGGATTTCTTTTGCTCCGGTATTCAGTTTTATTTACTGTTGAGTCCTTATCTTTGCTTTATCGCCTTGTTATATCTTGATTCATATGTTTTAGGAGATGATGCATTGATAGGTTAGGGGTCTTTCATGCAAACCAAATATCTATTTGTCTTGATCCACATCTGAATTGAGGGTGAGGTTAATGCCGTTAAACCGGTTTAAGCCCTCCAGTAAAATTATTTTTACTGACCGTTCCAAGGCGGTAGTTCTTTTGTGGATCTTTTTTGTTAGTTACGCTTAATGTTGGAGTGTGTTGTAATGTGGTGTCTGTTCATTGTAGCCTTGTGGTCACCTGCTGGGAAAGAGCTTACCTCTTGGCTGTCGTGTGTGTTGTGTTTTGTCACTTTCCCAAATGTGTCTTGGTCCACATCAGAATAAAGGCTGAGGTTTGTGCTGTGAAACCGGTTTAAGCCCTCCAGTAAAATACTTTACTGACAGTTCCAAGGCGGTACTTCTTTTGTGGATCTTTTATGTTTTTTCTTTAGTGTGTTTACTATGTCTTTGTGTGCGTCTGTTTATATGTGCTTTGTGGTCACCTGCTGGGAAAGGGCTGTCCTCTTGGCTCTCGTTTGTGGTGTCTAACTGTGAGTTTGTTACTTTCCCATTGGTATCCTAGGTCAGGTGTGGTACTTGATTGTATCGATTCCTGATCTTTGCACCCTTACTTACTCTGTAACAGATTTAACAATGTTTACTAAACGTCATTCAGAACTAAGAAAAGTGTCCACGAAAAGAGACAGGCTAAAACGTAAATTTAATAAAACAGGTAATCAGAACATCTTAACAAGGTACAAATTTCTTATAAATGAAGTCAATGTTTAAAAAAAACACGCAAAAGAACAGTTTTACAACAATTTGGAGCTTTCTATTTCAGATTTCACTCAAATGCCAAGAAGCAATTTTGGAAAGTAGTCTGCCATTTGTTAAATATAACACATTTTCTTCCTCTATACAACCCTTAAACTCATTTTCTGTTACTAGTCAAAATAATTATTGCTTTTCTCTGGAAGACAAGGCTGATCAATTTGAATAGATATTTTACTTCTATTTCTATCGTAAACGACGAAAATGTTACACTGCCCGCTTTTGAAAATAAATGTCAAAATAGATTATCAAGGATTATTTGCACTTGCAATGAAATTTAAACTCTTATATGGCTATTGAACCCAAATAAAGCAACTGGACCAGATGAAATTAGTAATAGAATACTTAAAGTTGTAGCTAAAGAAATTTCAACCCCACTTAATATATTATTCAATAGATCATTCAGGGAGGGTAAGTTTTCAGACATTTGGAAGTTTTCAAACGTTATCCTACTACACAAAAAGGAGATAGCTCTGATTCTTCTAATTTTAGCCCAGTTCTCTACTAAGCAATATAGCCAACATACAAGAAAGAATTGTCTTTAAAACATGTACAATTTCTAAATGGAAAATAAACTTCTTCATAAATATCAAAGTGGCTTTCTACCTTACCATTTTACAACTTACCAGTTCATTGATATATACCACCGAATTTGTCAATCTTTTGATAACAAGCAATTGTGCATATTTCCTGGGCCAGACGAGCTAGTTTCTGCCATTTTGGCGTCATCAGTGACCCTCTAATAGTTTCAAAGTTCCACAATGAAACCCATGATCCAAAAGGACAAGAATATCAAATCTACACTATAGTCAAGGGCAGGGAGACGTTCTACCGCCGCAATACAGTCCAAATCACCAGCTGCAGTAAAGTCAAATGTCTTAAGGCTATCCTTTGGAAGCAAAGACTGCACTAAAGAACTGAAACTAAAGTGTGCATATTTCCTGAGCCAGACTAGCTAGTTTATATGTATAGATATATGAAAGCCTTTAAACACCATAACATGAACATCATATTGATGAAGAAATTTGCAATTTTATATTTAACATTTTCTAGAGTAAATTATCATTCTGTTGTCTGTTTTTATAGGTTAAGTATATAACTAACTTTAATACGTTCTTTCAATGCCTAGTTCTTGCTTTGAATTATGGATCATGGGGTGTTTCATATATTTACAACTTATTTTGTTTTCACATAATTGATAAAGCTTCACGTTTGTCACAAATGGAACTTAATAATTATTATCAAAAGGCATTATGAATGCACACTTAGTTTTGCAAAACATATTAACTGTTTAAACTTTTTTTTAAAACAACAAGATAAATTTTTTGAATTGTCCCAAGTTATAGGTTTTAAAGCTCACAGACAAAGAAAATATGATATAATTCAAACAACAGCTGAAGAAAGATGATTCTAATGCTCTGCCAAATGTTTTAAAGTAACATATATAGCCCAATGAATATATCATATGTTCATATGTTTGTCCAAATGTAGTAAGATAAGATAACATAATATTTTTTTCGAGAAATGATAATATATAGTTATCATTAAAAGGCATTATCAATGTACACTTAGTTTTGCAAAACATATTAACTGTTTATTTTTTTTAAACAACAAGATGGAGTTATTGATTTTCCCTAAGTTATCGGTTTTAAAGCTCACAAACAAAGATAATATGATATATTTCAAGTAAAAGCCGAATAAAGACAATTCTCATGTTCTGCCAAATATTTTAAGGTAACATATATAACCATATAAATATATCATTTGTTTGTCTAAAATATAGTCCAAGATATTATTTTTTGCCTGAAATGATGAGATACAGTGGATTTAGATGGTTGTAATATTTATTTAGATTGATTGGTTGAGTTAATGTTTAACATCTTAGTCAACAATATTCCAGTCAGGTCAGTGCTTCTCCTAAAGGGAGGAAGACAAAAAGAGGAATAGGAAAGACTAAAAGGCATTGACCCAAACTCAAGTGAAGCAAATTTTATCCTAGCAACGAGCCAAATATGACAGGACCATATCGCTAAAATTCCAGCAAATATCACAGCTCCCTACCACCCACATTATTCATCTGAAGAAAGTTTAATTCAATCAGCTAGTTAAACATTTATAAGTTTTAAAGCAACTGGATATTTTTGTGTATCAAGTAAACCTTTGCTAATATTGTACAAACATAGTCCGTAACATGATAAGGCTAATTTCATTACATATTTAAGTTCATTTACAATACAAAGTTGCTTATTACTAAACATAGTAGGATAGAAATAATATTGCGTACAGTTTATATACAATTTAACATTTATAACTTGTTACAATAAAAAATTCATGTTACTTTTGATACTATGCATTATAACTGTCTGCAATCGAGACTGTCTCCATATCAAATTTTATACCCACATTTGTGTATACAGATGGTGACACATTCATTTATATTTAGCTTAAAAGATGTTGCTGACTTCAACACTCGCAATAAATTGTTAACTCAGAAACATCTTAAACAAGGCTAACAGTTTCATTAACTTCGCAAAACCTTTTCTGAATTTAACAGACGATACTATGATATGATATCTAAATTACAATTTGGACTTAAATCTCTCTAATGCCAAGGCCTTTCGGAGCCTGAATTCTATGGTGACTTGGTGTATGAATTGACGAGATTGTTGGCTCTAATAATATTTCAGTGCAGTTTATTAGAATAATTTCCCATTATAAAAAGATTGGCTATAACATTAATGTATTGCAAAATACTGCATGCTTGGTGGTCAACCCAATCACGGTTAGCAACTTTGCTTTCCTCTTCAATTACACACCAGTGGATCGGACTTCAGACTCTATGACAGTTCTGACTTAAAGACTTATCTATTGGTGAGATGGTAGGGGCCTGGTGCATCGGCTGTTGTAAGGCCCACCGGGGTTTACCTGTTGGGTTTTTTAGTTTTACTAACTGTTGAGTCCTTATCTTTGCTTTATCTCCTTGTTATATCTTGATTTGGAGATGATGCATTGATACGTTAGGGGTCTTTCATGCAAACCAAACATCTATATGTCTTGTTCCACATCTGAACTAAGATTGATAGTCCAGGCGCTTATGTCTGTACAGGCCTTAGTTTTTGACTTGGCACAAATTACCTGCCAGAAAAGGTTTGACTTCAGAAATGCAATCCTGGGGTCTTCTGCAATACTCCAAGGTACGTCGTACATTTAAATTGTGGTAGCAGATTTGCTGTAGGACGTCATCTTTTGAACGTACCCTACGCTAAATGAGGCTTAGGTAAATTGAGAGGAAAACACGCCTCACGTAATATTTAGGGAGATGGGGTAAATCACCCCTTCCGTTGGACCTCTTTACGTCTAATATACCATATATACATTTTTTTTAAAATTGCTTTACTGTCGTATGCCATTGCATACATGTAATGAATAGATTTAAAGAGAAATATGCTGAATAGGAAGCAATGGTTGTACAGACTCCGTGACCCCAAGATGTGTTCACAAATCAAATTTGGGATTCCTAGGATGTATGCTCGTGGACACGATTTTTTCTAGATCTGATGGCAGTGGTAAAGGTGTGTGACGCTTCATGACCCTAAATGCATTAAGACACGAATTTTGGAATTCCTGCCTAAAATAATATAGGAGATATACTCCGCATATGACATGAACACTCAAACTTCTAGGACACTAAGGACAGTCAGTTTTATTACTATATGCCTCCCTTTGGGGGCAAAAAACCTGTTGTCATGACCGTCATAAGACAGTGCCTGAATTCATAGTAATTCTATGTAATCAGATGTGGATGACAACCACAGAAGTACGTTTACTGATGTGAAGTTCGCTAGCACTCTTAGCCAACTAAGGACGTTTTGACTTTGGGACGTTTAACTTTGCCAGCTTTTTTGAAAAGCTAATACTTATTGCGTTTATATAACCGACAGGGCAAATTGACGCCTTCTTTCTGATTTCACGGACAGTTTACTTCGCGCTGTAGGTCAACCCACGATATTTGGTACCCCACTCGTTGTTCGGCAGCGAATAAAATATAGCCTGAGCACGGAATAAAGCTTCGGTCAAAACCTGAATTTGATGTGTGTTTTGAATGATGTTTATATAAGCGGCCGGCCACGGCCGACCGCAATAAACGGGAAGTGATGATTCAGTACTCCGGCTATCCTGGCGCATCGGTTGAGGCCTTAATTCAGCGGGGTTTGTCCGATGTTTATTATTTTGAGCCTGACCTCGTTATTTTGGACATCGGTACCAACGACCTGTCTTCTTCCCCACCTGAAAAAGTGGCAAATGCTATTGTGTCCCTTGTAAATTCACTGCTATGCACTACATACGTTAAGAAAGTGTTTGTTTTACAGGTCCTACACAGATTTAACCCTACCGTGCCTGTTCGTTACAAAGTTGACATTGATATATTTAATCCCTATGTGAATCAGTGCAATGACTTGTTAGCTACAAAGTTAAAAGACAGGAATGATTGTCAGCTTTGGTGGCACAAAGGGTTTTGGGGGCCTTATCAGCATCTCACTATTGCCCCAGATGGTGTTCATCTGTCTGATCCTTACGGTCAACGTAAATACTTTTATAGCCTCCGTTCCATTGTGGTATCGTATTTAAAAGCTTATTAAGTGCTTAAATATCACATACACATTTTAAGCTGGTAAGCAGTTGGACTCTGCTTTTCAACAGTCAATATGTGGTAAATCATGGTCAAGTTCAAGACTTATTCATGCTGATGTTATTATACGAAGTCAGACGGTTGGCTTGGCGAGATTGTTTGCCTAGTTTTTAACGCCGCTTGGTTAATTTTCCATGTATTTGACTCAGGTTGTATGGGTTGCAAATGTTTCTCGCATGGCTAATAATTTGTCAAGCGAGAATGTTCGCTTTGTTCGTGAGCCATAATTTCAAGTTGAAAATTCGGTAACGGGGAACTTGCCTTAAAATTTCGGCATAATCCATCGATCGAACAACCCTGATGGGTGGGACAGACATCGTCACGTGTCTATAGCGAGCACCAATTAATATAAGATTGTTGATATTTGTATTTTTAGATAATTAGTGGACCATCACGAGACTTATCATCGGATAATACAGGCCCTGGGTATAAAGCTTTATTTCGTGCTCGACTCAGCTGAGCATGAGGTTTCAACTGCCCAAAGGGACTAAAATGTTAAATAATAAATACTCTTGCTTTCAAGCTGCCCGGTGATGTGTTTGTCATGACAATAAATGTTAAAATGCCAACAATTGTTGGCATTTTAACATTTATGAGCATGATAAATTTATGCTCGGTTGGGTTGAGCGTGGTAAAGGGGTTTATCACCTCGGGTCCTGTTTGGGTCAACAACAGTATAGTCTCCCGAAAATAAAATTAATTATCGGGCACCCTTTAACGTCCTCAAAACAAATCATTATGTTTTTTGCCAGACCTCCAGAAAAAAGAGCGTGTATGATAGATGTGTTGTGGGTGCTCAAAAGAACAGTCTCGGTTGAAAAATAAATACTTCTCTTGCTCTCACGCTGCCCGGTGATGTTTTTATCATGATAATAAGGGTTAAAGAGCCAACAATTGTTGGCTTTTTAACATTTGTGAGCATGATAAATGTTGTGCTCGGTTGGGTTGAGCGTGGGAAGGGTTTTATAACCTCAGGCTTTGTTTGGGTCAACAAAAGTATAGTCTCCCGAAAATAAAAATAATTATCGGGCACCCTAAAACGTCCTCAAAGCAAATCCTTATGTTTTTTGTCAGACCTTTAGAAAAAGAGCGTGTCTTTACATGTGTTGTGGGTGCTCAAAAGAACAGTCTCGGTGAGGCTTTTTTTTGAGCGACCAAAACATATGTTTGGCTCGATTACAATATCACGATGATGTCTGAATCATGTGTTGTGGGTACTTAGAGGAACAGTCTCTGTGAGACGCTTTTCGAGAGCCCAAGACATATGTTTGGCTCGATAACAAATTCACGTTGAAACAGTTGCATATTTAGACTTATGTCTTTATACATATTATTCAGTAGTATTAATCACATGTACACTATAAGTTTACCACTCCTCGTTAATACTCTATTATGACTGTTTTGTATTATGGGCCGGTGGCCTTCATTATGAAATAAAACTTTTGTATTGTATTGATTTGATTTTGTCTGGAATGTAAGCAAAGAAAAATAGTATAATTTTATTACCATCTCTCTAAATATTTAGTTGTTTGTATTTGTTCTATGGGGAATTAACCTAGGTATGTTGCTGACTTTGTTTGCATAATGTGTACAATAGTAAACTGGGTACATAAAGATATTTTCAAATGACTGATGAGACTTCATTCAATAAAACTTAGTCGTGTTGTTTTTCTCCCGCAATAAATATTACACAAGTCTACATCCTTAATATCTTAGCTTTTCAGGGCCCAATCGTATACTGTCTTTGATAACATTTAGGACAAACATATGACCTTATGATATTTGATACGGTTATTTATGTTACTTTGATAAATCTGGAAGAAATGGAATATATTCTACTACTTCTAAAGAGCTGTCTATTTCTTTGTTTATGTGTTTTAGAATCTTTAACTTTGGACAAATCAAACTGATATTTCGTGGAGATGAAAACTTAAAAAAAATCTTTATTGTAAATGTAAATGTTTATTGGTATAGTGACTTAATAAAAACAGATAAATATCTTAGAACAAACTGCTGTCTTGTTATAAATTCAAAACCAAATAGGTTTGAAATTCAACATATGACATATAATATAAGGTATTTAGCAATATATATATATATATATATATATAGTCTTAAAGTTTGTAATGTACGTTACATATTGTCATACAAGCATTAAAATATGGAACTTTACACCAGAAACGCAGTTTAGTATAACTTTTTACTATCGTGTATCGATAGAATGCTCAAGTATTGTTTAAAAAGTCAGCAGATGGTACTGTATGCTAACTTACAAAATGAAATGGTTCTAACCATATTCACCATTTTCGGGGGATAATCATATTCAACAGCTTATAATTCGTAAAAAATTATGATAGAAACGAGATGTATGCAGTTTTGAAACAGTCAGGTAATTATCTCATCCAAACATGGTATGGGAAACGTATATGCCCATTATAGAGCTTATAAAATTAAACTTTGATCAAAATTAATTGTTCTTATAAGGCGTAATTGAAGATATAACGTAAATGGCAAATATAACATAAACGTTGTGCTTCTGGATGCAAGCAATTTATTTTCATAATTTTTTATGTCCTTATCGAGGTTTTGGCAGTAAATAACGACCGTATGCACCATTTGGATACAACCTGGATACCATTTCTTATTCAAATGTCGCCATTTTGTTTTTATAGTAAAATGGGGTAGGTGTACAAAACGACTCCTCCTGAAATACTGCTACCACAATTTGACTGTACGACTTGCCTAGAAATGTTGCAGAATGGTAGTTCTAACTATTTCTGAAGTCAAACCTTTTCTGGCTGTACAATTGTGCCAAGTCAATTTTTTGTACTTCAACAACAGCAGAATCTAGGGCGAAGATTTGGTACCAGTAAAATGCATTTAAGCTCCACCCTCCCGGTGGCTTAGGCTGCTGTCCGTTCTAAGGCGGTGGTTCTGTTGTTGTTGACTTTTTGTTTATTGATACTCCCATTTCGGGAGTCTGTAATTGTTCTATGTTTTGTTATACGTTACTTTATGTCCATTCTAGTATTGAAATAATCTTGATGGGGAAGAGAGAGCTGATTGCTTTGCTTAATTTGTCTTCTTGGTGTCTCGTGATGGTTGAGCGACTCTTCCTCGCGGTGCCACGGGGTTGACTGCGGTTTGTGATTGTGGTATTTCCTGATCATACTCACTTACTACTTTTTATATTTTCAAATGATATTCTATAAAAGATAGGGAGCTGATCTTTACAGTTTTGGACAGGTCAGTGAATTGCCTTTGTGGAAGCATCAAAGACCAGACATTATAAACAGTCATAAACATTTCAGAAGAAACGACAGGCGTAATAATTTATTAAAAATTGGGTAGTTATGCGAAACGTCATGTAAGTAACATAGTGGTTGGCATCATTTTGTTTTAAATGATAAGGGTTTGTTGCTTTTTGATTAGGCTAAAATGAAAATTAAAAAATGTATTCATTTGAATAGCATTTAATACATTTTTTGACTTTATACATCATATGTCATTTGAACGATTTATGATGGGTAACATACGTAACAGGATGTTACAGGCTTACGTGACACTTGTCAGAGGGCTAACATGTTTCAAAAAGCTTGTAAGACATTTGGCTATATGGAAATCATAGCCTTCAAAGTTCCCCCTTGAGGAGCAAAACCATATTTATATATCCCATGGCCTACTATACCATCCCGTTACATTACAAATACACCAATCAGGTAAACCGTTTTCATGGCACGCAACAGACGATAACTTCTATCCCACCTATATGTACCGTACCTAAATACCCCACTACCCCCTTTTAAACTTCACTACCTTTCAAAGCCTGCAACACTATAAACAGTCAGCAACCCAGTTCAACAAAATTTCTCCTCGCATCATGCACAAATCCACGTGTTTCTGGATTCGAGACTAAAACCTCCTTCACCATACCCACCACTTCCTAGCGACCCTATCCTACATCTCATTTCCTAACATTTCTGCTATATCATTTCCCACCTCGACTTACATTTATAGCCACAGTTACACACTTACTCAGTGAAGATATCATTGACATTTCCCTGCGTATACAGCCATTTGCGATAAGCAGAGTTCTGCGTGACTCTTCACAGTTGCATAAGTTGACCCATTACTTTTTGGTATATCAATTACAGTAGCATTTCTTTACGGTTTTCAAACTAATTGTATCGTAAAATAGGAGGAAAGTAACAAATATGCAAAAGCCAGGATCTACAGCAATCAAACCCCGTATCCCTACCTCAAACCCACAGGGACCCATAACAAAACTACCACATTGGAACAGTCCCTAAGCGAGAAATTAACTCATTAAATTCGCTGTTACCCCTGAAAAATCAATTTTAGTATCAATAAGTATTTAGAATGAAAACCAAATATTTTTCAGATTGATGGTATCAAATATTCTCAGTATTCATGACTAAAATTAAAGAGTTTTCAGTATTCAGGTTGTAAATAAGAGATTGTTTATATTCAAGGGCGGATTACACTCCCTGTAATTTGTGTACATGTTAGCTTACATTAAAATAAATATTGTTTAGTGTTAATCATAATTAAATGAAAAAATGAAATACCTATACTGATTTGGTACCAGTAAAATGCATTTAAGCCCCCCGGTGGCTTCGGATGTTGTCCGGTCTAAGGCGGTGGTTCTGTTGTTGTTGACTTGTTCTTTATTGTTACTCCCATTGTGGGAATCTGTAATTATTCTATGATTTGTTGTACGTTACTTTATGTCCCTTCTTGTTTTGCAATCATCTTGATGGGGAAGAGATAGCTGGTTGCTTTGCTTAGTTTGTCTTCCTGTTGTCTCGTCGTGATGGTTGTGTGGCTCTTCCTCGCGGTGCCATGGGGTTTTCTGCAGTTTGTGATTTTGATATTTCCTTATCATACTAACTTACGATTTTTGCCTCCTTACCTAGAAAAAGAATACAGTTGGAAAAGATACCGTTACCTTCTTTTCGAGTGATTATGAGATCTGGCCGATTTCAGCAAAGTTGTGGCTCTACAAAGAAAACAAGTATATTCTACATGATCCTAGGAAAAAAGCGACATACACACGTGTCCATTGTAGAGCGCTACCTGTCGGCGACAATGCTCTCAGCTTTGCTCATAATCACCGTGACTTAGGTATATTATTTGTTGATAAATCTTAATGTTAGAAGACTTCAAATACACTAAATAAGCCTAATTATACAAAGGAAAAACAACTGGCATGATCATTATGTATAGATTTATTGTTTCATATCTTATATCTTTGTTTGTCCTTTTACGCGCCAACAGCTATGGATGACGGGAGTGTTCAACTATATTGTAATTATAATAAATGTAGAAATATTTCAAATATTTCATTCTCCAATAACAAAAGCACAAAATATATATAATAAGTACAAAAATGCTAGTGTCATATCAGTTGTTTCTGGCGTTCCATTATTTAAGTTTGATTGAATATTCCCCGGGTCAATCCATTATCCAGACCCAAGTCGGGGAAAAAGGAAAACATGTTTAGTTGGAAATGGGCCTCGTCACGAGAAAAACTCTCTTCTGTGATTTTAGAACAACAAAGGAACAGACTAGCTTGCTCATCCGTGCAAGCTGATCAGCGCCTTTGTTTTTCATGTTTTGGAAAGTATCATATCCAAACGTGCTACAAGCGAAATTTCAACTTTCTAACTAGTCCTTGTAACTGAGGAGACTGGTTTGAATCTCGCTTTGTCGGAAACCCCGAAGACAGGTTTTGTCGCGACGAGGCCCAAATATAAATAGGTTCGTGTATCTTTATTGCAAATCATGAGACTTGTAAATTAGAAATTACTACATTGCTCTCATGAATTAAAGGAACAGCTTAAACACCTAATTTTTAATTCCAATTTAAAGGCAACACATAACGGTTCAGAGTGTCTGCTGCTTTTGAATCATTTGAATATTGCCCCGAAGTCACTGACTAAAAGCAGGAAATGTCCTGAACAAGATCACAGGCCCTTTTCTGTAAAATTTATGTATTTTTTGGAAATGTGTAATTTTTCAAACTAAGCTCAAACAAGGGCATTGCAAGCAGGTGTAAATATAACACTGTCTGCATTTGCGACATGAATTTTGGACTGGCTTTTCTTACAAGATCAATCCCAGGTCGAAATTCCGCGAATCTGTGAATTTTTAGAAAAATGCCAAAACGGTACGATTTTCAAAAAATGAAAAAAAAAATCCATGAACTAAGGCAGGGCATTCTCTGTATAACCTTTCCTGTAGACCTTGGCTTTGAGGCATTATTCAAGTGATGCAAATGAAGCGGACATTCTGAATCGTTGTCTTTAAATTGGGCTTAGACCTTGGGGGCGTTTAACGATGCGATATATTTGGGAAAATAGAAGGTGTTCCTTCAATTCTTTTGAGCAGTGTATGTTTTGGAACAGGACATTTGGGCATAACATGATAATTACTTACAATGGACAAGATTTATTTATAGTATACGGTTTCATGTACTTGTGTACTTTTTTCTACTTAAAGTCGTTTTATTAAAAACAATCAAATTCTTGCAAAACATTTTAAAAACGCCATGTAGTATTGAAGCGTTTAACATTGCGATATATTTGGGGAAAATAGAAAGGTGTTCTTTAATTCTTTGGAGCAGTGTATGTTTTGGAATAGGAAATTTGGGCATAACATGATCATTACTTACAATGGACAAATCAAGATAAAAAAAGATGTGTTTATGTACATGGGTACACTTTTTTCTTCTAATGGTCGTTTTTTTTCTAAAAAGTATAAAATATAAAAAATCACTTTTTTCGGTAAAAATCAAATAATTTCATAATTGAGTTTAAAACATCGAAATTTTTACTCGTGCTGCACACTTGTAAAAAATCGGTTTCGCTCTGCACACTCGATGAAATATATTTGGTGTTCATATGAAAAAGTAAATTTATTCTATTTATCCATACCCAATGCGTCGTTCTTCTTCAATCAGTAAAAGGAGAACATTGGGTCATGGCCAGTTCTTCACAAAAGAATATGTGGGAGTTTAATGTAATTTTAGGTAAACAAGAATATCGTATTTCACATTCAAACGATTGACGAGGAGTCGTTATTGAGATTATTCTATAAAAAGTTATTCGGTCATTTTCCCCCAAGAAGAAGGGGGAATTTGCCTTTAAATACGCCGATTGATAACGTTTATGAATTGCTGTGGATGGGAATTGGGTTATAAGAACGGGTGAGTTATTTAATAGTAAATCATATCGTACAGTGAGGTTGCCTTACTAACTCATTTTATGGTGATTTTCCTTGGACGTTACTTTTTCTAGATTATCTGATGGTAGATTTAGGAAGACTATCATTGCCTCTAACTAAAGATATATTTGTTCTTTGAAATAATCTTATATAGAAAATATATAATTGCTTTCCCCCTACGTCACTATAGTTTCCTATTGAGAAACATTTGCTCTCTTGCAGAATCACATACATTTGGTTAAATATGCCTGCTTCAAAAAATTAAACTCACTCTGAACTGTAAAGACTGGACACCAGGAGGCTGACAAAACTTATATTTGGCTTCAAATTCCATCACAGATGACGAATATTCTAAATCTTTTCGGTAGCTTGCGCTTAAGTTTATTATATTACATCGGATAAGCGGCAAACGCGATCTCCGCATGCAATCGACGAACAGTGATTAATTTTGACAGCCGCCATTGTTGGAAAGTCTGTTTACGTGGTATTTTTTATAATTCATAGCCGTATTGCAATAAAATTGGGTTCGTCTAGTTAATGTCAAAGGATATGTGGTTTGTTCTATGCAGTTGTTGTTTCTGATTTCCAGTTCTAAATGTTGTGACATCAACTCATCATTTTTGTTTTGTTTCCATCATTTTTACAAGGCGAAAATATAGATTAGCGATGCGCATTCTCTTTTTCGAAAAGCGATAATTAAGAACTGGCTAGTCGGTGAAACATTTAAATGCCTTCCCTAAACATCAGTCAAATTTTACCCCGCGCAATGTGAAATTTTAATCGAGCTACCTACGGTTTCAAATCAAAAGGGTAAATAAAAATGGCAATTGAAAACGCCTTTTCAAAAATTCCAATGCAATCGACGAACGCCGCTCATGGCAGTCGATGAACAAAACATTTAAAAATCCAAAATATCATAAAATATCCTTAACAAGTTATATTTTGGGCCAAAAGAAAAATATTTTTTTGTTATTTATGCTTAATCTTACGTGGAGTACATTGTAGGTACATGCATAAAAGGAAACCAGTTCTAATTCGACTGTAGCGACTTGTGTATGTATCGTAAATGATGATGGTATTAGTACATGTATAGCTTTGATGTAGCAAGTAATGTCTGCTTTCATTTATATCATTATTTAGATTGCATTGCTCTTATTGTATTTTAAGCAGTTGAATTTGCACAAATCAACAAAGAACTATTTATTTAGCCAGGAAGCTGTTTATTTCTGCACATATTTATGCATTTTGAACAAACAGGAATTCATGAGCTGCGTCGTGCAAAAACCTATCATTGGCGGATCTTCTGCCCAGGTCTTACACAAATCGAGCTGTACAACCATAGATGGTAACATTAATATATCCATGAAAACGTAAGCCACTGATCAGCGTTTATTTTTGCGTATGTTATTGTTGAAGAAACCGGAAAAGGCAGGGAGGTGTCGTATTACCACAAACCACCACAGACCACCGCAAACCTCTCATAAACCACCGCTAACCACCCAAACCTGGTTCCATAAAACAACATGAACCACTAGGTTACGATGGTATAGAGTAGTTATGGAAGGCATGGGTCGGTTGCCTGGGTTCGAGGAAGAGGATGGAAAGGTAAGGTGTGGAGTGTAAAGCTGACCCATAGATACTTATGTTTTGTAAGAGAATTAGCAGCTCTAAAACTATTTCCATACTAATAAGGTCGATTAGGAAATTGAACTGTGAGATTCTGTGGATGGAAATATGATTTGGTAGGGTCATTCAAAATGAATGGCCAGACGTACCACAGCTTGCATTACCAGAGAAGCGATCCCTTCAAACCGGCGGAAATTACCGATAGCATTCTACGGACGTACCCGAGCATTTACCTGTATAACTCACACCGAATTTTGTACAGGATTGAATTGCAAAATGATATAAAAAGTGATATTAAACATATTTCTTTTTATACGACAATGTTTTATAAGTTATAAGATTAATATTTAATCTGCGCTCTAAAATGTGGTGTAAAGATAAAATAACTTATTGGGAAAATTCTTCCTTTGGCGATTCAAAATATACCGCATTGCTGTCAAATTTGAATGCATTTTGCGACTTATTTGTCAAGATTGCTTAAGAAGCTATTTTAATCTTCAAATTTGACAATGAAAGCATTTTCGGACAAACTTTTATAAGTTATCACCACAGAGTGAAAATTATATGGTTTACTTCGATATAATTATTTACAAAATAAGTATTTTATAAATTTCTACCCTATTTCGAAATATATAAGGAAGTCACAGTCAGCTTGAAAACAGCTTTATGTCCTTTCTCATATACCAGATAACTTTAAATGTGTAGTAGAAATGGTATTAGACTGTCTGCCAAAATCACCAAGAGTTGACTTTATTACAGATATATCTAAGAAAACTAAATTAATGTTCTCTGTGCGTGAACAAAGTAATATTCAAAATTCTTTTGATCTAAGACACAAAGACTTAAGCACCAAAAGACTGCAAAGGGTGTTAACAAAAAGCAACTTATCAAATTTCTGTTTGGCCAATGGCAGAAATCTTAATGTATGCAAAGAGGTACACGGTATAAATATATATTTTGCAAAATCAGAGCAAGTCCACGTCCGTAGGTACAAGCCAAGACGTTAATAAGCTTCCTTTATCTCTGTATTGATAAACAAGATTTGTGTATATTTTATTAATTTATTATCTTTATTAGGGTATACTTTTAAGATTTTAGATATATATTTTTGATTTATTATTTTTAATGTCTTGTGTAATTTTTGAATCAGTAAAACATAAATCTTGATCTGCTATATCACGGAAACACTATGTTTCCTTCTCCCGAAATAACTAATTCAAATGGAAGGAAGACATGTGAATCCTGAAAGAAATAGAGAATGAAAGAAAGGCGATATGTGAAGGAAATAAAAAAGAAACAGTAAGACCCCATTCAAGTCTATACCTAAAGCGTCATAGACAATTTCGTCATTATTGTGGATATTATGCGCATACTAGTCTGAGCATTACACCGTTCGCTGCTAAGACAATTGTACATTTATATCATAGATTGAGCCGTGACATGAGATGTCCAACCATGTGGTATGTGCGACCAGCAAAGAATCAGATCAGCCTGCGCATACGCACAGACTAGCCTTTGCTAGTCGCTTGGTTATTCTGTGAATATTAAGCTACTGACCGAACATCATTTAGAATTTGTAAGTTTAAAAGGAGGCTGCTAAGGCTCGTCTGAGTCTCCACTTGTCAAAATGCCACATTGTTGGAAATCACGTGTCACGGCTCAATTTGTAAGTAATAAGGTCTACATATACTAAATACTAGTACTTATGATTAAATGGTTATGGATTTCAGTACGACGTCTTAATGTTTCGATTTTATTACAAGACAAGCGTCCTTTTTGTGGGACATATGCAAATTTAGTGCACTCCAGGTCAGACGCTGCAGAACTCGGCGCCTGATCAGGGTCTCCACTGTTTACTTTAAGAATGTTCTATTAAAGTTTTGGGAAAAAGTCAGAAAAATACCACCCAACATCCTTTAAAACAAAAATGGACCGGTCCAATTATTCAGGTTGGGAAATTGCCTTCGGCTTAAACGGGTTAATTTAAAAGTATACAAACTGTTATTTTTACTTTTGAAAACACAAGACGCTTTAAACAAACATGTAATCATATTTAGCACCGCTTTTTATAAATTGCTGTATTTTGCACTTTTTGTCACAAGATACCACACCATTAGGGTAGTTTCATTACTTATACGGTTGAATCCATAAATTATTATGCCACAGGCATAATATACATGGATAATATTCTGAAAAAGGTTTGTAGAAAACGAGCGTTTATCCTTTTCATTCTGATAGATTTCAAGTATATTGAGACAATAAGTATGTAATTGTCCATTTTGTATTTCAAGGGGTTGTTGGTCTGATGAAATGCTGTTTTATAAAGACGGGGATAATACTGCGCTGACTAGTGGCACGCGACACGCTCTCAAGCCTGCTGTTATCAGCTAATCAATGGGGCGTCATGTTGTCAAAAGCTACAGCACCCTGCTGAGTTTATATAGTCTGTTATCAGTGTAATACCCCGCTTACAAATAATGGACACCAACGTTTGAAAACTTTAGAGGGTAGACACAGTTAAGCAAACCCATTCACACCGTCTGTGCACAGGCATATTATCAACGCGTACACATACTTATTATCATTCTGATGGTCGGTACTTTGGCAAACAGTGTAGACCCAGATGAAATGTTGTAAAAGGTTGCATTTGATCGGGGCCCGCAAGGTTGCTAAGATAAAAACAATCTTCATGTATAAAAGAAATACATTTTATATGAAACTCGGATCCCTTCAAATACAAAATGGACAACTCCATACTTATTGTAATCAACATATGCTATCCACCAGCATGGTTCTATGCAAAGTTTATCAATATTCAATGTTGCGTTGTATGTACGTTATAGCAACATAACTGGGGTTCATTCTGCCTGAAAGGAATCTTTGAGCGCTTTTGTACAATCTTCTATTATGTTAAAATAAAGTCCAAATCCAGAACAGCCTGTGTCAGGGTTAATGTCAAGATTGAGTACCAACAATCAGCAAATCTAATTATCCGAATATCAACTGCAATTTAATTAAACACACGCAAAAAAGTGAGAACTATAACTTTCTTTCTAATCGTAGACCTTAATCAATATGTGTGACAGCACTAAATTAAATTTGGTGATGACGACTATGATGAAAGTTCATTATTTCCCACAAAGTTGTTATTATAGAGACACCATAGTCCGACCAGACGCCGTAGGAAACAACAAATGCTCCCGGTTTACCATTACAACAAGGTCGACACACGGCTAATCTGGATCGTAGACACGGGTAGTCCAGAACAATCAACAGGCAGCCCAGAACAATTAAAGCATCCATACTTTAATCAATACTTACTCGTTCTGATTAGGTTCTTCACTGAATAAGCATTGTTGGTTCAGGTTACAAGGCCGTTGTCGCCGGTCTGGGCCACTTTTTTGGACGAGTATGCTTTCCGCCGTGGCCGGCTCATTTATCTGTGCTTACCTCTGATTTCAATTATTGATGCAATCATCAATAACGCTCATTGCGCGTGTCATCCATAGACCGACCTAGCTAAGGTGTGAAAACATTGAAAAAAAAATTGCATTTATAATGACAGTTATCATACTAATGTGCAGTGTCGAGAGAAAACCTGACGTAGTTGCATTCGAAGATTAAAGGCGCAGACCAGCCTACACATCCGCGCAGTCTGATCAGTGCCTTAGTTGTTCGCCCTCATGTAAGTATAATTGATAAACTTGCAACACGCAAAGTTTCAGCTCTGTAGCTTGGTTGGTTTGAGTCTTGCATGGTCGGAAACCCCGAAGGCAGATCTTCTCGCGTTGAGGCCCAGATAATTTCTATGCGCCAGTTTCATTTCCCTCAAATTTGCATTTTTTTCTTCTAATTATTCTAAATCAATAACATGTCGGACTAGTTATATTTCGAATTTACATATACGAGCATTGTGAGCATGTGTTGTTACAATTCATTCCGTTACGGATATACAAGTTCTGCCTGTTCCAATTCAGCCGTTCCCCCAAAGTTCATTCACAGAGAAGGGTTTAGCCGTCGTAGTTCGACAGTAGGCCCTGGCTTCAATACGATGAAGCCAAAGATGTCACGTTATGCCTACCGACAAGGGAACCCATCAACGAAAATTGGTCAGCCAAAATCTATATGAAGCCTTCTGCATCCTAAAGTAACGGGTGTTCTAATTGAAAAGACGCTAATGCATATCTTTTCGAAAATACGACTCTTTGAAGTGCAACCATGTGCCGATCCAGAAAGTTATGCCAGAGGGGGTCCAACTTTGACAACGTTTTTTTTATTAGGGGAGGGAGGATCAAAATACCAATATAAGAGTACCATCATCGGCTAGCCAGTGAAACGCCATTTAAATGGTGTTTCGCTGGCGGGCCAATCATGGCTTAACATCGAATACTGGCTTGGTCGCTTTGTGATTTTTCAGGGGATCCGGATCAGTATTGCTTAGAAACCCTAAATTTTTGTGATTTTTCAGGGGAGGGGGTTGGTCCGGAACCCCTGCCTGTCTGGATCCGCCCATAACAACCAAGGATAAGTGCTAAAAGTACTTTGTCAAAACCTGCGGGAACATAGGTGACATAATGTCTAAGAAATATAATGAAGAAAAAAGTAAAAGAAAACGACTTTGTTTAGCATTCGGTTTCTCACGCGCCAAGAAATATATTTTCTAGCAAAAAATCGTGACTGAAATCACAGACTCATCTGAGTTTTCGTTTGCGGCTAATTTCTGTAATATCTAGGAAATGCTAGTCTGCTCAGCTACAGAGACTAGTTAGAATATAGAATTTTCGGCATGAATCAAGTTTAGATTTTATGCTCTACAGGAATCGCATAGCAAAGGCGCTGTTCAGACTGCGTGTACTCCCGTATATACAAAAGTCCTCATAAAATACATTACCTGCGTTTTTGGTAAACTAGAGGGTTGTCGTTTAGACGAGGAGACATTAATTGATACGAGTAGCATGCCCGCCGATCTTGTAAACTGTATTTGTGGGATAAATTTAGATGTCTCCATATTTTTAATCCCAGTATACTTATCATTACCTTCATTTTAATCTTCGGTCAGTGAATTAAAGATTCTGTGGGGACTGACTGATATGGATTTGCATGGTTTATAAATGTTAAATATTTAATTTATTTTTTATATCCAAATCCGCAAGTATCGCAGTTACTGACCAAAACACGTTTTGCATTGCGAAAATGGTTCATGTATTGTGTAATTTAGATAACTGATTATAATATAAATATATGCAAAATATTTCTGTAATTTGCAAAGCCAACAAAACAGAAACAGTATCCTATGAGACATGTATGTATATTGCTTCAAGACACTGCACGGACGTCAAGCGCCGCTGGACACCTGGGGTTACCTAGGTACACTGTAATATGCAAAGCAGGACACCTGTAGGCCTATTTAGTCCAGGCATCATAAAAGATAATAGCGATGCAGGGGAAATAACAAGAATGTCAAAAAAGAGGGTTCAGACAGGTAACTTTTCTGATTACGTCCCATTGCTGATTGAGGGATTTAGTTACAGTTGTAGTGGTATGAGAGTACACGTTGACAATATAGTCTGATAGGATATGTTTCCCCAGATCCATATACCTACATCAACTGTTCTATTAGGGTACCACTCAATACTAAGCAATACTAAATTCTGGATGATATACCCTTCATTAATATATCTCTCCAAAAGCTAGCATGTCGATCCCTACCCTGCCTTAAACTAAACTAAAATTTAACCGTCACACCCAAAGCATGAATCACATTTAACGAATGTGGTTAGTGGTGGTTAAGGAATGGTTTGCGATGGTTTGTGGTGGTGTGTGGTATTTCAACGGATCGATTAGCGGGGAAGACATTAGACCTTGGAACGGTTGCACTCTCCTGCCGCATGCATATTCAGCTATATTGTAGAGCTTGGAACTGACCTTGCCAAGTCCAATAAGCGTTTTTGACAAATATAAAACAGAAAGAACTATAAAACTAAGATGTAGAGCAGAAACTTCACAAACTATTTTTTATGATATTCATGGAAAAAAACATTTTAGGCCATTAACAAAAGTAAAATGGATGAAATGCAAAAGAAGCCATGAGTTCATCGATTGCCATGTATGCATGTTTTAGCGTTATGCGATTGGCATGTATGGCGGTTTCGATTGCCATAGTATCATTTCCATCACCTTTTCAAACAGATGCTTCGCTATCACTTACCTACAAGAATGTAGTTAATACACACAGAATATTCATTACTGATTTATTTTATATATTAGCCACTGAAACCATCGAAATATGACAAAGAATGCAAGAACGATAGGCATATTTGTCAGTTTTGAGATGAGAAAGAAAACAAACAAACATGACTTATTATTTTTCAGACAGCCCAACCGGATATTTGGACAAAAATATGAACAGCATTTTAGACCTTACCTCAAACTGAGTTCATACTTACTGTTACTAAAATACCTTGAACCCCAATCAACATAATATAATTCTAACCTTACCAAAAACGGATAAACCATATTAGTTTTCTAAAAATCTTTTCCCGGATGACCCTTCAAGACAGTACAACAAACAAAAAATATCGTTATGCTCTAATGGCAACCTTACTTACACATATTTTTGGCGATACGTCCACTATATAAATCATCAAATACTATTTCTTTGGTCTAATTTACTTAAATGTACTTCAATTTCATACCACTTTTAATGACCTTATTTCAAAGAAAAGTATGAATTATTCATGTTTTGTCCAAAAAACATTTTGAGAAACCACCAAATAAACATGGCCGCAAATGAGTCATGTGCTAAATCATAACGCAACAATGTTGATTGATGTTGAGATGTAAACAAAATATTTATGTGATGAAACTAAGGTCATTGGTTTGTATGTCAGTATAATCAAAATTATTTGAACCTGTCCAGTTCTTAGCAAATGTAACCAATATGTATGATTCTTTCTCTAATGGCAACTATCCTATAATTGAAACCTCACTGTAGTACATTTGAGCCACGTCATAAGCCACGTCATAAGCCACTCATGAGAAAAACGGTTTTTTACATAATGCGAAAACAAAGACGCAAATCAGCTTCGCGGTAAGTAACCACGCAGCTGATGCCGATCAGCGCCATTTGTTTTCACTACACAGAGAGCACAAATCTTCTTCGTTCTAAATCCGAAATTTCAAACCTCTAGCTATGTTCTGTGGCTGCACAGTCTGTTATGTGTTGGACCTGGTTGGAAACCAGAATGTTGGTTTTTTTCACACTGCAGCTCACTGTGCTTTGATGACAAACTTCCAGGTATAATATGAGTTTTGTTTACTATAGTGAGTTCGCTCTCTGCACTGTTTGTTTTACAGGTGACAGAATCCGTGGCGAGGACGGAAAATACTTTAAGAGTATTTGACAGGATATTTTCTCCCACAGGAGGGGTATGATTCGGGCATACCATTGGATATAGATCGCCTCTTAAAAGCAATATCAATTATAATTTTCAGACGAAAAAAATCTGATTTTATTCTGATTTTTTGCTCAAAACATAGATCGTGGACACACGTAAGAATCCCCTTACTTGGAAAGTTTTAACGTTTACCCACAATCTATGTTTTGGCACAAAAATGTGAAAATGAACACCTCTATAAATCCCAGTTTTAAGCTTTAATTGACTTTGGAGATGAGCGGTTCACGTTACATTTGCTGGCTTTGAAGCTCATGAGCCATTCCTTTTCCAATTGCAGCTGAACTTGAAGGTCAAGGTGCACTTGTTTGCTTTCTTCTGCAATATTGATAACCCCATAGAGCAAACTGTCAAGAGCCGGAAATTTTATTCAGAACGTTCTTACCAGAAGACCAATGGTCCTGTAACTGCTCACCTGACAAATAGGTAGGTATAAACATGACAATGAAAAAAGTTGCCACAGCAATGAGAGTTTTTACCTGACCGAAACAAAAACACAATTTATATAAAGGATAATATCCTAAGCATGTATGAAAAGTATCAGCTTCATCCACCTTACGCTTTCTGAGAAGATTATTTCACGTTTTTTTTTCTAAAGTTTACCTTTTTGTCCCCCTGGCAACCAATCAAATTCAGCGATTTGGACAAAAACCATAGGAAACCTGGAGGACTATTCAATAAAAAGTCTTCAAGCATAAATTCACTGAAAAATAAAAAAATACCCACTGAGAAAGAAAAATTGTCAATTTTCGATTTTCCAATTATACGTATATAGAAAATATAAGTTGCCATACCAAACAGAGTTCTTATCCGACTGGAATACTAGTAATGTGGAGCATGTATCCCAAGTTTCAGCTTTATCTTCCACATGGTTTCTGAAAAGAAGATATTTTAATATTTTTTTTATAAATTTACCCTTAGTGTGGCCCCAACAACCAAACAAATCAGGGGATTTTGACAAAAGTCATACGAAACATGTGGGACTACTCAATCAACATATACGTGAAACAATTCAAATATCTCAAAGATGGCTGAAACTGTCAATTTATACTTTTCCAATTAAATGTCTATGGGAACTATAAGTTGCCATAGCAACCAGAGTTCTTATCCGACTACAATAAAACATTACTTTATAGGGGCTAATGCCATAAACATGTATGCAAAGTATCAGCTTTATCCACCTTAGGGTATCTGAGATTAAGATTTTTTTAAATATTTCGACGAAAATCAGCCCTTTTTGCCACCCCGGCAACCAACCAAATTCAGCAATTGGACAAAAGTCTTATGAAACGTAGAGGACTACTCAAACATTTCTGTTAAAAAGTCCAAATATTCCCATTGAGACAGAAAAAATGTCAATTTCCTCTTGACCCCATTATAAGTCTTTAGGAGCTGTAAGTTGCCATAGCAACCAGAGTTCTTATCTGACTGGAACAAAAACGTAACTTTTTGTCCCCCAACTGTAGATACTATATATGTATTTGGAAATAATCCGCCTCAGGGTAGAGGAGATGTCGTTTGAAAATGTTGACGGATGAACTACAGACGATGGACGGACAATGGATGACGGATAAATGTATATAGGCTAAAAATAAGGTTTGTTGTCGGCCATTTTGACAATATGGTCGTCTATGTTTGTTGCAAACTATTGAAAGCTTTGTTTCCCAAATCAGAACAGAAAGCTGTTTCCAATAAGAGCTGTCGCATGACAGCGTAGCTCGACTGCAAATGACTCATATACCTGACCAGGGCATAGGGACATACATTATGAGCCCATTCCTTGACTCTTCAGTGTGTCTTATTTTTGCCTGGTATACAAAGTTTAGGTATATGTGCCTGCATGCATGTCTGTATTTGGTATACAGAGCTGACATGTATATCGTATGGGACCTCTAAAATGGACATTGTTGATAAGGTCCTCTGTGTGTGTGTGTGTGCGTGCGTGCGTGCGTGTGTGCGTGCATGCGTGCGTGTATGTGTTTATGTGGGTGGGGGTGGGATTATAGGCCATATGCTTGCATGCTTGTGTGCGTGTGGTATACAGAGCTGACTTGTATACCATATTGGGCCTCTAGGATGGATATTGTGAGTCAGGTCCTCGGCCCCAGTGTGTGTCGATAGATGGCAGGGCCACTCCCGTTGCCTGGCGCCCTTAGCCACTACGGTAGATATCTTCCCTGGGGTCCTACCATTTGCATACTGTGCGCTTATCGCGAGTCATTCCCATTGCTAGACGCCCTTAACCATTGGGTTAGATATGTACCCCAGGGTCCTACCATGTGCATACTGTGGGCTTATGGCGGGGTAAATCCCATTGCTGGGCACCCTTAACCACTGGGATAGATATCTACCCCAGGTTCTTACAATGTGCATAATGTGATTGGGCTACTCCCATTGCTGGGTGCCCTAAACCACTTGGGCAGATATCTACACAAGGGTCCTACCATCTGCATACTGTGTGCTTATGGCGGGGCCACTCCCATTGCTGGGCGCCCTTAACCACTGCGGTAGATATCTACCCAAGGTCCTACCGCACAAAATAACAACGAATTAGAATAAGTGTGTGTAAAAAGTGAACTTATAAAATACTAGATTTTGACTTCTAGCCCCGCCCCTAACCCTAACCCTTATCTCTGCACGTTCATGTGTCAGCTGTCACCTTATTTATGTGAGTGTTTTTAGTGTATGCACCTAACCCTTAACTTGTTAATGCGTTAGATATAACTCGATGTGACACACACACACAGGTCGCTGCAGAGAGCTGACTATCTTTGAAAGTCAAATCGTCTTTCCAAACCGCGCAATATAAGTCACAACAACTTAAAACCTAGTTGCTAAGATGTTTATTCCACTATCGGCCTCAGGTAAATCCTCCAGCATGCAATTACGTTTTTATGTGCAGACCCGACATAGTCTGCCACCAGATTTGGCCAAAATAATCCTTTGAGTCTATCCTGACAGCGCCACTATAGCCACAAGAACGATCCCAAAGGATTTTGGGAACTATACAAGTGCGTAGATTAATACGCAAGTGTGTAACATTAGCTATTTTCGCCGAAAAAATGGGACATTATTTGTAACGCCCGATAGAACCCGTACACGGAATGCTGGCCGACTCAACATACAACAAAATAGAAAAAGAATAACTTTATTTTAGTAAATGTGAACTGCTAGAGATGTCGCGATTTGGTGCAAAAGCACTAAATCGTCAATGCCCTAGCATGTACAATTTAAACACGGTCAAATATAGATAACTTCACGTACCTGTCTAGAATAATGAAACGGTGTCTCTATGACGTATCTTCTACCGGTATCTTTTCTATGTCCCCTAACGTAAATAGACAATTCCGTCCTTATATAGGAAGATATGCATAAGTTTTTGAGAATGGTAAGAAAACCATGCTTCACTAAATCCTCGCGTTACTAAATAAAGTGAACTCTATCTCAGACAAACTGCCCTTATATAGGACTAATATTAGAAAAGGTACTGTATCTCAGTTTATATAGGTGACTAGGTGCATACCTAACCATTTGCGTAGTTATGCGTGTACGCAACCATCACTGATTCTGATGTTCCATATATTCGACATTGTAACAGGTTGTCATGATATAGACTTCTAGAGAACAATACAGCAGAAATTCTATATTATAGACATGTACTAGATTGTGACCTCTAGCCCCACCCCTTTGCATGGACTTGGGGTGTCAGGTGTTGTGAAATGAAAGATAAACCATCAGTGTACCTATGGTCAAAGTATTAAGGCTTTCTGATAAGTGGCTACCAAAATATGGTACTTCAGAAATACTAACTTATGAACATGTACATGTACTAGATTTTGACCTCTAGCCCCACCCCCTGGGTTGGACCATAGGGCCTGCTGTCATGGAATGAAAGCTAACTAAACAGGTTACCTGTGGTCCAAGTATGAAGGCTTTCTAATAAGTGGTTGTCAATGTATGGACTTCTAGAAAACTATACCACAGAAATACAGAATTATGGATATGTTCTAGATTTTTACCTCTTGCCCCATCACCGGGTAAGGACCAAGAGGTCTGATGTCATAGAATAAAGGCTAACCTTACAGGGTACCAATGGTTTAAGTTTAAAGGCTTTCTGATAAGTAGTTGTTAAGATATGGACTTATAGGAATCTATACTACAGGTATGACAGGAGCGGGAATGGGAATGGGAACTGGAACAGGATTGACCGAGGTGACTACAAGTTAGAGTTAGAGAACGAATAGAAAATTAGTTAAATACAACGAGGATTTGTTTGTTTGATTTGATTCTTGACGTCCCATCAACAATCTTTCAGTTAAACAGGGACGGGTCTTCCTGGGTTGAACCAGTATTAAGCTAGGATAAATGTGTCTTGCTCAAGGACCACAACGCAGTGATGCCGGTGAGGCTCGAACCCGCGGCCTCTTGGTCCCAAGTCAAGCACTCTATCACTGAGCCACTGCACTCCCTAAATACAAAGAGGTGGAGCTGAGTTGTATTAATTTATTTTTTCTATGAGTTTCTATAACGGACTTGTAGTATGACAGCACATTTTATTTCCAATGCCTGCCTTTGTCTGTCAGTTTAACTTGTAACCACACATACTTCGTTCCAGCCATAGTCACGTGAATTGGCGATAAGACTCGAACATGCTTGGCATGTATAATAAAATAGTAAGTAAGTATGATCAGGAAATACCACAATCACAAACTGCAGACACCCCCATGGCACCGCGAGGAAGAGCCGCTCAAGTATCATGAGACACCGGGAAGACAAATTAAGCACAACAACCAGCTCTCTCTCTTCCCCATCAAGATGATTGCAATACCAGAATGGACATAAAGTAACGTATAACAAAACAAATAACAATAATTATTACAGACTCCCACAATGGGAGTAACAATAAGTAAAAAGTCAACAACAACAGAACCACCGCCTCAAAACGGACAGCAGCCTATGCCATCAGGGGGGCTTAAATGCATTTTACTGGTACCAAATCTTCGCCCTAGATTCTGCTGTTGTTGAAGTACAAGAAATGTTCAGCTCGCATGGAGGCCTTTTAACTAATGCAATGTATCATCATGGAGAAACACTCTTATCAGATTAGCACACCATGATGAAACAAAGAAAAGAGCTCACGACTCACAGGTAGTCAGAGCTAAAGAAAACCTCAAGTTGAGCCACTGTGGGTCCAGCTACAGATAAGTATATGTTGCGATGCAGAATAGATGGAACAACAGAATCAGTGACGGTTGCGTATACGCACAAATACGCAAAGGTTTAGGTATGCACCTGGTCACCTATTCGAACCATGATACGGTACCTTTTCTATTAATAGTCCCAATAAAAGGTCGAGTTGTCTGAGATGGAATTCATTGTGTCTATATTTATTAACGCTTGCATGATTTCGTTACTTTTCTTGAAGATCTTGGAGATCTTGTGCGCTTTTCACTATATAAAGGATGGAATTTCCCATTCTTGTTAGGGGACATTTTAAACATACTGTTGAAAGTTTCGATATAGAAACGCTATTCATTATTAAAAAGGTACGTGAAGCCATATATATTTTTACTGTGTTGAAATTGTACATGACAGGGCTATGGCGATTTGTGTTATTGCATTGAATCGCGATGACTCTAGCATGTCACATTGTATTGAAATAATAAGTCACTCGTTTTCTATTTTGTCGTCTGTTGAATCTGCCAGCATTCCATGTACGAGTTCTATCGGGTGTTATCAATAACGTCCCGTTTTTTTGGTGAAAATAGCGATTGTTACGCACTTGCGTATGAAGCTACGCACATGCGTAGTGCCTAAAAATCTGCTTGGACCATTCTTGCGGCTATAGTAAAAGCTGTCCGGATGGACTCGTCGGGTTATTTCGGCCAAAAGTAGTCACAGGCCATGTCGGGCCTGCACATAAAACTATAATGGTATGCTGAAAGATTTACCAGGGACCGATAGGTGAAAAACAATTTTAGCAGCTAGATTTTAAGATGTTGTGATTTTATATGGCGCTGTTGGAAAGACGATTTAACTGCCAGTGATAGTCGACTTTCTGTAGCGACCTGTATGTGTCACCTCGAGTTATATCTGACGCATATATAAATAAGGGTTAGGTGCATACACTACAACACACTTACATAAATAAGGTGATAGCTGACATGTATGTTTAGAGATTAGGTAGGTGTAATGTTACACCAAAATAAATGTAAAAAATATTGTACGTTTTTTCACACATAAAACAGCAGAATGTAATCTCTCAATATTGATGTAAATATGTTTGACGAGAGGTCATAATTAGTTGTTTACAACTGATACGTTATACATGTATGAAATTAGCGCGTGGGCAGGGTGATGTCCGACGTAAACGTCCAAACGTTACGTCGGCACCACACTGTTCAACGTTTTCCTGGAATTTTAAGAGAATTGGTATCAGTATTTGTAAACCTCGAAACTATCTAGATAACATGATCTAGAAGAAAAAAAGGGCCACAGGATCTTGATGTTTCAGCTGCGATAGCGTCTCAACCAGGGTGACGTTACGACAGTGTATTGGAAACTTTGTAACGTATGGGTTTGTTCGTTTGGCATAAGAGGTATTGTTTAGCGCTGACATAGGCCAGTCACTAAAAATACTTCTCTATTATATAATTTTGAGTGTGGATATTTAGAAGAGCCGATCCATCCTAACCGCATGGGAGCCCTTAGTCAAACACCCACCGGTGAGGGCTAATCGCGCGCTTATAGGGTTAGGCTGTAATTTAAAAAAGTAAGAACACTGAAATTATTTCTATTTTTGTGAACTTCAAACGAACAACTCCATTCTTGACGCAACAGAGTGATTCTGAGATTCTAAAAGTAGTTTGTTTATTGCAGAATCGTCTCTGATTTGCTGTCCCCTCCTACGTTGGAGGCTGAATGTTGGTGAGCCGCATGATTGATACCTGAGGGCACTTATTAGCTGTCCCTCTCAGGCCACGAACAGCGTGGATCAGGCCCCAATTTTTACGACCAACCACATAGACTAGACCGAGTTGGGAGCCAACCGGCTGGAATTGGTATAAGTGAATCTGACATCCCAACGTGGGGATACGATCAGGAACCGTTGTATAGGATGAACCACTTATACTAAACTTGACGTCTAGAAAGATGATCAACATTACGCGCAAGAAATTCTATGCAAATCAGGTGACGACCAAAATACAGGATCGATCACATTCTTATAACCTCAGCGCCGATTGACTGAAGTAGACAACGTGCGACTAAGAAGATATAGTGTTCACGAGACGCGTAAAATACCAACAGTTATAGTGTTCGCGAGACGCGTATAATCTCGAGAGTTCTTGTCAATAAGAGACTGAAGTATTAAAGGGCCCAATCTTTATATAACGTTATACTATCTTTTTGAATTTAGCACTTTAATTTGGTTTTCCAACAATTCGTTTTAATTTCTAAACTAAATCACCATAAAAATAGGTTCTGATATGCCTTGTTACAGAAGAGTTTTAACCCAATATTGTATTTAACAATTAACTCTGAGTGTCTGTGGTAGAATTTAGAAAATGCTTTTCGAATTTTATGATATCTATAACCTTCTTTTAATAAATTAGCAGATAGAATATGTTTCTGTTACTGAAGTCATTAGCATTAGAATATTCTCTAGCAAAACGAATAAGCTGTGAATTATATACACCATAGGAAGGAAAGCAAGGAACATCTCCATCAAGAAATGGAAAATTTACTGTTTCAAAATTTAATCATCCCGTTTATCATAAATTTTAGAAGAAACTATGCCATTTGTTATTGACAAGTTCAATCCAAAAACAGAGCTTCAGTATCACAAGAATTTGCCTTATTTATCTGAAGTTCAGTGGGATATATCTGACCTACCATTTGTTCAAAATAAGGATTATCAATATTGAGTTAGTCATTAAAATATCTGGAGGTCGAGTTGAAAGCTTCAATAATATCAGTTTGATTATTGTCTGACAGACACAACATAAAGTCTCTCTCATAACAAAACAAAAACAAATCTGCAATAAGAGTAGCATAATTAGTACCTATTGGAATACGTATAATTTGTCTATGTAATTTCGAGTCAAATCTTATAAATATATTGTCCAAAAGATAATGGAGCGCATCACACATTTTCTGACATGACCACAATTTATATCGTTTAGGTTGTTCAGAAGTAATAAAGGCATTTTTATCATTACAAGCCAAATAAAGTTAGCCCTCTTTGTTAAATATTTGTTTAATTAATTCTGTTAGCTTTTCTTTGATTATAGTATGAGGCAATGTAGTATAGGGAGAAATCATATGTAGACAAACCAGATGCTAAAAAAACCCTAGACTTCAATTAATTAAGAATTCACCTGAATTAATAATAGACCAAAATAAGTTTTTACCATTTCTTTCATAAACTGTTGTGCAATATTTAATGACCTGGGTCAGGTGTGGTACTTAATTGTATCGATTCCTGATCTTTGCACCCTTTCTTACTTTAATCGCAGTGAGGCAAGAAGTCAAAAGAATAGACAACTCGGTAGGTGTACATGCACTAGAATTAGCAATAAAACGCGACTTATAGGGCCGTTTTTGAAGTTTAGGTAACCAGTATAACGTAGGAAGCTTACGACAAACAACCCAAATTTAGCTGCCACAAATTCTACTATCAATAAATTTAAAAATATTTAGTTCTCAACTATTTAAGGCATTAGATATTTAAGGCATTTGATATTGCTCTCGTTTACACCTGCACTTTCCTCACGACATGATTTGAAGTCTATTGGCACAGGAAACCTATATTTAGGTCCCTTACATATAATAGACCGAATTCATGAATCAGTTATGATTTTTAAATCCCGAGCGGGTTGATAGCAATATTAAGAGTCTTTACAATCTCAAGAGTCAGAAATAGAATTTTCGATATCAAGTTCTGTTACTAATTTGTTATATTCAAAAAACAGTACTACGAATAGGTTCTTTATACTTATAACAAATGATAAGGGATTCCTTATTTTCAAAATAAGTAGGAAAAGAAGATATAACAGATTTATCTTTAAGTATACTGGGTAAGTGAATGAATTTAATCCCCTTGTTGACAAATTGAATTTTGATAAAATGCCTAATATGATTAGTTCCGGAGTCTATATATGGCCAAAGAGCATGTAATAGTAACACTGGGTAAGAATTGCTGCATCATAAAGTTGATGAGCTCTATATAGAATTTATTAGCCTCAATATCCAAATTACGAAGTGAAGATATAGAAAGAGTTATTAAACGTGAAAGGGCCATATGTCGGCCAGAATGTTTTAAGATGATACTTTGTTCTGAAAAGGTTAAAACATGCTTATTTTTGCGTTTTAAATTTCTATTTTTGCGTTTACAATGAGATTGGTTATTGCGTTTATGGATATCTAAAAGAGAAAAAACATCAAAATCAGGTAATCTAGAAATGTTTCCCTCATGGTAAATATTAACAATACAACCAAGTGGATGTGGTGTTTGTAGAGTATTTTTTTTGTATTTTAAACTTAAAACCAACGAGATTTTATCTTAGTAACAGTTGTACAACAAAGGATGGTTTAAGTGGTCAACTTTTTCGTTTTTTCAAGTCATTATTCTTAATTTTTTTGTTGATTGTTGAAACATGAGCCATGAGAGAACTTGTTTGTGAGGTTTTCAACCATATCCCACACAAACTGGGCTGTACAGCAGCTGCAGATAGCTGGATGCTTGAATTTTGTACTATTTATGCAGCAAAAACAAAGGCCCTGATCAGCTGTGCTGCTTAATACCACACAGATGATCTGTGGTTTGTTTTAGCATATATGTAAAAGTCGGATTTCTGATGATGCGGCTCTTATTGGAACCAGTGCATGATATATAGCCTATGTTATAGGGTTAGCAAACAACATCTTGAAATCTTGTCTGAAATATACATTGTGCCTGTGAAACTGCAATTGCACAAAAAGACGTATAATGAGTAAATATTTGAGATTCTAGTTGCTGAAGAAGGGAAATATATCCTCCACATCCTACACATGGTCACACATTATATCAACAACAAAGCAATCAATAATACTTTCGAAAACACGATATTTCAACCACTAAAACCATACTAAGTTACATCCGGTGCAAAGGAGGATTGGTTTAAAATCTAGAATACATGCGGTGATGAAAACCGTACTGTAACTTCAAAAAAAAGGAAGTTATTGTACGGATTTTCATCCCGCCTCCTTGGTTATTCTAGAGTTGAATACCCACCTCATTTGATATTCGCCTGTATCGGATTTAATTTTATGAAAAATTCAAAGGAAAAATCGAAAGTCACACTACAATAGCTCTTTGCACTTTTAGCAGTTGAGCTAAAATATATATTTTTTCAACTCCCTTCAAATATAAACAAAATAACTTAATGAGCTGTGTCTTCAGAAAGCTGGCATTTGATTTTACACAATAAAAAAACAAAGATGCTGGTCAGCTGTCTTGTAACTGCAACGCTACTCAGCGCTTTTTTATCGCAACATAGATAACATCCTCAGTGACCCACATGCACTGCATTTGGTAACCTACATTCATTGTGATACATGAAGTTCTACGTAATGGATTGCACCAGGGTAATTGAGGATGCACAGATAGTACAATTCCTCTATTTCAAAATTTGTACTAAAATATATGATAAACGGGATGATTTTGATATTGTTAATTTCCCGTTTCTTGATTGTGATGTCCATTAACGTCCATCTTATGGTGTATATATTTCTCAACTTATTAGCTTTGCCAGAGCATCTTCACATGTTGATGACTTCAATTATCGTAACAGCTTCCTAACTACCAAACTTCTTATACAAGGCTATTGGTATCATAAACTTTACAAAGCTTTTCAAAATTTATTGTAGGCATTTTGAATTGATAGAAAATTATCATGTCAGTCTGAAGAAATTTATGTATCAAGGTATTTCTAATCCAGAATTGCACAAATGGTAGGTCAGATATATCCTACTGAACTTCAGTAAATAAGGCGAATTCTTCTGATACTGAATGTACGTTTTGGACTTGAACTTGTCAATAACAAATGGAATAGCTTCTTCTAAACTTTATGATAAAGGGGATGATTTTAATTTTAGAATAATTAATTTCCCATTTCTTGATGGAGATGCTCGTTGCTCCCTTTCCTATGGTGCATATATTTCTCAGCTTATTCGTTTTGCAAGAGTGTGTTCTAATGTTGATTACTTCAACAACAGAAACTTATTTCTAGCTGCTAAGTTATTAAAACAAGGTTATATATATCATAAAATTCGAAAAGCCTTTTCTATGTTCTACCACGGACACTCAGAGTTATTTGAAAAATACAGCATTGGGATAAAAACTCTTCTGCAGCAAGGCATATCAGAATCTATATTTTAATGTGATTTAGTTTATAAATTAAAACGAATTTTTGAAAAACCTAATTTTAGTTATCAATTAAAAAATATTACCAAACGTTATATAAAGGTTTGATATAACTTGGATGTCATGCGACAGTCTGCAAGCCTGGTTTTAAACCCTATTACGGTTTATAACTATGGTTTCCTCTTTAATTGCACAATGGTGGGTCAGGCCTCAGATTCTTTGACAGCTCTGGCGTAAAGCGTCAATCTGTGGGTTGGTGCATGATGCTTCTCTGTAGCTGGACCCACCTTGGCTCAACTAGAGGTTATTTTTAGCTCTGACCTTCTGTGAGTCATGAGCCATTTTTTTGTTTCATCATAGTGGGATAATTAGATTAGAGTGTTTCTCCATGGTGATACATTGCATTGGTTAGAAGGCTTCAGTGCGAGCTGAACATTTCTTGTACACCAACAACAGAAGAATCTAGGGCGAGGATTTGGTGCCAGCAACGTGCATTTAAGCCCTTCGGTGGCTTAGGCTGCTGTCTGTTCTAAGGCGATGGTTCTGTTGTTGTTGACTTTTTGTTTATTGTTATTCCCATCATGGGAGTCTGTAATTGTTCTATGTTTTGTTGTACGTTACTTTATGTCCAATCTAGTTTTGCAATCATCTTGATGGGGAATAGGGAGCTGGCTGCTTTGCTTAGTTTGTCTTCCTGATGTCTTGTGATGGTTGTGTGGCTCTTCCTCTTGGTGCCATGGGTTTGTCTGCGGTTCATGATAGTTGTATTTCCTGATCATACAATTTTTCTATGGAGAGTTGGTATTTAACTTTTAGAAAATCATTGGAAATCAGAACTTCTCTGATCTATTAAGACGTATCGTTAAAGTTTTTGGAGAACAGGTTATAATTTAGACATTATGCGGCAGAGTGCATGCCTAGTTTTTTTTAACCCAATTATGGTTGACAGCTATGCAGTGCTCTATAGCTGCACGGCGGTGGTTCAGGCCTGAGACTCAATGAAGACTTTGATGTTAAGTTAGAAATAGCTGGTTGAAGCTAGATGATTGTTTTTGGCTGGACCCACCGTGGTTTCTCTTCCTCTTGGTACTTGGGATTGGCGCGCTATTTTATTGTGGCACTCCTTTGGCATTCCATTAAATATTTCAAACTAGTGGTTTGCTTCAGCTCTGGCTCGCAGTGTTTGTGTTTATAGCCATGAGCCCTTTTCAATGTTTCATTATAATGTTTTTATGTGATTTAAGCGCTTCTATGATGATACATTGATATTGATAGATTTAGTGAACCATTATGCGAACCAAACTTTATTGTTTCTTGTACTTAGTAACACCTAATAGTACTGCAGATATCAAGGCTATCAGAGGGGTCTACTGGTCAGATCTTTGCAACACCTAGTGTTATATACCAAATAAAAATGTAGAGTCTCTAGTTTTCAAAAGTAGTTGATGACACCTCTGATTCTGAGTACTAACCGAGTTATCTCCCCTTGAATTACTCCACCCATTTTGATCACATTATAAGAGGTTATGATCATTAGTTTGTTAAATAATTGAGATGAAGCATCTAGGAAAAAAATATACCCATCACTACACATAACGGTACTTGAAAAAGTAGAAAAGTTAAGTTTTAGTCAGAGAAATGGGTTTTGAACTTTTTATTCGTCTTTTGAAGTTAAATTATGTCTCAAAATTCCTTTGAATTAAAATATATATGAAAATTTCAATTTAAGAATCTGAACATAAGTGTCATATCCTTTAGAATGACTAAAAATTTAAAGAACGCTTCTTTATCTATGTTATCATTATTTCTAGATTCCCATTTCTGTATACGGAATGCTCTGGGTGTGTGGGGGGGGGGGGCAATGCTAAGCATGTAAATACCCCACCCACCTGTTACTACTGCAGATCTCAGGGCTGTTTTAGGGTGATCTTGGTCAAATTTTGCTAAAATAAAGTGTTACATACATGTACATGTACCAATTAAAAATGCAGATTCTCTAGTAAATAGAAACAGTTGATGACACATTTTGAGAACTGACCTTGTTAACTCCCCTTGAATTACCCCACCCATTTTGAACATATTATAAGAGGTTTTGATCATAAGTTTGTTAAATGATAGAGATGAAGCATCCAGGAAAAAATATACCCTTCACTACTCATAATGGTACTTGAAAAAGTGAAACGTTAAGTTTTAGTCAGAGAAATGGGTTTTGAACATTTTTTCGTCTCTTAAAGTAAATTATGTCTCAAAACTCATTTGAATAGAAATATATTTGAAACTTTCAATTTAAGAATCTGCCCATTAGTGTTATGTCGTTAGAAATCACTAAGAATTTAAAGAACGCTTCTATGTTATCAGGATTTCTGGATTCCAATTTTTATGTATGGAATGCTCTGGGGGCAATGCTAAGCATGTAAATACCCATCCACCTATTACTACTGCAGATCTCAGGGCTGTTGTAGGGTGACCTTGGTCGAATTTTGCTAACATCTAGTGTCATATGATGTACATGTACCAAACAAAAATGAAGACTCTCTAGTAAATAGAAGCAATTGATGGCACCGCTGATTTTGAGTACTGACCGTGTTAACTCTCCTTGAATTACCCCACCCTTTTTGATCATATTATGAGAGGTTATGGGCATCAGTTTTGGAATATAATCGAGATAATGCAGTCAGGAAATAAATATATCCATCACTTTACATAACGGCACTTGAAGAAGTAATTAAATTAAGATTTAGTCAGAGAAATGGGGGTTAGGAACTATTTTTATCGTAAATTATAGTTATATCATATGTCAAATCTCAGCTGCTTTGAATACACATAGAAACTTTCAACAAAAGAATCTGCACACTAGTGTTATGTCTTTAACAATGAATAGTAATTGTAAGACCAGTGCCTCAGTTATGCCAACAGGGCTTCTAGATTCTAATCTCTACATACAGAATGCTCTGATTCAACTACTAGCATGTAAATATCCCACCCACGTATAAGATGAGATGATAACGCTAACATTAGTAAAAGTTTTATAATACTAAACCATCAAAGAATTAGAAGAGAATAATTTCTGACAGGATAACTGTATTGCAAGTACATTTATATGTTTTGTCATAAGATTGTCAATCATACCCAAGAAAATCATTTTAGGTCACTAGTGCCACCAATAACCATAACTCTTGCAAGGCTAAACACAATTTGCCTTATAACTTGAATATACATTCACATTCATACCTGAAACTTACTGGGGCTTATAGACTTAGTACGCCAAACACAATTATAATACATTAAACTATCTAGATATAATAGCAAGAGTTACTGCCCTAGCTTATTTTTACGATTGTTTGTATGGAAAACGGCATGTAAATATAATAATAGCTCAATAAGTTAAATTTGAAAACTTACTTTCTAAATAGGAATAAATCTGTCCTGAACCAAAACTATGTCAAACTGCAGATCTACATTCAGATCGGTACTCGAATCTATTCCTAAATGCTTACATAAATCGCTATGTGCATGCCAAATGCTTTAAAATGATCTAATTCTATAGTCCTTTAGGCATATGGCATTTTTTTGTATATAGTATTAACACCAATATCTACCACTTCCGGTCTATAAAGTACCAGCAATACGCGTAAATAGCACCAAATTGGCGTATACATTTACAAGTGTGATATCATTAACCTCAAATGACAACCTTACTGACTCACAAGTACACTCTATAAATTAACAATGGGCTGTTTTAGTCATACTTACTAAGAAATAAATGTGCTTTAATTTCATACCACTTTCAATTACCTTATTTCAAAGAATGTTATATATTACACATACTTTGCCAAGAACATGTTTCTAAAATACACCAAATAAACAGGGCCTGCAAAAGGTTGACATATTTTCTATCATATCTAGATTATAACACACCAAGATGTAGACAAAATATTTTATGTGTTGAACCTGAAGTCATTGGTAGTGATGACAGCATATGTTGAACCTGCCCATTCTCAGAAAAGTGATTTTTCTCTAATGGCAAGTTTTCTATAATGGAAACCTCACTGTACTTTGATGCTTTACCTGTTTGTATTTCAAAAAGGGTGATTAAAATCAGCAGATACCAATACAGCATAGTAAAAGAGAACCACTAGGCGATGCTACATACTAAATATCAAGGTTCTAGACCTAGTTGTTGGCCATTTTTGGCTTTAGGGGCATAATTTGAACAAACTTGGTAGAGGTCCACTAGCTGATGATACATACCAGATATCAGGGCTCTAGGCCTTGTGCTGTCAGACAAGAAGATTTCTAAAGTTTTCATCTCGAAAATCTATTTTTAGCCTGTGTGACCTAGATATGTAATGGACGAGAACCATTTGAGAGAGGGCTATATAAGGATCATTCCTGCCAAGTTTGGTCGAAATCCAGCCAGTTGTGCAGGATGGCATTAAGTCCCTCGGTAGCTTGCTACTTACTGTTCTTAGGCAATGACTTTCGTGTGGCTCTTACCTTTTGTCGTTGTTTAGAATGGGTATTAAATGTTTTTTGCATTCTATTGTTGGTTATTTGTTATATGCTATAGTAGATCAACTCAACTACCTCGGTTGAGGAAGAGAGAGTTTGTTTTTCTGCTATTGTTTGCATGTAATTTTATGGTCTGTGTTTCGAAGAGGTTTCTCTTCCTCTTAATACTTGGGATGGGCTGTGCTATTTTAATATTTTAATCATTCAAGCATCTTGTTATTTTGTATGTGTGATAGAAACCTGTTTGGTTGAGACTTTAGAAAGCTAAAACTTGTTGAGGAGTAGTTATGCTCCCTTTAAAAAGCTCAAACTTGTTGAAAGAGTAGTTACTTCCCTTGAGTGACTTGCTATTTGTACCAGATTTCATTATGTTTGTAATATATTTGCTGTTTGATTAGCTTTCTTCATCAGATATATTTGTATATGTCCTTTGACTAAGAAATACTTTGTTTCGGACAACAATATGATATTTATACCCCAGTACCATTCCAGCATTGATATCACCACATTATATTTAATTATAATGTGATCTTAATCAATGGGAATCATTTGGGCTGGGGCCAACCGTAGTGTTGAGCCCAGCAGTCTAGGTTATTGGCCTTACAGGACAACTTAAAACCAGACTGACACTCTAGTCCTCAGTGGGACTCCAATAGTGTAAATGCCCATTCTATTTACCAAGTAGAATTTCTAAAATCATAAATATCAGAGCATTGTACTACACTATAGTATTTGCATTTGTATGTTGATAAATTGCCATTATCAAATACCACTTTTATTCTTTTACCATAACTCCATCAGGCCTCAAATCCAGAGATTCGAACTTGTAGTAAACACCCTGTTACCTTGGCTCATGGGAAAACTGCCACATATTTTAGCACAAAAACACAACTTGAAGTCTCTGTCTCATGTTTTCCAAGGGGCTTTGGTAAACTATATATGTTAGCCTGGCTGTCGGTTCGAGACTAGACGCTCAATCCTAGCCCAACCCAGCCTGAGCCTACTACATATGCATGTACGTGCGGTATGTTTCTGGTCTGGTCGGAAACCCTGAAGGTCGGCTCCTGGCGTCGTGGCTCTTATTGAATCTGACTGCACGTTGAATAATAAAGTTTGTTCAGTCTAAAAATTGTCCTTTTATCTGTTTAGAACCATCGAGCAAAATGGCAGAGAAATCAATGAATGAAGCGCTGCTGGCATTGTCATCTCTACAAGAAAAGGTTTGCACGTTTGCATTTAATAGTAATTCATTTATAATTAATCAGTCCAGTGGTTAATCTGGTTTTGTTTTAGTAATAGAAAACAAAAAACATGGACATGGACAATCTACAAATCCAAAACATGAATTAACTGGAATACAAAATAATAATAAAATAACCTCAGCTAACACTGTGGGCAGCTCGTTCTCAAAAGATGACAACTCTGCAACCAAAACTACAATTTAAATACACGCAGTAAGAGTTTCTGATTCAGTTCTCCTTTTTATAGTTAAAAAGTGTATTGTTAAAAAATCCTCATTTTAGTAAAAATTTACATAAACTGCACCATGGTGTAGATGAGCAACATACTAGAGTCACATCCACTTAATATATTATTGCGTGTTTTAAATTAAACATCAACCGACATGTTAAACCTAAACTATGCATTTGGCTTCAGCAAAAGAATGGTTAATAAAAAAAATAAGTGAACTCCTATAAGAGCAGTGTCACTACCAATAAGAAAGAAAATTGGCGGTACTGCAGTTTTGGATAAATCATCAAGACATGCTGAAATACAATTTCAAAACCTTACATGCCAAAAAAAATATGTGTCTGCAATATGATTTCTTCAGCAAATCACATCTCAGGAAAGTGTTCTAGGCCATATGGAGTGACAGTAAAACATATTCCAATATGTTATGTTGCATTTTCTGATTTGTTAGCATATACACAACATAGAGGATTCAGGGGATAGTTTTGAAACGGTCAGCATCAAATTTGTCAACAAAGTTGGAAAATCTGTAGTGTCCGCAACGTTTTGCTACATTGATAATTAAACATATTGAGTAACTAAAACAAGAAGAACTCATATATTTAAACGTTTTGAGATTTAATTGTAAACGTTAACATACAAGGAATTGCATTGAAAGTCAATTGAAATAATTTGATCATTTTTGATGTTATCAAGTATCATATCTTATTATTACAGTGAGCCACTATAGTTACGCACCACTTATAAAATGCAAAATTATTCAAAAAAGAAATAGGATATTTTTAATCTGAGACTACCAGCGTAAAGCGCATCTATAGTTGCATAAATCAATGAAATTTCATTGTGATCAGATCAGAAACAAATGAGAAAATGGATCTTGAAGGGCACTACCCTCAAAACACCATTTCACATTGCATTACTTCGAATGAAACTCAGACCACATTGCACTTTTTTCAGGGTCGAATTTCTGCTATGCAAGAGATAAGAACCGATTTATTCTTGGCAATATCTAAAACTGGAATGTGTTTGTTAACTTAATAATTTTTTTAATGTTTTACTAGTTTGGTTTCCAGCTGGCCAAGGTTTGAAAAAAGTTGATTTTAGTACTTTTTTTAAAGTTAGATAAAATTTCGTATGATTCTTAATAAACCAGTTATCAAAACACTTATTTTATAATTTCATTTTAAACAACCATGTATCCGCCATTTATTTTCGTAAAAAAAATAACGGATTTATTGGCATTACGGTGTTGACGTTAGTGATGACGTCACTACTACCAAGGCTATAAGACGTGTCAATGATAAGATGTTTTCGTGTTTTGATACTTCTATACCAACAAGTGACTCATAACAAGACAATTTACGAAGAAAAACCTGTTTGATTATTGTAACTGACGTTAATATGACGTCAAAACGAGCATTTATTCAAACAGTAACAGTGTGACTGCTTTCAACGACCAAAAAAGGGGGGTTACTTGAATACAATAATAATTATTGTTTTCGGTGTTTTTCTGTCACAACGATCACCATGGATAATGCCTAGCGCAAAACGCAAATAGAAAATATAGACGTTCAAATTGCACATGCAGTTGTGCAATTTTGTCAAAACTGCCTTTGGCGTAGCAGAATGATTCGCATGACTGATTCCAATATTTTTTTTTCGATGTCATGAAACTGATAAAATGTCAATAAGTAAATTATCATAGAGAATGCTCGATTCCAGCATTTTTGTGAAAAAATGTGGGCCCTTAATAATTGGTGCGTAACTAAAGTGGCTCACTATATGTTATTCCTCTCTAAAATTATTCATGTCATTGTGTTATGATATTACTACGAATATTTAAAAATGCTTGACAAAAAAGCAGTAACACAAAGCAAACGTTGAAATACATTTTAACACGGAGGCGTGCTGTCCTGGTGGTCAGGGCGTCGATTTGGGAGGTTGGGTCACCTTATTGTGTCCTTGAGCAAGGCACATTTACCTTTATGTAGCAGTGACTCCGTCGGCATGATTGAAAATTTGTTTACTGGAACGTTAAGAATCAAATCAACCAATCAACATTTAACTCTTAAAATGAATGCATTCAAAATTTTAATACTATCGTTGCGGACTCTACAGACCATTGCGGACCCTACATTGGGACACTTTTGTGTTTCTATTTTCTTATTTGTAGACATTTTTGGCAAATACTTTGGCTGCTGTTTAAGGATAGAGGTATGTCTTCAAAGTCAAACTGTAGACATCTTTAATGTAAAATTACAGAATCAGGCAGACATTTGCAAGTATTGCGGACACTACAAGCATTTTCGTAGAAATGACAACCTAAAAATAAAAAAGGTCATACAATAATAAAAGCTGGCCGTTTTTTATTTTAACTGTTGCAAATCAAGTTTGGGAAAGTAAAATATGGTGACCAGCATAAGTAAGTATTTCCCTGTGCTTTAGAAATGCCTATTCCGTTATACATACACCGTTGAAACTATTCACAAAAACAACAAAAACAAACGAACAATACAAACAAACAAGAACATAAAAAGCAACGATATCTTCTCAAATGCTAGCCCAGATTTACATATATTTGGACATGATTTGTTGCAAAATTATATTGACTCTTCTAATATATCAAATGTCCACATACCTACCACCCCAGGGGTGGGGATACTCTCATTTTTAATCATACATAGGCTGGGCCCTAGTATTTGCTCTATACCCCCAAAAATACCTGGTCTGACAGGTCAACTCCAAAAAATATCAGGGATTTCAAGCCTACCCCAAAATACTTAAAAATGGTTAAACCCTTATTAATGTTTGTGTTTTGTATTCTTGCCAATCATGTTTAATACTAGTTGTGGTGTGTAGTAGGATAAAATTCACCAATAAACACAAATAACAGCTGTTTATTTTAGTAAATAAGCCATAAAAGTAATGAAAATTAGAAGTGACACCCCCCAAGAAAAAAATACAAAAATCTCCATCCAATAATAGTATTTTTAGCTGAAATGCCCCCCCCCCCCCCAAAAAAAAAAAAAATTATTGAAATTGAAAAATTTGACCCAAAAAAATCAGCCCAGCCCATGTATACAGAAAAATTTCAGAGTACCCCCTGGACTTACAGTATCGATGCAAAGAAATACATTGATAATTCTCTACAGGTATTTTAAATGAACTTGACTTAAAACATGAAACTCGAGTTGCAATAAAGCGATCAAATATGGTTAAAGTTGCTTAATGGTTGGTTAGAAGATTTTCATAGACTTTCGAAGAGTTTTGCAACACTGTGTGTCCACAAATGATTGTCAAAAACGTATCTAATATTCATTTTTTTATATTTAGATAGCAAAATCTGGCCAGGATACAAAGAGCATTAGAGCTTCAATCCAATCGCTCCAGAAAGATGTTAAAAGTCTGAAAAAGGAGGACAATAAGTATATCAAAGGTGCCCAAGGTGCAGTGAAGGTGGCTCAGAGCGTTGTGGATAATTTTGACAAGTTCACATCAAGTGATCCTCTGGAAATAGCATCAGGAAGTATTGCTCTGATTGGCACCTTTGTAACTGTTGTCGGTGGTCCAATTGGACCATTGGTTGCTGGTGTCTGCGGTCTGGTTGCATCAATTTTGCCCCTGTTTGGTGGAAAGAAGGGACCATCAATGCCAGAAGTGGTAGATAAAATTATCCGAGAAGCACTGGATGATTTCAGAGATGAGGAAATCTATAGTAAAGTACTTGGCTCTTTATAAGCAATGACTCCACAAATAGCACAACTGACTGGTATTGCTATGCATAACTCTGGTCATTTGTCTGATCAAGAAAAAGGTTTTCTCACAAACATGGATTTCTCTACCGTTTGAACCGACACTTTAGGGGCATTACAAGGGCAAATTGAGCAGTACAAAAGCATAAAGAATGATGAAAAGAAATCACAGAGAATAGCTAAGTATACGTACTTCTATTGCATGATTTCAGTTCAAAGAACGGTCATCATGAATCCCCAATGCGTTCTGCTTAGAGCTAACGACATGGAGGGGGTATTTGCTGGTGTTTCAAATTACCTGTACAACGCGCTACCAAATGAAGATCGCAAAGTCTTGGGATTTGTGTCAATGTTGCCAGATTCTAAGGACTGGTGGATGGTTTACCGGTGTCTTCATACAACCTTAACAGCATCACAAAGAGGAATACTGTCGGCTTACATCAATCTAATTGGTTGCCCTCCAATGGAAGGAAAACTGTGTTGTCTTTACAACAATAAATATAACGAGTACATGTATCTAACCCGTGATTTATTTGCGTCCGAAGACAGACGACCAGCTTATACATGGAAATATCCTGGAAATGGTTTAAATGCTCAAATGTTGTTGCGTCTCATCGGTGATTAGGACCATTGTCGAATCTTTACTGTGTACTATGGTGAATATCTTTATGCAGCTGATAATGCGCCACATGATGAAAATAGGAGGAGTGTATTCTCGTGGAGACCTGGCTGTCCCATAAATAAAGATGATCGGGAAATCTCTGTAGGTACAATTCGAAATATCTACCAGAATGAATATATGTACCCAGACGACATGTCTACAACTAATAGATTGTATGATTACATAGTTCCATTCCACTATTAACGACATTACAAACCTTATAGATATGTATGCACCTGGCGACCAGGGGGTAAGGTACGCGAGGGTTATTGGACCATCAAAGAAGTTTCATTCGAAAAAGATGATTTGAATAAACCGTTTTAAATAACAAAATAAAAAAATATGAAGCTGTCGTTGCTGCGGTGCGATATTTTGACAATGATTGACTTGCTGTATGTAATTTCGTTGCACTATATGATAATTGATGATGGAACTGTAAATAAATATAACAAGAAAAGCTAGTACCCTTTGACACATGGGATAATATGCAATGTTACTTAAACAATCCGGTGCTGACAGTTCCAAGGCGGTATTTCTTTTGTGGATCTTTTATGTTTATTCTGTCTTGTGTTTGCTATGCCTTTGTGCGCGTCTGTTTATATATGCCTTGTGGTCACCTTCTGGGAAAGGGGTGACCTCTTGGGTCTTGTTTGTGGTGTCAAACTGTTAGTTTGTCACTTTCCCATTGATACCCTGGGTCAGGTGTGGTACTTGGTTGTATCGATTCCTGATTTTTGCACCCTTACCTACTTAGAAACTTTACACTTTTAGATTAAAATTTACTCAACTTAGCACAGTCGCATTACTTTGAGAAGGATGTATACACGAAGGACGTCCGTCAGACAAGACAACCATATGAAATGTTTTA